>CM035788.1:35705892-35985071 GCA_020466265.1 Siphamia tubifer
GAGATCCTGGGGTTGAATTCAGCCTCTGCTGGCTGCTTGACCTGCTGTATTCTGTTGGCGGATTAGCAACATCTTTTAGTCTTCATGCAGGGCAACAGCAATGGGCTGATACACAGCCTGCAATTACACAGCAGGACAGGCCTGCTTAGACACACACACACACACACACACACACACACACACACACACATGCACATAAATGTGTATGGATAGATGGCTTTAGGAATAGTTGGCTGAGAAGAGAAAGAGAAGCAGGTGATGTGGTGATAGGCTGCTTTGAACAGGACTTAAGAAAAAAGGGAGAGTAAAGGGAAAGGGAAACTGTCACAGTGTGTGTTTTGGGTTTTGTCCTTTCACAGCAGGTTTTCTGTCTGCATTGTGCACTCAGTACAAGTCAGCGTATAGATGGGCCAAGCTGCAGTTTATCTTCATAGAGACCAAGGAGTATCCTATAACAAAACCAAAGCAAAATGCACATGGTAAAGTTAGTTAGTTCTTTATCCTTTGACTGTATATTTCAGATAGTTACTGATGCAGATGAAGCAAAAGTTGATACTTCATTTTTGTTTTATTCAGTTTTTTCCCTTAATAAATTACACTGTCTTCACAATAATTTGGATCAACATTTTATGTTACATTATATATAACCAGTAGTGATGCAGTCAAGGGTAAAGAAATCTCTAAAAAAAGACCTGCTTTAAAAATGTACACAGTCATTTTTAAGTTGGGTTATGAGTGAGAATTTCAAGTTTTGTGCAGAATTGAATACAATAATTGTATTTTTCATAAGGAAATTAAATTAAATGCAGAGAATGTCCACAACTAAAGTATTTTATTTAACTGATGTTTTAATTAATTGTTATTTCGATATATACCAATTCATAAGTAGTAACATATAACAATCCAATTCAGTTAGAAATATTTTCACTCTACAGGTCTTGACTATATGAGCAGGACAGTGTCAAAAGTGTTGTGGAATTAGAACAACATTACTGTTATCACTTTATTGTATTTCACAAGAAATACAACAATGTCTTAAGTGACACATCGTCTACATCTAGAAGAAGTGAAGCCATCCTGCAGGACAGATGCATTTGCACTGTGTGTTACACAAAAGGCCTAAACATCAACAGGCAGATATGCAGCAGGTCAAGCGCAGATCAGATTTGGCAGGGTGGTGCAAAATCTTTCAATGCACACAAAGCCCTGAATGATGGGAATAGGGAAATTGGCAAACCTAGCATGGCACGCTGCCATTGGGCCTTCGTCCCATCCTTACTTTCATAACAGATGCATGTTCCAGGAAGACACTGTCAGCTGCACAAGAATAGACCAAAACGTGTTGACAATGACGGCAGAGACAGTCAAACACACACATACACACACACACACACACACACACACACACACACACACACACACACACACACACACACACACACACACACACATACACACACACACACACACACACAAATATATATATATATGAAAATGTAATTAAATAAAAAAATAATAAAAATATATTAAAAAAATGAAAAACATATTTTTTAAAAGATACATAAAATAAATATAATTTTAAAGGACACACATCTTCAGACATTTGAAAATTACATCTGTCACTTTGCACCTGTTTCTCCCATATTTTATTTGAACTTCTAGAAAAAAAAACAGGTGTTCATGTATATATAGGGCCACATCATTTCTATTTTACTGGTGAGGACCTTTATGTTTAACCCTCATGGGGACCTGAATTTTAGTCCCCAGAGTGTCACAGGTCCCCATGGCGTGACTGTATAAACATATCAATGTCCCCAAAAAGATAGGAATACAAGTGTGCGGACCACACACACACACACACACACACACACACACACACACACACACACACACACACACACACACACACACACACACACCACACAAAGTCAGCATCCCAGTAACAATGACAACGCAGGACCAGGGAGGAGGGCATATGCATGTGTGTGCAAAGACCTCTCTCCAGGAATAGGACCTATCGCTATGGAAACACGTCCTACCCCTCCTCACTACTATCCTCATATACACGCACACACTTGTCAGCTGCAGCCCAGGCGCTGTCTGAGCCCAGATGGTAGTGAACTGCATAACTCACTTATCTGTCTCTGGCCTCTAAAGGAATGCTTAAAGGCCTCTCCAATTCCCAGTGGACGTCACCAAAAACACAGAGTGAGAGGCACACCATCTGCTCCCAGATACTGTGACCCCCCCCCCCCCCCGCCCCTCTTTTCCATCCCCCAAATTCATCCCCCCCCATTTTTAAATTTTTTTTTTTACCTTTAACACCCAAAACACTTTATTGTGATGCTCAATTTGTTTCTAGTGAGTCACTGCTGGGGGATGGGAGAAACACACTGACAGAAAAGTTACTAGACAGAAGCAAAAGAGGAACATGTTAGTGTTTAGATTTCTATTTGATCCTATTTTAATCCAGCATAGAAAGCAAAAGTATTTTTTTAAATGTGAAAACAAGATCATTTCAGTCACAGCTGATGAATGGTTGATTGCACCATGTTATAAAGCACGGGTGTCAAACTCATTGTAGTTCACATTAAGACAAATTTAATCTGAAGTGAGCCTTACTATTAAAATAATAATATATAAATAATCCAAATTTTTGGAGCAAAACAAATAAAGTTATGTAATGAAAATATTCACATCTAACAACTACCCTTTAAAATAATGTGAATAACCTCACACTTTATAGAAAAGCAAGTTAAATTTGAACAAGATTATGTCTCAATTTATCATCTAAAAATAAACAAGACATTTAATAACAGGCAGAACATTGTTAAACTCACACTTCAAACATTTCAAAATGTTCATAGTAGTTCAGGTTATTAGTGTTTTTCTGAAATGATCCATTTGTTTTTGTAATGGTTGGTAATAAGGACTCAAGTGCCGCACAGAATTAGCTAAAAAAATGTCTTTAATGGTATTAGGAATAGGAAAAAAGGGGAGTAAAAGAGCTTACACAGTTCAGACTTGAGTCTAGTGAGGCTCAGAGATCCAAGCAGGAGTGACTGAAGCACCGACACGAGGTAATATTCATAGTCATAAACACACACTGCAGGGGGAGAGCTGGATAATTAGGTAAGTCTGGTTAGATTCAGAATAGAGCAGTTGAAGTGTGGATAAACCAATTAGTGAAGACATTCTGACACTGAAAACCTGGTGCTTAAATACAGCACACTGAGTAGTAGAGTAGGCCTGTTCACAAATAACACACCTTTGAAATTGAAGGTCATGAATGGGAACATCTGCAGCAGCTGTGGATGTCATCCAGTAGCAAGTGTAAAACAATGATAGAAATGTGTTCAGTCTCTTTCCTCGTTGTATCCAAGCTTCTGAGAAAACATCAACATTTTTATGTAATAAATATTGCAGGCCTGATGAATTGCACCTGGACTGGCCCAATGAATGTCTCTTGGGGGGGGGGGTAACCTCACCCAAGTGGATGAGGCACAACTCTGCAACGTCTCTATGATCTGCCCTTGGACTTGTTTTTTGGTGGAACTTTTTCAAGACAGGAATGGGTTTGCATACAGATCTCTTTAAAGGTGTCATTCCGCTGAAAACCACTTTTACACACTCCTTTTGGAATCTGATGGGTCACCCCGACTCACCAACACATGCTGCCTTTGACAGTGGTTTGTCACCTCCACTGGCTGCATACCACATTCACAGAAAACAACGAAAGGAACGAGGGACCCAGAAAAAGCCGGGCCGTCTGATATCAGACGGACTTTAGCATCACCCACGTGGTGTTAAACCCATCCCCCATTGCAGCGAATCTGAAGTAGCATTAGCATTAGCATCTACAAGAGAAGACGGCGCCACAGTAGCTGATGCACAAGCTTGAAAAACAAATGGCGGATCATACTGGTTCATGTACTCTCTTCCTGCACATTTTCAGAAGAAGCGGCGGCACAAAACCTAACTGGATGCTACTCTGGTAAAGGTAAACACACATAAATAGTGAGAGGGGAGGAGAGGAGTGTTCCTTCATGCATTCTGAGCTAATCAGAGGCGCCTCATCAGTGCATCATGGACATGTATGAGGAAGTACCGGTAAACTCTGTTGTTCGATTTTCTACCGTGAAAAATTTTCTGGAAACAAAACAATCCAGACGAACAAACACACAATGTATTGAATAACAATGGAGAATATAGTAATATTAATAAAATAACCATGGAATGACAGCTTTAAGATTCTTTTCAACTGGCTTCAAAACATTTGGTCTGTCCTTCCTCAAATCATCCCATGTTTCCTTTACTTCTTTTTTCAGGACTTCTCACCTTATCAAACACACTTTCTCATGCAACACCAACTATTATTTCCAAGACATGATGGTGGTAACGGTCACATTCACATTGTTCAGTTCACATCCCAGGATGACTAAGTCTGCAGAAGAGAAGATTGGAGTGACACTGACAGACACAGTTTCACTTACAGATTTGGTAGAGCCCGAAACACACTTCTTGTTTGATGCAATTGGAGTTGAGAGTGATTGGATAATTCAACCAGTGGAAACCTGGAAAGAGTAGAATGGGTACTGAGTGGCTGAAAAGTTTGTGAAGGTGACAAAGGATATTGCTGAATGACGGGTGAAAATGATTTTTACACTTAGATAACAACAAATCTTTTATTGTATTATTATTATTATTATTATTATTATTATTATTATTATTATTATTATTATTATTATTATTATTATTATTATTATTATTATTATTATTATTATTATTATTATTATTATTATTATTAATCCTTCTGCACATGTTCGAAATAAAGCATCCAAATCAAAAATCAAATCAAATCTAGACCAGAGAAGTTGTCTGCTTCAGGTTGTGGAGTACCATATCAGTACCATATCAATACCATATCAGTACCATGTCAGTACCATATCAGTACCATATCAATACCATATCAGTACCATATCAGTACCATATCAGTACCATGTCAGTACCATATCAATACCATATCAGTACCATATCAATACCATATCAGTACCATATCAATACCATATCAGTACCATATCAATACCATATCAGTACCATGTCAGTACCATATCAGTACCATGTCAGTACCATATCAGTACCATATCAGTACCATGTCAGTACCATATCAGTACCATATCAGTACCATATCAGTACCATATCAGTACCATATAGTACCATATCAGTACCATATCAGTACCATATCAGTACCATGTCTGTACCATATCAGTACCATATCAGTACCATATCAGTACCATATCAGTACCATGTCTGTACCATATCAGTACCATATCAGTACCATATCAGTACCATATCAGTACCATATAGTACCATATCAGTACCATGTCAGTACCATATCAGTACCATGTCAGTACCATATCAGTACCATATCAGTACCATGTCAGTACCATATCAGTACCACATCAGTACCATATCAGTACCATGTCAGTACCATGTCAGTACCATGTCAGTACCATATCAGTACCATTTCAGTACCATATCAGTACCATGTCAGTACCATATCAGTACCATATCAGTACCATATAGTACCATATCAGTACCATGTCAGTACCATATCAGTACCATATCAGTACCATATCAGTACCATATCAGTACCATAGCAGTACCATAGGAGATGGTTTGACAGCCTCTTTAAATTACACTGAACAAATTATTGTTATTGAAATAACTTACTCTCCAGTTCTATGTATAATATGTAATTATTTTCATGTCCAACCTAATAAACCGCGTTTTTGCATTTTTCCAAGTGTGCAGAAAATGTTCTGTGTCGTGTTCCAATGCTATTGTTGTAAATATATTGTATTTCAAAGTTCAATTTGACATTATATTTTGTTGATTCAGTCCATGTATGAGGTACAATGATGTGATTCCCCAAAAAATTTTGCTTTAAAAACAACTATGCCTGTTTAAATTACTAATGTATTGGGTATCACCTTACAGGAAATTTTATGTTTCATGTGATACCTCCCAAAATGCCCTATGGCTAATGGTAGTGAAGTTATGAGGTAAAATGGGGCAACATGTCAGCTGTTTTTGACAAAAATAAACATTTAAAGTTCGCGGCTCATGAGGCAGGCCTTCATATGGCCCAAAATCAAAATAATTTGATAACAAAAAAAGTTTTTTTGAACAGGTCTAGTAGTAGAGGCAGGTGAGGCAGATGATTAATTGAGTGAGGGCAGATGGGCTGACTGATTGGTCACATGGGAGGTGAATAACTGAAGGTGAAAGGTTACCAGGCAGGAGGTCAGAGAACTGGCCCATGACAGTTCTATTGTAAATACAGTAAAATGACAAAAAAGTGTTTAAATTAAGAAAGAACAAAATGTGAGTTGTGAGTATTTATAGTTTGAAATGATAGTATTTTTCAGATCCAACCCATTTTGATCTGTATGTGGAACCTAAAATAAAATGATTAAAATATTCACTATAATTTTTGAATTTCACTAATTTATCCTAGGGGCCAGATTTGGCCCCCATGCCCCATATTTGACAGAATGAGCTGTTTTATTAAATATTTGTATGTTGTATTGTATATTAACCGTTCATACATGACATTACTTTAATGGACAATTATCCAGTCTCTGATTAAATCTACATTTTTTGCAGTAATGACTCAGTCAGGCTTATCCTAATATTTATCTATAACATTTCTGTAAATGCTGCTGTGACACATGGTCTTGTTTTAACTGCCTATATTGTTTATTGTATTGTATTCTATTGTATTATATTCTAATACACTGACATTCATACATTACTGTAACTTGATAAACCAAATTATATATACTATATATATATATATATATATATATATATATATATATATATATATATATATATATATATATATATATATATATATATCCCTTTGATGCATGAATTATGAAAACCTTACTCAAGATATTTTTCCAAAGTGTTTTTATTCTTCTTTAGGCATGAAAAAAGCAATGTGATTGAAATCTTTTTAAATAACCTATTTTTTTATGGAGTTACAAAAATGTCCACTCAGCTGAACAACATGTGTTTAAAGTTTGAAGCAAAGATACATATATTTAAAACATAATATCAGAACACTATGAAATAAAACATTTTTGAATGCAGTTTTTGTTTAAGAAGAGACTGTTAATTACAGTCTAATAACAATAAGCAATTGATTTACACATAAACATGTTAGTACAGATCAGGTTTATTAAGAACAGACCAGTTACAGTAATGATATGAACTGACTGATATGGAACTAAAACAACAAAACCATGGATATACAAGAGAACAACTGTAGAATAAGTGTCCACTGAAGTGACCAGTATGTGTCAATTGGTTAAATATAGAGAGGGAAAAAAACATTATGGAATTGACACATAATGGATTCCACTACAATGAATGGTAGCTGGTATTATGCAAAATAAATCATTGTCAATAAAATCAAAAAAATCAATGTAGATACGCTTCATGCAAAAAAAAAAAAATAGCAGTTTATGAACAATTAAGGCATGAAAGCATTAAATGTAATCAACACATTTTTAACATTTAACATTTTAATTAGTGTACATATTTCATATCACCCTGCAGTGTTATGACTATAAGGCCTATAGTTAAAAAAAAAACTAAACAAAAAACATAATCACCTAATTTTATCCACACAGTTCTTCATTCATTTTTTTAAAATGATGAACATATGAATAACATAGCATTCCTCTTTATATAAATATGTAATATAATGCTCCAGTTTTCATGTTATAAGTGCAAGACAGTCCAGACATTACCCAGGGACAAAGAGGCCTTGCATACTTCATACAGGGACAGTACAAGCCAAGGGTCAGTGGGTTCAGTCTATGTAACCCTCTGTGCGGGAATCCTCACATCGCTCCGGATGGGTGGCAGACTGGGGCTTTCCAGAAACTTCTTACTCCTACTTTTCCAGGCAGACATGCTGGAAATGAGTGTGAACTAAAAATTATCTGTACACTATAAGCCCAAATAAGGTGAATCTACTTAAAAAAAATGGAGGGAAGTGGTTGCTTTAAAAGAGTTAAGTAATGTATAATAAAAAACTGAAGTGAATTCAACTTAAAATGTGTTTCTGGAATTGTTATTTTAAGTACAATAAAGTAAAGTCTAGCTGATTTAACTTAAAATCTTGAGTATTATCAATTAACGTAACCCATTAATTGAACACAGTATTTCAAATGGATGCTATTCATATTATTATTCTAATGTGGGATAACTCTTGACAAGATGTTTGTTCTGTAGAAGGTAATAGTAAAAGACAACAGAAACTGAGGATATTCTCTGTGACAGACGCCACAGCAGGAAAGGCATTATTGTAACTTCTCATCCTCACTCATGCTAATGTTGTTAAAAACACAAAAATGAACACACAACAGCAAATATTGACAATTAAACACATATAAACTAACATTTTAACAATTACACATTAAAATCAACAGCCCTAATTAAGCTAATTAAGCATCAAACAATTACCCAATACCAACTAGGGATGGGAATTGATAAGATTTTTACGATTCCGATTCCATTATTGATGCTGTTTAATGATTTAATTCTTTATCGATTCTCTTATCGATTGTATTTAAACATGACACTTGTTTAAAACTATTGTGTGTTGTGTGTGCAAATGATTCTGCATGTTCGTCATGCTCCCCCCCGACGCCGTTATCTCCACTTTGCAATGACTGTGTGTTACCCTGTTGTATCTGTTTTAGTAAAATTAAGTCACACTATGGAGCGTTTAAACCTGGTGGGTACCATTGTTGTTTATGATTACAATGCATGAGCGAAACTGGTATAACTTACATCTAGAGGTGGTCAAAGTACTCACATTCTGTACTTAAGTAGAAATACAGCTACTGGTGTGAAAAAAATACGATGGTAAATTAGAAATACTGATTCAACTCATTTACTTAAGTACAAGTAAAAAACTGCAACTTCTCAATTGTAATAAAGTACAAAAGTTAAAAGTAAAACTGCATTTTTTTTGCAATAATACTAATTTAACCAAGACAAATCAGAAAATTTTCAAAAGAATCCAAAATAAAGACTTTAAAAGTGAGTTACTGTGTAGATAATGTGTTTGATCGGGTCACTGTACTCAGTTTTGTGGATATGGGCAAGAAATTTAGGAAAAACAGGAAAAAAAGTCACAATTGAGATGAAAAGTCATCATAAAATTTTAAAACAATTACAAATTAGATTTAAAAATGCACAATTTTGAGAGAAAAAGTCCAAATTGTGAGATAAAATGTTAAAATTGTGAGAATAAACAGTTAAAATTGTGAGACAAAAAGTCTAAATTGTCAGATAATAGTCAAATAACTATAATATATAAAGTCACAGTTCCTTCTCTATTGGTGACTTATTTTTCATACTGTTACATCTGTTTAGTTTGAAAAAGTAATGAGTCTATTCTGAGAATGTAATGAGTATAAAGTACTGATATTTATACAAAATACCGATACCGAAAAAAAAATCTACTTAAGTACTTTTACTTAATTACTTTCCACTTCTGCTTACATCACATAATTAGTCATGTTTGCTGGGATGGAGCGTGCGTAACTTACATAAGTCATGTGACATAATTCATGCTGGTTGGAATCGATAAAACAATCTTTAGATAAACTGGCAAATGATTCCATGGATTTGTAAACATGGAACCAGTCCTCAATAGGAACCGGTTCTCAAATCTCATGCCTAATACCCACAATGCAATGTGACAATGCTGCCTCTATATGATTTTAAAAAGGATTACTCAAAGAATTCAAGTGACCAGGTTTAATCCTTAACAAATTAAAGCGTGTATAATGTAAAATTGTTGACACATGCATTATTGTCAAACTTAAGTATTATAAAGTGATATTTTATAGTAAACAAGGATCACATACTCACATTTTAAAGTAATGTAATAAAACTTCAATCACGTGAGTAAATTGTAATTTCTTTTCTAATTACATATGACATCCAGGCTAACTGTGGACATGATAGTTTAATACTGAAGAATGTCACTGAAGTGGTAATAGTGTAAATTAGGAACATGACTTTTATTTCTACAAATATGTTATGAATTTCAAAAACATCCAAATTCCAAGGCACTCATCCTCTATACATTTTTAAAAAGTCTTTATTTTTATGGGCTAATCATGATTAAAAAAAAAACCTACGACACTGTACAGCCTTCATCAGAAAGGCTTCTTGACGTCACTATAGCCAAAACACATAGTAATGTTATTTTTTATCACGATTAACCTATAAAATAAAGGCTTTTTAAAATGTGTACAGGATGAGTGCCTTGAAATTTTTTTTAAAATAGATTAAACTTGTCACCAAAGAGCACCATCCCTATTTGAAGACAAGTTCCAGGTAGCACTGCAAACAGACTTTATTCTTCTATGTTTTATGAATTTTCCACATTATTTGAAAAGAACACGTATGTACTACTGCTATCTCATGAAAAAGATATGAATTAAACACACCTTAAACACAGTGGTGAAGCTTCCAGTTTGTTGTGCCTTCATCACAAAGCCAAGTCTTTACTCTCACTCTCTAATCCTGTGATTAAATCCCAAACCCCTCTCTGGCTTGATGCTCATTGCTTCATTGTTTAAAGATGTTTGATGGAATCTGGTAAAAGTCCACCACCCACTGAGACAAGTGTGGCTCAGGTGCCGTGTTCGCCACATGTGCTCATGTGCAATGTTAGTGTGTGGTCTGTTCAGATTGTGCGAGCGTAATCAAATGGTTTTTCTAAGGCCTTGTGCGTGCGTGTGTTTTGCACGCACAGAAAAGAAATGTAGCTTTACACAAAACTGAAGTGGTGAGCAAGGCAGATAAGGAAAGGCAGGAAAGTGAAAATGGGGAAATGTTTGTTTTTGTGTGCTTGAGAGAGAGAGAGAGAGAGAGAGAGAGAGAGAGAGAGAGAGAGAGAGAGAGAGAGAGAGAGAGAGAGAGAGAGAGAATTCTTCCTCCTGACAAACTGCCCATTGTGTGTGGAGAGAGGAAGGAGAGCAGTGTTTTATCAGGACAGTACATACGTAACCGCCACAAACTGAGAGGCAGAAAGTAAGTGACCCTAACACACACAGACCTGACTCTTTCTACTTTTTAACCCATAAAAACCCGCTGCTTTTTTTTTATGTCAGTTCCCAAATTAAATGTTCTCCCTGTTTAATGTTTCTTCAGAAATGTATTGTTTATTATAATTTGATTCTCTGCATTGTATTTATTTATTTATTTATTTTTACTGAAAATCACATACTTTCCTATATTTAATTCACTGATCATGTTGAGTTTCATAAAAAAAAAAAACTTAGATTAAAGTTGATGGCTATTCTATCAGAAGCAGAAAACTGAAGAAAAAGTAACTTTTCCAGGTAATTTATCAGTAACTGAACATGAACCAAGTGTCTCCATCCACTGTTTTTGACCCAGCTCTATGATGATTTTGATAGGATTAATGGATCATCAGGTATAAAACTGTTCCCATCACTAGATAGTTTGGGTCTTTATGGGTTAAACAGCACTGCAAAAAAAAAATCCAAGTTGGATTATAATTGTTGATAGTTACGGCAACAATGTGAGTGAACACAACAAAGCAAGCCAGTTGTGTGCTCCAAAACAGATTGGTGAGTTGTTGATACTTCTATCTTTAAGTTGGGGTTCAATACAAAAGACCATAGTTCTGCTAACTATTATTTGTACGTTGTGAAAACTAACATTCCCAATTGGCGCTTTTCACTGGAAGACTTATAGTGGCTGTGCTGCCATAAGTAAGATTTAATCAACCTTTAATTAAATTTAGTTAAAATGATACAGGAATTTTATTCAGGGCGTTATGGTGGTTAGCACCCCCACCCCCCCCCATATTCATTGATTAATGAGGAAGTGCATTGTTGTGATGCGATGACTCAGCACAGTAATGCTAACTGTAGCATTAGCTATTATAACCTAGCTAAATAATAATCTTTGTCACATTCTGGAAAATAATACCCTATTACCAAACAAATTTAAAATTAAAATTTCTTTATGAAATGCTGACTAATTTTGGTAATGACAATTCATGCAGTTATGATTTTAAAGGAGCATAAAATAAGAGTGACTATACCTTGTAGCCATCTTGGATCTTCTGTCAGTACAGATGCATTGAGGGGTAGTTTCAGCTCATATTCAAATTCCCATAATTTTCCAGTGCAGTTCTCAAATACATTGAGGTAATGAGAATAATGACTCATGGACATGATCGTCTCTTGAAATATTATTAATATTCATTATTAAAATAACCACAAAAAACAACACTTAAAGAAACTTTTGACATATAACAATGTACTTTGTATTTATTACCTCTGCCAAGGAGGTTATGTTCTGTCGGGGTTCATTGTCTGGTTTATCTTTGGTTACCGTAATTTCCGGACTATAGAGCGCACCTGATTATTAGCCGCACCCACCTCATTCTAAGAGGAAAACCGATTTTGTACATACACAAGCCGCACATGTATATAAGCCGCATGAGCCCACATTAAAACATGTAACACAAACACAAAATTAACCCAAACCCGACTTCAAGTCCCGCGAATGAAACTAAATGTCCTTCATTAACCCTTGTGCGGTCCTTCGTAAAAGGCACACTGGCTGTGTCCTACAATCGGGTCTTAAAAACCCAGATTCCAAAGTTCAGTTCCATAGACTCATCACCCCACCCCCCAAGGATATATTACTGTTTTCAGTAGTAAGCAATGGCATCCTACAGTACGTATAAAAAGGTACATTTGTGAGCCACCGGGTCTTTTTGACCCGAAGGACCGCACAAGGGTTAAAGTCCACAGTCCAAAAATCACAGCCGGCAAAATGAACGGAAAATGATACTTAAGGTTTGATGCAGACCTGCAGAGTCCGGGTCCCGTTGAAAGTAATCCAAGGAAAAAAAATTTATATTTCCAAAGGTAAGGGAGGGAAAAATGTCCGCCGCATCCACAAACAGGTGGCTGGTCGCCGCCTCGCCTCATCTATCGCAGAGTCAGCGATAACTTTAATCTTTCGCAGAGAGTTCAGGTCAAACTCCTCCGTGCCAACGTGCAAAAATAATCCACAGGGTCTGGTCGAGCCTCTGTCTTCTCTCACACACCGCCGCGGGTTTTTCTTTAAGCAACTTTTTACCCCTTGTACACCTGTCCGTCAACTTTACCGTTCCCCACTTAAACCCGTCACCCCGCGTTTCTTCCGCCCCTCCTTTTTCATTCAGTCTTCCTCGACGCATATATTCCACCGGTCTAAATCTTACCTTTTCTACTCGAGCGCCTCTGGCGGCCGTTAGGAAAATTACATAAATTGGCCGCATCACTGAAAAAGCCGCAAGGTTGAAAGTTTGGGAAAAAAGTAGCGGCTTATAGTCCGGAATTTACGGTAGTCTTTATTCAAACCTCGTCTGTTCTCTTGTTTGTTGCCACTTTGTTTGTTTCATTTGTGAGCATCTTGTCAGTGTTTTCCAGTCTGTCTGAAAGAGAAACAGAAAGAAAGAACAGATGAGAATAATGGCACATTTCATTCTTCAAGTTATAAGAAGGTATATATTATTAAGATGAATTTGGATTTTTTCCCCCCTTTATTATGACATGTATGGCTTAATCATGCTATAATGTGATAATTTATGTTGTTAAAAATGTGACAACATTTCAGATTACAACATGATCACTGCTGAAACTGTCATCATGTAAATCATGTTCAAGGAAATAATGTGTGAAGGTTTGTAACATGACACTGATCCATTTGTCATTTCAACTTGACAGCTGTAATTTAGAACAAACACACAATGAAAAGCATGTCCTCATGATTTTACATACAAAGGGTGGATAAGTCAACAACAGACAGTAGATTACACTGGGAAACCTTTTTTTTTTTTTTTTAGTTGGGTCTGACTGCTGATTTTAACTATTTTTTTGGGTGTGGAATCCAAAATTGATCTAATTTTTTTCTGTTATCATGCAAAGTTTTTTAACCATAGGATCCCTGTTTTGTTAAAACGTATGAAAAGTACCGTACTTAAGAGGTATGCGTTTGTTTTATATGGATTTTCAAAATTGGCATACAGTGAAATATGAAAGAAACACGCATGAACTGCAATAGTTATTTAACACATATTTTTTTATAAAGGACATGGCTACTGTAATTCTACTGTAATTGTACCGACCTATTGGGAGCTGCACACATCTCTCACCACACTGTCGCCATGGTAACTGCACAAACAAATTTCTATGTAGCTGTAAATGAGTCCAATTATAATCACCTGGAAAGTCTGACGACAGCTAACACTGGTCTACAAGTAAAATGCTTCTGGAATAAAACTAATTAAATGTTCCCACATGTGTTACTGATAAAGAAAACTCAAGTCTTAAATAGTGGTTGGCTCAAATTTCCAAGATAAGTCTGGGATAAAAATGTAAAATTCTTAGAATGAACAAGAGCATAGGTTTTAGTCCAAAGGAATATTGTTCTCAGATCTACCAGATCTACTTCTAAACATTGTCTGCACATTATGATCCATTTACTTTACAGGATTTCTAGTGGAATATTTACAAATCCATTATATACATGTACATAAACCACCATATATGTGGAATAACCAGAGGTGGTCAAAGTACTCACACTCTGTACTTAAGTAGAAGTACAGCTACTTGTGTGGAAAAAAAAAGTAGATGTATTGATTCAACTCCTTTACTTAAGTAAAAGTAAAAAAGTACAACTTCTCAATTGTAATAAAGTACAGAAGTAAAAAGTAAAACGGCTTTTTTTCATGAACACAATAATAGAAAAGTTTTAAAAGTATCTAAAATAAAGCCTTTAAAAGTGAGTAACTGCCATTTACTGTCATTAAGATGAAGTTTACTGGTAAAATCAATGTTGTACTGTAGAAGATAACAGTGTTTCTATGGTAACTACGGTCATATCTGATGACCATGAAAAGATGGCAATCTGTATTTTACACCAATTATTTACATGTATTGCTTGGATTAGTGGATCAAAACAGTTTGGTTTGTTGGATCTTTATGGATTTAACATTTACAATGTAATATTTTTTTTATCATTCAACAGTAGTTGGCAAAACTTGAAAATATGAATTATTTATCTAATCATTTATGGCAATAATGTAAGTGCACAACAAAGCAAGCCAGTTGTTTGCTCCAAAACAATTTGGTGAGTTGTTATTTTTTAATATTTATATCTTTAAATTAGGGTTCATTACAAAGGACAATAGTTCTGCTAACACTCATTTTTATTTTGTGAAATGTATATATGTATGTATTGTATATATGTATGTATGTAAATGTATATATTTTAATAAGATTAATTGTGTAAACAAATGATAAAAAAAGTGCTGGTGTTTTCACGGTATGTGATAAGGTGTTATTCCATATAAATGATCCCACACTTAGAGAAATATATTGGTTTATGTACGTTTATACCCCAGATATATCAATCTTTCACTAGTGAACTCATGAACTCATGAACTAGTGAATGTATTGTCATGTGCAGAGGGTGTTTTGAAGTAGATCTGGAAGTTCTGAGACAAATATTCCTTTGTAGATAAACCCAAAGGAAACCCACTCTCGTTAATTCTTGAATTTCACTTTTTGACCCAAGACTGTATCTGTTAAACTTCAGCCAACCATCGTTTTTCACTTGGTTTTTCTTTATCAGTGACTCACACATGGTAAAAATTCACTGATTTTATTCTGGAAGCATTTTACTTGTAGTCCAGTGTTATTTACATGTATTGATAGGATTAAAGGATCAATGGGTATTTAACAGTTTACTTCAGTAAATAACTTTGGTTGCCAGTGTGGTGATTTTGGGTCTTTATGGTTTAACTACAAAACAAGTGGTGCCAGACACAACACACTCCACACTTCACAAACATTTTAGCTCTTAATGGACATCTCCCTCTCAAAGCATGAGACTATAGGTTTGATCTTTCAGTTGCTCAAGGTCAAAGGTCACTTCATAATACCTACACACAATTGACTATGTATTAACCATTTATTACCCATTTAGAAATGGGTTGTTCATTCTGTATTAACCATTTGTTACCTATTTGTTCATGTCTTGTAAAGGTTCATATTCGTGTCTTCCAAAGATAAATGTAAAATTACATTATAGGTGCAGTGTTTGTATATCGCTTTACAAGTAAACAAAGAAACAGTTGTAAACACTGCACTTGTTGGTTAAAAATAATAAAATTTTACACTTGCACTTGTACACTTGTGTGTCGTACCGGTAGTAAAAGGGATGTCTGCACATGCGCACTACTTCTTCCATTGTTCTCTTGTATCCAGTGGGACTGGCTTATAGCTCTCATAGTGGATTGGGATTTGAACTGCCAACCATTCAGTTATTGGATGAATTGCTCTATCAACTGAGCCACTTGTCCTTCAAATATGTTTTTCAAATGTGTCCTTCAAAGTTCAAATGTCAATGCAGTGAGAGCAAAACAAAGCTATATGCAAAACTGAGTACACAGGAATGAAAAGGAAATTTCTGATTCCATCATCACTGTGAAAACAAACATTTGGTGACTTTGACCTTTGACCTACCTTCACCAATATTTAATGGGATCTATTGTAGAACACCTCACACCTTTCCTGACAATTTCATGGAAAATGGTCCAGTAGTTTTTGCATAATGTTGCTGACTATGTAATGAAAAAAAACGAAAAAAAAAACGGACAAAGAAAGTGACAAACAAACCCCCTCCCAAAAAAAAAAAACAATACCCCTCACCTCCTTTTTGGAGGGGGGGGGGGTGTAATTATAAGGAAGCATCCTTTTCTGTTCTGTGCCAAACATCAGTTCTGCTAAACCTACCATCAGTCTTACAAACAGTATATGAGTCCAGTCCAATAAATAAAGTTCTTAGTTCCAAATGACAAATCTTAAGTGAAGTCTGGAGTCGTGGCATCAGTTTTCAACGAGCCTAGACAAGCACTTTCATCATGTGGCCCCACAGAACCACCAGTCCTCAGCAGCTTTTCGTCAGCCACGACAAAACGTGTGGAACAAATGGCACCAGCCAAATGGAGAGGCAATAAGGCGAGGGGCCCTCAGTGAAGTGTGTGTGAGTGTTTGTGTGTCTGAGCGTGCATGTGCGGGAGCGCGTGTGTGTTGATAAAGTGTACCCAAGCAGACAGGACGTGGTGTGTGTGGATTTTGCGGAGTGAATGGTGATTGTGTGTTTTCAAAAGAGAGGGGGGGGTGTCTCCCTGTGTGACAGTGAATGTCGGAGACCCCTGTGAGTGAGGGCGTGTGTGTGTTTGTGCATCCGTGTGTGTGTGTGTGTGTGTTTGACAACGGGCCAAGGTGGGTGAGAAAAAGCAGTCTGTCGGTTCAAGTATGCCCCCATGTGACGGATGTGAGAAGTTGAGGGTTGAGTCCAGAGAACGACTGACCTTTAATTTCATGTGGATCATAAAATTATTATAAATCCCTTCAAAATAAAAGCCTCATCTAGTTCATAACTTTTGGGAACATTGTGCTTTTGATAAGATTGTCAGTGATAAGACCTACTACTTTCCCATTCTTTCTGATGGCTTCCCTTCATTGATATAATTCACTATATTTGAGTTTTCCTTCTGACATGTCACCAGTTTGTTATTGTTGTAAAGTTTCTACAGATCTAAGAAACAACATCAACGTGGTAGAAAATGACAGTAAGTGAGAATTACAGCCTGCGCAATAATAGTATTTGTGCGTGTGGAAAAGACTAGGAGGAGGACAACGTTATAGCCGAGGAGACGACACCCTCTTGGGATGCCAATTTTCCGAAGAACACGTGGAATTGTGCGTCGGTCAGTGCGTCATTTCATGCTGCGGTGCTATTGGTCAGTCAGGAGACGGAGGCTGCAGCAGCAGTCATATTATGAAATGTCATCAGAGTTTTGACCATTATGGAACCACATCTACAGATGTTGAATGTTTCTTTCATGTTGCTCCTCTTTCATTGGAGGCAGCCCATAATTAAATACTTTACAATACCTCCAATGGTGGATGGATGAGGATGACCATTACATCAATCATGGTCTTGTGTTGTCATGGTATCCTGATATAAAAGAGTTATTTATTTTACCCCTTCAGTAATTTTTTTTTTTCAATTTGTATTTGTCTCCTCCATTGTGATGACGTTTATCTACTTTGTTGTGTTGTAAGGTGCAAATAACAACAATGTGCTTTTACTTTGAGTCTTTGAATACCCCATTGAACAAATTTCTCATTGAATCATGACATATTGACATAAGTACCAGAGCTTAAGTTGCAGAGAAATAATGTTTTACCAATGTTATATCTGATTAAAGTTCAAAGGTGGGTAACACATTTGGTTCTGTAGACTTTTTCCAGCTGTTCCCTGTGGCTTTGTAATAATAAATAAATATATTATATACTTACCATCAATTATCCTTATGACATTTTTACTGTTAAAAAAAAGCTGTTACAAAAGCATTATTAACATGAAATTACATCAAAATTATCATAGAATTAACACTTTATTAATGATCTGTAATGTAGTCTTACCCAAATTTAATATGTTTTTAATATATTTTAACCTTTTTTTTTTTTTTTTTTTTTTTTTACAGTTTTTAAACATATTTTCACGTCTGCATAACATTTTCCTCCATATTTTTACATATTTGTGTTTAAAAAAATCCACAATTCATAAAATTTACCATTAAAAATATATTTTAACTCAATAACACAATATTAACTGTATTAATGCAGATTAATCCACCATCATGGTTTAATCTGATTAAAAAATGTAACGCAATTAAATGGAATAGCTGCTTTGTTTCAAGTTCTTTTATTGAAATGGTTGAAGGTGTTGAATAAATGTGTTCATTGCATATATATTCATATTTTTTGCATATATTTTGGATATTTCATTAAATGTTTTGGTATTTATTCTGTATTTTAAAAGAGGTTTGGGATTTTTCATTGCTTTTTTGTGTTAGTTTATTTTTGAGGTACAATTTTTGTGAATGTTTTCAAATTTTTTATATTTTTTGTTCACATTTTTCTCTTTCTTAGTGAATTTAGTGGGAAATTTAAGTACAAAAAAAAAATCAACAAAGCGTTTTAATTATGAATAATCAAAATTAATCCAAAGCAAGCCTGTGATTAAAATGATAATAACACACACACACACACACACACACACACACGTACATTTATATATGAATAACACACATATCCTCAACATTTTGCTATTATTGTTGTGATCGTAAAGACATTCTGATTTTATACAGTTCTAAAAATGTTAACTGGGGTCAAACTGAATTCAAAAGTTGAAATAGCAGGTTTCGTAAAAGTAGAGTACTCTTTCATTTTATGACACTGATGTTATTTATTCATTTGAAAAAAAATGTTCACATCCCTGTAAATGTTTTTTATGGGACACGGTAGCAACATTTGCTACTGTGCAGACATGCAGTCATTTGTCTGCACGTCTATCACACGTCAGTCCAGACAAAATCCGGACATATGTTCACCCTACATAAAGTACAAAAAGGTTAATTTATCGGTCGCCAAGACTTATGTTGTGCAGTTAAATTTCAAAGAAAACTCTTTGCTAACGTTAGCCTTTGTTTTGTTTTGGTCATTGCTGGACAGACGTGTGTCCGTGTTGATCCTACGCTGACAATGTGATGACGTCATAACGACCTGTCGACTTGACTTCGACTTTATTGACAGATAACTCGACTTAAAAAAAAAATTAATACCTTAATTCCCTAGGACAAATGATACTTACTCTTAAGACATTTCAGATTGTTTATATTCTATTCAGGTTATGGACTTTTTTGTGAAAGGATACCTGGGAAACAAACATTTTCATGGAAATTCATATTTTTTTTAACTGAAAATATTTATTGGTTATTGGTATTTTTTATATTATTATTTATTATTTATATTTAGTATTTTACATTTACATTTGGTCTGTACAATAAGTGGAACTTGAACTAAAGTGATTTTCACATCCTTGGTTGTTAAAATCTTCAGTGTAATTGTTTACATTTCACAAATTCATCACACAGGGCAGTTTGACACCTGTATTAGTATGAGGTAACACTATTGGGTGATTCCTACAAAACATTTTAATATTGTGGTAATGACAATGTGCATTGCAGTGTTGCGATGACTCAGAACAATAATAATGCTAAGTGTAGCATTAGCATAATGACCTAGCTAAATAATGACCTTTGTCACATTCTGAAAAATAATACCCTATTACCAAAGCCATAATTACAAAAAAACATGTTCATAATTAAATACTGACAAATTTTGGTAATGATAATCTGTCTTGTTGTGTTCATGCAGTTATGAGACAAATAATAACATTTTACACAAGCATAAAATAAAGGTGACTCACTTTTTAGCCATCTTGGATCTGCTAATACAGATGCATTGTGGGTAGTTTCGACTCATATTAAAATTCCTATAGCTTTTTAATGCAGTTCTCAAATATATTGTAGTAATGAGAATAACATCTTTTCTTGAAATATTCTGAATATTCATGATTAAAATAACAAAATAGTTAGTTTTGACATATAACATAGTTGTACTTATTTATTTATGTATTTCTTCTTATGTTTTCCCCTAATTCCAAGACTAGAAATTTTGATCAGGCCACATTTCAATACTGAGAATTTGCCTAAAAAATGTATAAAAAGTGGAAAATAAAAATAGAAAATTTTAAAATGACCTAATTTGACAGAAAAAACACACTTTCCTCTACAGTGAAATAGGATTTATTTCATATTTAACCATTAAAACCTCAGGGCCATTGATTTTTTTTTTTCATTATACATCTATATGTCATTACACAACTTTTCCAATCATAAATAGATTTAACATTTCTTGGATGTAATATGACTGACATTATCCACATACCAGGTTTACTTCTACATACACTATGGACTCCCCATCACTGCACTAGTGGTGGAGTCGATAGTGTATCCAGTCTAATCTTCTTTGACTCCTGAATGCCTTGTTGACTGTCTCCCTAACTGATCCGTGCTTCTACTACATCCAAGAGGATTTTCACCCCTTTGAATACTCTAACAAAAGAAGGAGGCAGCGTCAAGATTTAAAGGCCCCAAATAAGACACCGTCAGGCTCAAGAGACACTTGCAAAACAGTCAAGAGGGCAGACAAGCTAAGTAAGCAAACAAAGCCTCTGGGACTGAGATATAATGTGTTTATATTTTCTTAAGAAAACACAAATCAACCTTTTTTTTTGTTTTTGCTGTTTTTTTTTTATCAGATGGTGGTAATGAGCTGCCATCTGCACGCTTCACTAGCACAGCCTGATGATCAGAGAGCGCTCTTATCTTTAACAGAAAACTTCAAAAACCAACAACAACAAACAATCTGCAAATAGCCAGATGAAGTTGTTTTCTTTTCATCTTCATCCCTCCCGTTGGCTCGGTCCAGGATTGTGATTTTGTTTTCCGTGACAGAGTCCAGTTTTATCAGGCTATTATGCTTAAATGAATCCCAAATCTCTTGTACAGTATCTCTTTTATCCCCTGGTGTTTAGTGTGTCGCGTACGCACAGCAGTGGAATCAAACTTCCATTATATACTCTTGACTGTTTCTCTGACTGGAAAAAAAAAAATAAAAAAAATCAACTATTAAAAGCTTTCATCTGCCCACAATGTCACATCTGGGATCTGACATCTTTGTCAGATGTGGGTCCCAATTAGCTTCACCCTCACCCACCCCTGTTTTTTTTTTTTTTTTTTTTTTTTTGCCATTTGAGGACAGACAGGCAGAGACACCTACATGAAAAGAGCCAGGGCTGCTGGGTAGCAGGTCTGGAGCGTAAAAACAGTACTAATTGCACTTGGCTGTTCTTTATGAAGTTGGAAGTCGTGTAGCTCGTTGCCACGCCCACCTCCTCCACTCTCAAGTCGCACAGAGGCGACAACTACACTCTATAAACACCGCCCAGGGTGGATTTGTGGTCACTACGATCAAAGTCACCAATGGGGATTATAGGTCTGCTTGTGCGTACGTGTGAGAGGGGCTAATGTATGGGCTGTGTCATTGTAATGCTTAGCGTCTGTACAGTTTGATGAGCGAACACGATGCTAACATGACGCACTCAGAGCTTGTGTGTGTTCCCTGTTGAGCTTTATAAGACATACAGTAAATGGTTTGTCATGTTTATCCTGTTCTAACGTGATGACGCTTTGAATGAGACTCTTTTAACAGCTTTGGAATTAATTTGACAAGTGCTTTGATCAAAAGTTTAATGTTTCATATTCTATAAGCCATCTTTGCTGAAAAAAATACCGGCCCACCAAAGGGTCCAATCTGGCCCCTGGGATGAATTTGTGAAATGCTAATATTACACTGAGGAAGTTTAAATCATTTTAGGTTAATTCAATCCAAAGTGGATCAGACTAATAAAATATAATTATAATAACCTAGAAATAATGGAAACCAACAAATGTTCCTTTTTTGTATTTGTGTAAAATAAAGTACAAATAAAGATTAGTGTTTTACAAAAAAATGTGAATAAACTGAGATGTACGTGGAATTAACCAATATTCAGCTTAAATGTCGTGTATATCTGTTGATCTACTGTGATCTGTAAGGTGTGATGCACATGTATAAATGACAAACCAAAGCATAATATTGTCAACATTACATTTATTTACATCAATTTTACAATTTTATAACAATTTTTATGTTCCAAGTACAGTTTGTACATGTAAAAATCTTTATTCTGGAATTTTGCTCGTTTTTTCACTCAAAAACACAGAGACAATTTTGCCATTGACATTATTTTATACAGTTTTATCCTATTATTTGTATAATTTTACAGGTGTGGCCCACTTTAGATCATATTAGGCTGAATGTGGCCCCTGAACTAAACTGAGTTTGACACCCCTGATCTAAAACCTTCATTATGGGGTTCCTCAAGGACTAGGGTTGGGAACCACTGACTTACACATATAATGTTTTTAATTTCAAAAGATAATTCTACAAGCTGGAGTTTGTTGTAAAATTCTCTGATGACACATTTCCACTTTGTGCTACCAGCTTGACTCATTTCAACTTTTGCATTTCCATTACATAAACTGGAATCTAATACTCTGTACTACTTTTTGTGTTACTTACTCAGGCTGAGGTTCCATTAAAATGTCACGTGTAAACATTGCAGACCACTGATTGGTCAGAAAGTTGTCTATTTAAAAAAAAAAAAAAGTTTCAGAAGTTTACGGTAAATATACCTGTTGGTTAATTGTGCTTGGTCGACATTTCTGTCCTTAGTGGCTGATGGAAAAATCCACTGTGAGTTTGACAGGACAACACAGAAGCCAGTCTATTGGCCACTCTGAGCAGACGTCGCAGAAGTTACGCTCAGTGTTGCTATGACGCCCAGGTACTCTAAAGGGAGTAGTATCCTGTAACAGAAATGTTTCCAGGAACAGTATCTGGTACCTGAGTCAGGTCAATTCCATGTAGGCAACAGTTGTAACACACTGTGGAGATATAAGTACGTAAATATACAGAGGACACACTAGGACACTGTGGAGATGATGACATTGTACCTCTCTCTCTCTCTCTCTCTCTCTCTCTCTCTCTCTCTCTGTCTCTCTCTCTCTCTCTCTCTCTCTCTCTCTCTCTCTCTGTCTCTCTCTCTCTCTGTCTCTCTCTCTCTCTCTCTCTCTCTCTCTCTCTCTGTCTCTCTCTCTCTCTCTCTCTCTCTCTCTCTGTCTCTCTCTCTCTCTCTCTCTCTCTCTCTCTCTCTCTCTCTCTCTCTCTCTCTCTCTGGATGACTTGGAGAAATTTGAAAATATATGGGGTTATAAGAAAATTATTTGTTTTATTTTGGATCAAAAATTGTGTTCAATCATTAAATAGAGAATAAGTAAATATTTTTGAAATGTAATTTGTTTAGTGTTTTGTTGTTTTTTGTGTACTTTAGTATTTTTCTTTAATGGAATAGATACATTTTTGGTTTTCTATATTTTTGGGAAAAGGTCAAATGAAAAATTTTTATTTGCTCCTACTTTGTTATAGGAAGTTTTTTGTTCTAACGCTGGTTTTTGTTTAGATTTTGTAAATTCCAAATGTTTTTGTTAGGTGCAGTTTGTATTTTGTATTCAGGATGTAAATAAGGTTTTTTCAAAAATCAAAAAAAAAAATCTCTGTCTGTCTGTCTGTGCAGCTTCAGCTTGATCAAACATATATTGTTTTTCACATGTCTTTTTTCATTTTAGTGCTCAAATATTGATGTGAAATGTACAAAAGCATAGATACAGTCCACTGAGCTGTTTAACACAAAACTAGATGTTTTCTGTCTTTACTAACTGTGCCTTTTTCAACACATCAAATGAACTTTTAAACTGACAAACATTCATTCATTCATTCATCATCTGAACCCGCTTTATCCACACTTGGGTCACGGGGGTCACTGTGGGCCTAATCCAGCTACAATGGGCGAAGGTGGGGTACACCCTGTATGAGACGCCAGTTCATCGCAGGGCTGAACATATATAGACAAACAATCACTGTCACATTCACACGGCCAATTTTAGATCAACCAATTAACCTATCAGTGCATGTGTTTGGATGATGGGAGGAAACCGGAGTTAAACTAACAAACATCATGTGTAAATGGCACAATTCAATTGGGATTAAAAAAAAAAAAAATCCTAGTCTGCATAAATACATAAATAAATAAGACAAATAAATAAAAAAAATCACGAATAAAAATAAAATAAATGAATAATAAATATAATAAATGAACAAATAAAAATAGACAAGTAAGTAAAAAATAACCAAAAATAAAACACAAATTATTGCAGGACCTGCGATGTGACTATTGTGCACACATATGTTGCAATACTGATGCTCAAACAATATATTATGCTGCTTTATTTTGCAATTAATCACAGGAAGTCTTTTAAGAAAAATATGAACGAGTGAAAGTCTATCATTGGTTTTTTTTTTTTTACTTTGTGTAAATACTCTCATTAAACATTAAATGTACGTTACATTACTTTATCAGTGACCAGTGAGAGGCTGCTGTGGAATAGTTTTATGTTTTAATGGCTCACTTATCACCTCAATGATGGAAGTGAAGCCTTGTACAAAGTGTGTTTCTTTTACTACAGAGCAGATGGTGTAGAATAACAAGGTCATTTATATTACAACTACAAAAATGAAATTTTTTAAAAATCACTTTAATTTTAAACAAATTTCTGCACAAATTTCAACCTTTTTCATCCTGTTCTTGTACTTTTCTCCTCATTATCTCTCCCTCTTCATCTCTACTGAGTAATAACTCATTAATTTTGCCCAACATTGGTTGGGGGAGATTATTGTAATCACCTTGTGTGTGTGTGTGTGTGTGTGTGTTTCACAGAGACAAATCATGCTATAACTCAATGAATACTTGGGATATAACCATGAAATTACATGGGCATATAAATATAGCTAATGCACATCAGATGCAATGATCCATTTGAGTAAAGGTCAAAGGTCAAAGTCACAATTAACTAAAAGGTCAAAATCACATTATCAGAACTTAACAGAACTTTCAGATTGGTACCAAACGATGTGGAATTAAGATTTCTACAATTCTCATACTTGGTGTTATCACTTGCAACCAATAGTTTTTGAGATCTCTGGAGATCAAAGGTGACATTTCGTAAAAAATAACTTCTGTAACATTGTTTGTGTGTGTCAAGCATAGACATATCACACTATAACTTAATCAATACTGGATATATTATCGTAATATTACATACACTGTACATACACATGCATATATACACAGAATGAAATTATTAATATTGCAAAAGGTCAAGGTCGTATTTAGCAGAAAGGTCAAAAATCACATTATTGGTTCTAATTGAAGAACGTCTCATCATAGAAATTTGATATTGGCAAAAAATAAGCGTGAGATAAGGGCTCCATTAACCAAGTTGCAGGCACCAGACAAATATTTGGACAATGGTTGAGTCACCATGAAAATGGTTCTGCACACTTATTCAACTCTGGGTACTGTGGGGATACACTCAATTTGAACTGGGGGTGCATGTCCCTTAAAAGATTGGGTGTTTAAGGGTACCATCATTGGGGCTATGTTAAATGCTGTTCTTTCTGTGCATCAAAAGTTGTGTCTGCGTCTGCGAGTTGGGCTGTTTGTGGGTGCAAATGCTAGGGCGTTTTTTTTTTTTATCCCAGTCCGTCACTGCTTAACACATCAGACACACACCAGGACTATGATACAGAATAATGGTGGATCTGTGAGTCTGAGCAGAGGTGTGGTGGGAGTAACAGTCTTACTAATGCTGTTACTTTTTTCAACGCGTAATCTAACTAATTATTCTTACCATTAGTATAACGCCACTACCATTTTCGACAAACCGTTACTGCACGTTACTGAAGCCGCCCAATAAAAAAAGATGTCACTGCCTTCATGCATACAGACGCAGAACCCGTGCAAGTGTACGTATGTGTGTGTGTGTGTGTGTG
Organism: Siphamia tubifer; assembly: GCA_020466265.1. Classification (NCBI taxonomy): domain Eukaryota; kingdom Metazoa; phylum Chordata; class Actinopteri; order Kurtiformes; family Apogonidae; genus Siphamia; species Siphamia tubifer. Next base: position 35,732,493 of record CM035788.1, read on the forward strand.
CAGTGTTGCCAAAAAAATCACTGAAAGTTGCTAGATGACGTGGTGATGTTGGATATGAATTCATAACGTCACAGATGGGGGGTACTTTTACTGGGAACTAGTTACTTTTATAGTGGAGTAACTCAGTTAGTTTTTGGGAGAAGTAAATAGTAACTATAACTACTTAAAGTAACGTGCACAACACTGGTGACCAGTAGGTGGTGTTAGCTAAGCTGGTGGGGTGGGATGGGTTGGGGTATTCAAATTAATCTATGTTGCCATGTGACGTATGAACCATAGAAAATCCAAAACAGAGCGTTTTCATCTTCGTCCAACAAGGAATGGATCAGTAGAAAAGCAGAGTGGATGGTTTTTGTTCACAATTTAAGGGTCTCCTCACACACAGACAACACATATTTGTGTTAAAAAAAAAAAAGAGTGTATTTTTTATAACATGTCCCCTTTAAATATTTTTCACTTAATTTTTCTGGAATTTGTTCTTTCATTGTATCTCGTTCCTAATTTCTTTGTTCTTTTGTTTTTTCTTTTCTTTTCTTTTCTTCCTCCATCCTACTCTCTTGTCTGTCCTTTTATTTTCCATCCTCTTTCTTGGTCAGTTTCAGTCTTTCTCCCCCCCCCCCCTCTTTTCTGGCTCTCTTCTTTCCATTTATTATCGCCAGCTGAGAAAAATAGAAGAGTCTTTTGGCATGAAGCCAGAGCAAACACTGATATCCAACCAGCCCCCCTCACTGCTCTCTCCTTCCACTGGCAGCTGTCCATAACTAAACACACAATGTAGCAGTGCAGACACACACATCTACACACACACACACACACACACACACACTCCCTGCAGTGTCCACTGTAGCTGTTTGCTTGGCTGACACGCTCTACTATATTTGCAGTGGTCTGTACGGTACACTACAGCCTGCAGCTGTGGACCTTTCCAAAGCTTAGGCTGCAGCCAACCAGAAACAGCAACAAACTCTGGACAGGCAGAAAATAAACAGACACTTTTAGCCTTTAATATGGCCTCTCTAGTCATTTTCCCCTGCAATTTTTTAAAGGGCTGTCTGTTTTTTTTTTTTAGTCTGTAAGCAGTAAAAGAAAAGAATGCCCGGAGCAACAAGGTTTAAAGCCTCTAGTCAGCTCTTAAATAATATATTTATAGATAAATACGTAACATTTTTCCAACTGAATCACCAAAACTATTAGACAAATGTTTTATAGCTGACCTTATAGCAGTACTTGAAGTTCCTTCTTCATACAGTCATGCTCTCACTTCCTCCATCTGAACTATTTTCATACTCTTGCACATCTTTGTGTGACACATATTATTGAAAGTTCTATTGTTTCTTCCTGATTTTGGTCTTGTTCAGTGTATTGTTAACCAACATTTTCTGTTTTAAACATGTTTTCTTCTACTACTTTATTTTAATTTCTTCACTTTCTGTGTGACACAGCATTTGTCTTTTGAAGTATCCATAGAATCAAGTGCTTTAGCCCTGACCTTTGACCTTACTTCTGAAAAGACAGTGTGGATTTACATGGTATTTATGTTAGTTAATACACTGAAATTGTATAATTTTAGTATACAACAATTCAGCTTTTATGGTAATTGTCATATTGTTGCTTAATAAACTTTGAAGGGTGACATTAACATTAATCTGAAATAATTGTTTAAATATACAAGACACTGTTAATACTTTCTTACAAAGAGGATGTTTTCATTTTTCAGCTTCAGTTTTTGTAAATTTTTAAGCCTATTTTTTATCCCTAACATTAGGCCTATATCACATTAATTTTAATAATCAGAAGTAGAAGTCGGACCGGTGTGCTGTCATTTCTGCTTCTAGTCAGCGTTGGACAATTCGCCGCTGTCATCTTCCAAAAGTTAGACCAGACTGTAAATGAACTGAACAGTGAAAACACCAAAGCTAGACAAGGATATGAGTTCTACTGGCAGAATTGTATCTTCACTTATACAGGTGCTTTGTGCATCCTGCTAGCTTGTGAGGCTAATGGTAGCTAATCATTAGCTGTCAGATAAATTAATAATTTAGACTATGAACAGATAATTGTTTGAATAACTTTTGAAGCTGATTATTAATGTGATTAAAGTCATCTAGTTTTCACTTGTATGTGCTTTGAGTGTACATTAGTAAAAAAAAAAAAAAAAAAAAAACGCTATGTAAATCTTATCAATTATTATCATTGTTATATAAGTGTCTTAAAAACATTTACTTGGCAAGTCCAAAAAGGCTCCAACAGGACAAATGAAATAAGTATGGGCCAGTGTAAAATCATATAATTAGAAAACTGAAGTGACTGGATGTACTGTTTGACATTACTATGAAAAACAATATATTAAGTTTTCTTCTGTGTGTGAATAAACATTTGTGGATGTGGGATTTTTCCAAAAGAATGATGAGATGAGATTAATAATGAATGTTTCATTAGGCTTTTTCTTCTTTCTGTTAAAGTACAAAAGGACAGCCTCTTCCACCCAGTTTTGGAGTCATGTAGGCTCAGTTAATCAAAGCGCAGACACAATAACCTGCTTCCCAGGAGAATATTAAAAAAGAAGACCCCTCCCCTCATTAGCTTCACCCAAGACTTGTGGAGCAGTTTGTGTTTTGAAAAATCATGAAAACTTCAGTACATTTAAATGTTTGCAGCTTAGTACACGATGGTAACAGCAACAAGAAGAGGCAGCCATATTGTTTATACCGTACACTGCCAGAAGTCATCATACCCTGCTGGATGATTTTTCACTCCCCAGAAGGAGGAAGTGTGACAAAATCCTATAGAAAAAAGAAATAATGTGGAAATGGAATCAAATGACTATTTCTCAACAGCAGCTTTAAAACATTACTCAGAATTGGTTGTATGATTAGATTAGATTCAACATATTGTCATTGACCATGTAGAAATACAGAGCAATGAAATGTAGTTATTATCCAACTAGAAGTGCATAGCAGTATGTGAATGCACAATACATATATATACAGATCCCTGTCCCGTGGGCGGGTGTGGGAAATGTGGTGTATGGAAGACCACTTGTAGTTGCGCCGGGGTCTGGTCTTCTGAGTCGGGTTGTTTATGGATGCAGTCTAAAGTGGGTGGTGAACTCCACCTGAGGCTAAATACTGACACCAGACCAATAGTGAACAAGTACCTGAAGGGCACATTTCTTCCGCGGCGGTGCCCCGTGACTGGCTCTGGGTCGTCCAGGAAGGGTCCGGGGGGCGAAGGTGGCTCGCGGGTCTGGCAGCGAGCTTCACAGCGCTCTCTGCCTGGACTTCACCACTTCGCAGACTCGCTGTGTCTTCTCTCCCCTGGAGAACCGTACCAGGGTGGCGACCCCCCCCGTACAACAGGTGTCAGGGGTCAGCTGTGATGTTGGCAACCCACCCGTCCCATCTTGAAACACAGGAGTCTAATGCACACATGAGTTAAGGTATTGTGCTGTTGCATATTAAAAGTTGAGAGGACGTGTTTTCCCACACATCGGCGCATAATGGTGGCTGATGCATAACATAACTATGCGTCGACTGTGTTCGAGCCCTAACAGACCCAAATGGTGATGTTTAAACCCACCCCCCTGCAAATTGCACCCAGTATATATATATATATATATATATATATATATATATAAAATAAATAATATGATTCACAGCATGTACATAAGTGTTGGTAGTATGTACATTCTTGTCAGGTGAGGGTAACACTAGTCCAGATCCAGATAATTTACTTGGGGGGAGTTGGTTCATAGGAGCGAGAGGGTGAGGGGCAAAGGTCTGGGGGGGGGGGTTTCAACATGGAGACTGTTGTGGACAAAAAGCTGTTCCTGACCTTGGTTGTTCTTCCATCCTCTTCACACACTAATTCCAGACATGCCCTGCAAATAAGACTTTGTAAGGCATGTCAAACATCATATTGCTCACACTCATTTCAGATAATGATCTCATTGAGGAGTGAAGTGTTTTTCTCGAGTGCATCTTCAGTCATTTCTACTTTTTTGCTGCTGGTGGTGGGTGGGTAGGGGGTGGGGGTGGGGGGACAACAGATTGAAACAACCACTCAGTCCCTGCACACATGTCTCTGAGGTAAACCTTCAATTGTTTCCACACACACATGCTGACAGCTCGTTAATGACAGGTAGTAAAGGTTGTGTAAACACATCTGTTGGCGCTGAGTTGCCCGACAGTAAAAAAAAAAAAAAAAAAAAAAGGCCTTCTCTTCTGGCTGTAAAACTCTGGGTCATCAGCCGCAGTACAGAGCTTCCATTATGAGGTCTGTGTCCTGGTTCTGAGCACTGGCCCTCAACTACAATTCAGTTGCTCGTCACCCCACTTGGTTTTTGTTTGCTTGATTTGTGTCTTTTGTTGTCAGCTTTTTGTCAGATATCCCTGAGTTGGGATCCCTCCTGCCTTTAACTGTTTCTTTGGTCACTATGTTTTGTCAGGTTTGTCGTAAAACGGCCAAAGACGTGTGTTTCAGAGGCATCAAACTCAAATAGAGGTTGTGAACATGGTGGATGTTAACATTAAATTGCAGGTCACATTTATCATATTACACATAGGATTATGGCAGGGGTGTCAAACATGCGGATCGGGGGCCAAATCTGGCCCGTTAAAGGGTCCAATCCAGCCCTTGGGAAGAATTTGTGAAAATCAAGAATAGACATTAAGATATTAATAATTATTTTAGTTCAGGTTTCACATTCAAACTAATTGAGTCTGAAGTGGGTCAGAACCAGTAAGAATTTTGTCTTTGTAAATCTAAATATTTTCTCAGTAGGATTCTCTCTCCATGGTTGCACTTTGGTAAACCCTGAGGCCTCTGAAGTCTAATGCACTGGTCAAATGCTTCCAGAATAAAACTAATGAAATGTTCCCACATATGTGTTAGTGATAAAGAAAACTCAAGTCTTAAATTCTGTTTGGCTCAAGTTTCCAAGATAAGTCCAGGGTCAAAATGTGAAATTTTACTTTTCATTTTACTGAATATTTTGTTCATTTTACTGAATATTTTGGTCAATTTTGTTCATTATACAGAATATCTTGGTAATTTTACTGAATATTTTGTTAATTTTACTGAATATTTTGGTCAATTTTGTTCATTCTACTGAATATTTTGTTCATTTCACTGAATATTTTGGTCAATTTTGTTCATTTTACTGAATATTTTGGTCATTATACTGAATATTTTGGTCATTTTTGTTCATTATACTAAATATTTTTGTCATTTCACTGAATATTTTGGTCAATTTTGTTCATTTTACTGAATATTTTGATCATTATACTGAATATTTTGGTCATTTTACTGAATATTTTGGTAAATTTTGTTCATTTTACCTAATATCTTGGTCATTTTTGTTCAGTTTATTCATTATTTTGTTTATTTTGTTATATTTATATTCTTTTGGTCCAGTTTGTGGATTATTTTGGTAATTTTTGTTCATTTTCTTGTCTTGATTATTGTCTTCATGTAAACATTATCATAATGTAATTTAACTCTTTCACTGTTATTATTTTACTGTTCTGGCTCTTTTCAGATCATATTGGGCTGAATGTGGCTCCTGAACTAAAATGAGTTTGACACCCCTGGACTATAGGGATGGGAATCGAAAACCAGTTCCAGTTAAAGACCTGTTCCAAATTGTTGTATTTTTTTGTCTCCAAGCAGATCAGTTCCTTTAATCGCAGCCGATATGCTTTTCAGTTGCACATGGTAAAAATGTGATGTCAATCTCGAACCTTTAAAAGTGCTGCTTCATTCACCACCAATTTGCAGAAACATCTTTCGAGCATTTTATTCACACTTCTCCAAGCAGAAAATTGATCCGGAATCAGAAAGATTATCTGTAAGGAACTGAGCAGAATCAGTAATTGCGTCACTATCAGTAACATCATATCAATTCCCATCTCTACATACAGTCATGGTTAAAAGTTTTGGCAGTGACACAATGTTTTTTTTTTTTTGCTACTAGTCTTTACTTCATGTCTTTCTGAGGTGCAATAAAGAATCACATATAAATCATCAATTTATATGTTTCAAATAATTTTATTGGCAAATAAATGACATTTATGCAAAGGGTGAATATGTGTACCATGGCCTGACTCTAATGCTCTAGGAAAATTGACAAACTCTATAAATGATGTAATACCTCACATAAAAGATATTAAACATTAACCCTCAAAGACATAACATACACTGTAAACCTGAATATTCATAATAATTAAATATATTAAGTTGTGAATACTCAAAGTTTCAGAAATAGTGCTACCAAGTCATATTTTTTTATTTAGGGGAACTATTGTGGATATATACGTGAACATAACTTAACAATAGATGAGGTAAAACTGAGTGGAATTAAGTCATTAAATACTGAGAGTGATATTGTACTGTTATTTCTATTGTTTCAAATAAGGATGATAGAAAAAAAGAAACTTAACTGATGTAGTAGATGATGAAATACAATTTCAGAGGACTGCAAATAACCACCAATATCTATCACACCAAAAAAAATTACAATCACAAAACACGGTAACTTTATTCAGGGGCGGCTGTGGTTCAGTTGGTAGAGCGGGTCGTCCAATGACTGAAGGGTCAGAGGTTCGCATCCTGGCTCTGTCTGTCCACGTGTCCTTGAGCAAAGATACTGCACCACATTGTTCTTCAAGTTTATTTTCTCAAAACATTAGAAATACATCATTTCTACACATACATCTGGTTTTGTTAACTTACTCTTTCTGTATAAACTACAGCTACATTTGATTGGACTGTTAGTACAAAAACCTTCTATAATAAACAACTTTGCATTGTATTTTCACTTACAGTTTTTTTACGTTGCGATTTTACAACTTTTTGCTGTTAATTCTACACTAATTTTTTTTTTTACAGTGATAGGTTTTGAGCACAGACAGAAAACTACATAGGAGAAAACCTCATGGCTTTTACTACTGAAATGAAAAATTACACAAAGTACAGTGAAGCAAAAAATCCAAACAGAGTAAATATTGAGAAGGAGCTGTTAATTCTACAGTCATTTTTATAGTGTATAACACAACAGTAATCATGATGTTGACATTGGTGGGGACATAATTTGATGACTTCCTTGTGAGAGACAGCAACAATAAATAAATAAATAAATAACTAAGAACACAGCTAAAAGAATTAAAATAATGTCTCATTTTGTTTTTGTCAACAAAAAGTAATACATTTTAGGAATGTTTTTATTTCTTAAGACACATTTTTTTCTTGGTCATCTATAACTGCATTATATATTTAATTATAGTTATCATCACAAGACCAACATTTACATCTAGTTTCATCTCGTTTTTGTCACGTTGTCAATGAATGGTTTATTTTTTAGATTCTTCATGTATAAGGTGCACTGGATTATAAAGAGCATTAAGAGAAGTCAAAATCATCAGATAAGAAGTCAAAATTATGAAAAAAAGTGAAAATTACGAGATAAAAAGTCAAAACCATGAGAAAAAAGTCATAATTATAAGACAAAAAGTCACAATTATGAGATAAAAAGTCAAAATTCCCAGTCACTAAGCACAACCAGAATTAATCCATATATATATATATATATATATATATATATATATATATATATATATATATATATATATATATATATATATATATATATATATATATATATTAAGGCACACTGTGGATTTTGGAGGAAATTAAAGTCTTTTAAGTGTCACCTTATATTCCAGAAAATAAAATAACCTTTTGTTTCCCAAATGTCATGTAATTTCCTATTGAAAAATAGACATGGACATTTTAGAAACATCCAAATATTGGTATGAACACGTTCATAACATCCTTACACAATTTTACGCCCATGTTGTACAATAAAACTTGATTTACTCCATGAGCAACTTACATGATCAGTCATTGAAATATAGGAAAATTACAGATTTGCACTGAAAAATGCATAGTGTATAGGATGGTAATAAATCATTTAGAAAAGGTTAAATGTAAAGGAAAAATGTAAACTACTGTTCAGCTCTCATCCATGTTGCTTGACACTCAGTCATATAAACACAATAACAGACACAAACACACACATACTGCACATAAACAATCCAGTAACGAGCTGGCGGACAGGATCAGCCCCGCCCACTGGAGGAACAGGTCATCAGAGTGTCGTATGAGAATGCCCGCTGGGAATAGATGCCACATGGCTGATAATCAGATCTGCCTCCAATTGTGAACAGATGGATCTGGGCGTATCATTAGTACTGCTGAGGTGGTCACCAAATGAGATGAAACCAATAGCAGTGATTAAAAGCAATCAATAACAGTGATGAAATGAGATTTGACACAAAGGACAGAACGTTGGGACGCGGAGACAGAAGGTGTGAACCCCCCCCCCCCCCAAAGCGCCAATTAGAATCTGTGCCGAGTTTAGTCAGATTAAAGTGTGAGAATCAAGGCCTTTTCATTAAATCAGTGGCAATGATTCAAAAGAACAAAGCCATATATGTGCAGATTCATTGGATTGATTATATTCTCTGCAAGTCAAATTTTAATGGCTTCTTTTGAAATTGAAATCAAACACAACACCGTCAGCGAAAACATCCCTTATCTACTTGCATAATCTACCTTCCATGACCTGAAGATCTACATAAAAGTCCCTGAAGGCAACATCTCTAAGCATCTGTGAGCACGAAATTAACCAAAAGTGCTCATTTCCCCTCAAATGTGCACAAACACAGCAGATGAAGATGGTGTAAATACAACATTTAAATGTATTTAAGGCAGTCGTGAGGGCGAAAAAAATTGGAGTAGTGCACACACAGGCAGTATATTGGCTCTGAAAGTACAACCTGTCTATCTCATAACTCTTAGAGTGATTCCAGGTGTCTTGGCATTCTGCTTTTCCCTCTCTCTGCAGGGACAATGAATTAAAATCTATATGTAATAAAATTCTGGCCACATCTCAAGGCTGATGCAGCACATATGGTTCTAATCTAATTCACACCTTAGGGAAGGGAACACATAGGGAGGGAGGTAAAAAGGAGAGAAAAAGGGGGAAAAGAAAGATAGAAATCCTCCAACAGACATGGATATAAATAATATTTTTTGGGGGTTTTTTTCTTTCTTTTATGTGTTTAGGATTCACTCCTTTCGGCTGATGGTAGCTGTCCTCACTGTGACAAATGTTTCACCCGATCCGCGCTGATATTTTTGTTTTTTAAATCCGTCCACATCCTCCCTCAGTGTGGATGATTGAGAGATCTGGGACATGTAACGCAGCCAAAAAGGAAAAGTGAAAACAGTGATGTGTCCTGGCTTGTTTTCATCCAGACTCCCTGACTTGTTTATGTCAAATCAGCAAATGGGAGCTGTGGGCTGTTAGGTTTTGTGTTACATGTGTGTGTTGAGTAGGCCTGTGTGGGTTTAAATAGGACAATAATAAAAGTTTAAAGTAAAAGTGTGTGTGTGTGTGTGTGTGTATGACCCCCTTTAGAGGATCATAGGGGCTCACAGGATGACAAGATTTTAATAAGATTTTTGTCCAAACTGGCATCTGACTTAAATAAGCACTTTAAATAGGGAATATGTGCAATTAATGGGCAGGGACATTTCTATTTAGATGTTCAATAATTATTATCTATTTATCTACCTGGTTTTAAAGTAGTTCAGATCACTAGGTGCACTTTGTTTTACATCAATATTTTAGTACTTGTTTATTTAATGTCTTTTTAATCATGTTGACTGTCCATTGATGTTTTCTGCAGTGCAGTAGAATGCATCTATGATGTGTTGTGTGAAATGACAATACACTATCTATCAATTTTTAGATGATTGGGAGTATATACACATATAGTTGACATAAACATTACACCATTCAGATATACTCTACGTACACTGAGAAATTTCGATTTTGACATTTTGAACCAAACTGTGTGGAAATGATTAGACCAGGGGTGCTGCATGTTTTAGATGTATACCCCTTCCAACACACTTGATTCAAATGATAAACCTCTCATGAAGAAGATGATAATGATCATCAGGTGTGTTGGAAGAGGGATACATCTAAAACATACAGGATAGTAGCTCTCGAGGACCAGGATTGAGCACCCCTGGATTAGGGCATGTCTGTTCACTGACAAGAAACACTATTTTTAGACCTCTTCTAAAGTTATAAACTACATCACACTTATGTGGTAGTAAGTAGAGGGTCCCTAAAGGCAAACAAAAGTGTCCCGACGTCTTCCTGTCATCGGATAGTGTGTCCAGAGTTACTTACCTTAAGCCAGTACCTTTCTGAATACATGAGCCATCTTTAGGAGGACGACTGATATAGTGTTCTGGAAATTCACAATTTCATTGCTTAGCCAACTAACAGGTTGTTGTATTTAAAAAAAGAATGCAATGAAATCGTGAATTTCCAGAGTGTGTAACTCAGCATGCTCCACTGCTGGGACTTACTGTGCTTTCTCTTCTCAGGACACGAGGCCTTGGGAGGACGGGGGCCCTTTTGCCCCCAGCGAGCCAACTGCATCATACTGCCAGGGCGGGGACCGGCCCATGTACAACAGGGTCAGGTGCGATGTCTGCAACCCACCTGACCCACTATGGGCGTCACAGCTGTGAGGGATGGGGGTGTTTTGCGACACCCCCAATTTTCCAAATAGATGATTTCACCCCCCCCACTTTTTCCTGAGTTTATATATTGTATCGTTACTGGATCCAGGAAACAGACATAGAGTTGTTCTCACCTACTTTTTATTTCGGGATAAACAGTTACTGTCGGTCGCAATCACGCCAAACAAACATCAATAACATTGCGGGGGTGTTACAATATCTATGGTTTAAATTGTTTACCCGCCCGGGCGGCACAGCAGCATATCTAAATGAAGCGCACCTCAGTTCGCCGGGTGTTGATCATATATAGGAGTATGAGTGTGTTTAAAATGTGGAGATCATAGGAGATAAAGATAAAGAATAAAATCTCCTATGATCACCCTGTTCACTGACAAGAAATATTATTTTTAGACCTCTTCTAAAGTTTTAAACAACATCACATTCATGTGGTAGTAAGTAGAGGGTCCCTAAAGACAAACCAAAGTGTCCCGAAGATAAATTAATTCTATATGAATTAATTTATCCTCATTTTATAATATATCTGTATTTTGCATTTCTTGGCAAAAATGTTGTATTTTCTTAGATTGTATTTATTTTATTTATTTATATTTATTCATATAGATGTTCATAAAAGTTTAAAGGATATTTGAAGTTTATTATGTCAGTAGTGAAGAAAAAGTGACTTTTTCAGCAAAATATATCATTAACTGACCATGAAACAAATGTCCACAACTACTGTAATTTGTCAAAGTATGGGTTTTCTTTGTAAATGAATGTTTTAGAAGATTACAGTGTTTTCATATTCGTTATGGAGGCTCTGGGCGTATGTGTCATGTCTTAACATTGCTGAAAAGGTGAGAAACTACATTTTACATGAATTATTCACATGTATTTATAGAGGTAATGTTTAAAAAGTTTTTAAATATTTTTGATCGTATACCTTCCCATTGAACATAAATATAATATAATCAAAAAAGCATTGGTTTCTTTGTTTGTTCAAGAGTTGACTTTTCCAAATGTTTGTAGTGTAAGTAAAGGCATCAGTAACAACAGTAACAATAGCTGTGAATGCTGCTTTTAAATGATAAAAAATATAAAGTGAAGCCAACATGTGGAGCAGTATTTGCAGGCAGCTAAACACAACATTAAGGAGTTGATGCAGTCTGAATTAAATACAGTTTGCACATGGTAAAAACATGCAGATGAGATTCCAGATGCCGTCACAAATTAATGCATCTCTTCAGAACTATTAAAATGGGTTTAGTTCCTTTTACAGAGCAAATAGTCATACGTGGTATATCTCAAAGCACCTCACAAATTCAGGTCAAGGCCTTAAAAATATATTTTAGGTATACACAGTGGAAATCCAACAAAATCCTCCAGTGCATGCCAGGGGCGATGGCAGGGAGGAAAACACCTTTTACAGAGGGAAAAAAAAACCCAAACAGAACCTGGCTCCAGCTGTTCATACCCGTACTTTAGTGGAATACTTTTGTGTAAAAACCCTAAAGTTGGCACAGAGACAGAGCAAGTGGCTGAAGCGATCAACTCCAGAACCCAGAACAATTGGGTTAAAAGACTGTTATGAATAAACGAGAACATTAAAGAATACTATACCAGTAGATGTAGTATAGTATAGTATAGTATACTACATCTACTGGTATAGTATTCTTTAATGAGTACAGTACAGTACAGTACAGTACAGTACAGTACAGTATAGTATAGTATAGTATAGTATAGTATAGTATAGTATAGTATAGTATAGTATAGTATAGTATAGTATAGTAAAGTGTAGTGTAGTGTAGTATAGTATAGTATAGTATAGTATAGTATAGTATAGTATAGTAAAGTGTAGTATAGTATAGTATAGTATAGTATAGTATAGTATAGTATAGTATAGTATAGTATAGTATAGTATAGTATAGTGTAGTGTAGTGTAGTGTAGTATAGTATAGTATAGTATAGTATAGTATAGTATAGTATAGTGTAGTATAGTATAGTATAGTATAGTATAGTATAGTAAAGTGTAGTATAGTATAGTATAGTATAGTATAGTATAGTATAGTATAGTATAGTATAGTATAGTATAGTATAGTATAGTATAGTAAAGTGTAGTGTAGTGTAGTGTAGTGTAGTGTAGTATAGTATAGTATAGTATAGTATAGTATAGTATAGTATAGTATAGTGTAGTGTAGTGTAGTGTAGTATAGTATAGTATAGTATAGTATAGTATAGTATAGTATAGTATAGTATAGTATAGTATAGTAAAGTGTAGTATAGTATAGTATAGTATAGTATAGTATAGTATAGTATAGTATAGTATAGTAAAGTGTAGTATAGTATAGTATAGTATAGTATAGTATAGTATAGTATAGTATAGTATAGTATAGTATAGTATAGTATAGTATAGTATAGTAAAGTGTAGTATAGTATAGTATAGTATAGTATAGTATAGTATAGTATAGTATAGTATAGTATAGTATAGTATAGTGTAGTATAGTATAGTATAGTATAGTAAAGTGTAGTATAGTATAGTATAGTATAGTATAGTATAGTATAGTATAGTATAGTATAGTATAGTATAGTATAGTATAGTATAGTATAGTGTAGTGTAGTATAGTATAGTATAGTATAGTATAGTATAGTATAGTATAGTATAGTATAGTATAGTGTAGTGTAGTGTAGTATAGTATAGTATAGTATAGTATAGTATAGTATAGTATAGTATAGTAAAGTATAGTATAGTATAGTATAGTATAGTATAGTATAGTATAGTAAAGTGTAGTATAGTATAGTATAGTATAGTATAGTATAGTATAGTATAGTAAAGTGTAGTATAGTATAGTATAGTATAGTATAGTATAGTATAGTATAGTATAGTATAGTAAAGTGTAGTATAGTATAGTATAGTATAGTATAGTAAAGTGTAGTATAGTATAGTATAGTATAGTGTAGTGTAGTGTAGTGTAGTATAGTATAGTATAGTATAGTATAGTAAAGTATAGTATAGTATAGTATAGTATAGTATAGTATAGTATAGTATAGTATAGTATAGTAGTTGAGTATTGATGAATACAGCTCTGACAAAAAATTAAGAGACTTGTGTTATTTCTTGTGAATACAGTCACACCTTAATTCCACTGAATAAATACTTGATCCTTATTTAATTTAAGAAGAAGAAGTATGAACACCACTGCTGTATCTATCATTATCTTCTTACAATAGGTACAAAAGGTTTGGAGATCTACAAGCTTGTGGATAGTGCAATATTTATGTGTTGTAATCAAGGGGATAGTCATGGTGAAATACTACCAACTGAAGTGACTGGGCTTTGATTCTAGTTTAGTGATGTCCTGGTGGTTGAGTGAGTTACACTGTGAGGATTATAATGGCATTAAATCTCGTCTGAAACCCAAATAACATACCACCGGGTCTCTATGTTTGCTGTGTCAATCATGGGAGTACCTGGAACAGTTCTTAAACACAACAGTGTCTCCCAGGAATCTTCTATCAAACAGATTTTTACAAAAAAACTATAAACACACTGTTAATGCCTCCAAAATGGTCAAATTAGGGCAGGGGAGCTGGTCATTACATTATCTCCATCAATGTTGTTCACTTCTCATACATTCCCATAATGCCGTTTTCTTGTACATTTCTCCACAGAAGCTCGGACCTCAGCTGGTCTGGACACTGAGCTACTGGATGATGTTTGGAGGTTCAGTGGTAAGTTTTGATTGACAGCTATTTTGAGATATAACAGTGTAGCTCAGTCCAGTCTCACATTTTGCAAGAGAAGTTGAATCAAACTATAATTCATTTGTTGGTACTTGATGGGCAAAATTACTTGTTCATTGCTTACACTGTAAATGAACACACCCACAACACATAGTTATAATCTGGGCTCTTAGTGTCTTGTTTTGTAGATTTTCTGTTTGTCTTTTATTTTGTCATGTTGGTTCATGTTCATGTGTGTAGCGCTGTCTTGTTTTACTTCCACCCTTTTTAATTAAGCCTTGTGTGTTAAACTAGTTTTGGGTCCTATTTAAACACCTCGTGTGTCTTTGTTTGGTGCGAGTTTGTCTGTCTTCCATGCAGGAAATGAGCGGTCTTTATCGTGTGATGTCTATGCCAGTGTATGACTGTTTCTGGTTTGATGGTCCATGTCTGCTTTGTTGCCTGTTTTTTGCCTTAAGTTACTGTATCCTGTGGATGTTTCTGACCAATAGTCTGCCTTGTCCTCTTCGCTGCCGTTGTGATTTCCAGATCCTCGGTTTGACCTATGGCCAGAACTTTTTTTGGACTCTCCCTGTGCGACTATTCTGGTTTTCTGGTTTTGATCCTTGTCTGCCTATTGATGATTCTTTTGCCCTGCCCCTCAGTTGCTGCTGTCTTTGAACGTCACCTGGCGATCTTCAGAACTGCACTGCATCTATCAGCATATTACATTTTTGTCAATAAACACCATAAAACTGAAAACTGTGCTTCTGAGTTTTACCTCTAGGTCCATTTTGTTTCTGAATCCTTATCACACATATTATTCCCCTGATTCCATTTATCATAATTTCAACATTTCTGTGTTAAAGTCCCTGGAGAACCCCCCCCCCCTCCTTGATATGATATGTTCACAGAGCATTCTTTAGAAAAGGAACAGAGGCAGAATTTACATATAAATAAACTGTCAAATTTTATGATGTAAGACAACAATGAGCTTCCCCTCTTTTAACGACCAGCAACTGCCACTGCAAAAGTGATATTCTAATTTCTAAATTACATGTTTCTTTGACATTACATGTGGTTTTCTTTTCTTTTTTTATACATACTTTCTTGGATTAAAAAAATGTCACTTATGGGTAGGGAACCAAATATGGTCACTTCACTGACCTTGATTTTCTACATAAAAATGATCTATCTATCTATCTATCTATCTATCTATCTATCTATCTATCTATCTATCTATCTATCTATCTATCTATCTATCTATCTATCTATCTATCTATCTATCTATCTATCTATCTATCTATCTATCTATCTATCTATCTATCTATCTATCTATCTATCTATCTATCTATCTCTCTATCTATCTATCTATCTATCTATCTATCTATCTATCTATCTATCTATCTATCTATCTATCTATCTATCTATCTATCTATCTATCTATCTATCTATCTATCTATCTATCTATCTATCTATCTATCTATCTATCTATCTATCTATCTATCTATCCTGTATAAACTGTATGCACACTTCACAATAAAGAATGCTTGACTTGACTTGTTGTCCAATCTGACAAATACACCATATTTAAGAGTTATAGAAACAGACAAAGCTAAACTCTGGTGCAGTGTGATTATGGGGAGAGTTCAGTGAATAAGGAGTAATGGAGGCAATAAAGTAAGTGAGCAGGAGAAAACGCTTACAAGTGTTTAAAAAAAGTCTGCAGCCTGCTGAAACAGGCACAGAGGGAAAATGACATGCACTGACAGACGTGGGCAGAGTCAGGTGTTGATTTACTGTATTTACCAGAATAAATAAGCATGTGGGTGTGTGATATTTGCAGGCTTTTAGAAATGCCGTTTCATTTTTGAGAGTTCACAAGTCTAAAAGTGTGCATTTGTGAGCATGAGAGTGAGTGTCTGTGTGTTTATGTGAGCATGCCTGTTTCTCCTCCCCACTGGCAGGGACAATAGCCTGTGGTGGAGTCCTAAGGTGCAGCCAAAGCCAGGAACAATGCAAGGGGGCGTCGCGTGCCTCAGCAAGAGGTGGTTCATGCCCGAGCCCTCAGCGGGGGGAATGTCAAGAGACATGACTGGAACCAGGTGAAATGCCTGGCATGCCACAAACCCATCTGGCTTTCTGCAAATGAAAAAAACCACCCTAAAAACCCCAGGAAGAAAATGAAGGATTGTGTTCAGTGTCCAGTGGAATGTCGGACTGGGACGGACAGAGAGGAGCCAGAGATGTAGATTTAACAAGAGCAACTAGATATTTGTTAAATCATATGAGTTAATGTTGATTTAACTTCAACGAGGAATGAGAAACCAAGAACAAAATCTGGGGAAAAAGAAGTAGATATATGCATAGCATAGCATAGCATAGCATAGCATAGCATAGATAGATAGATAGATAGATAGATAGATAGATAGATAGATAGATAGATAGATAGATAGATAGATAGATAGATAGATAGATAGATAGATAGATAGATAGATAGATAGATAGATAGATAGATAGATAGATAGATAGATAGATAGATTAAACTCCTCGATTTTATGGTGAAACAACTATTTGCAACAAGTTCAAAATAAATAAAATAGAAGAAGGAAAATGTGGTGTCACACACAATGTAATATACAGTAAGAAACTAAAGTAATAATAAATAATATACAATAGAAAACAGCTGTACATCAGTCAACAAGAACACTTTTAGTAGCTTTCATTCATATACTCTATAGTGGTGATTGCAATACTCATTTCCCCTTTTCATTTAGTCAGAACTTGTTATTATAGAGTTAAAACCAACTAATTTCAAAAATAGGTTAGTTTATGCATATACAACATGAGCTTTAGTGTTTTAAAAAAAAAACATTATACACATTTTAACTGTGCATTTGGAGCAGATTCCATAAATGTTACGCATGTTGAGTTTCATGAATAAACTTAACATCTCAACTGTATTTTTACTCAAAATTAGAAAGACCTTTGGGTTAACACACATGTTCCTAATTCAGTTTTGATGGCTTCATGATCTGTTATGTATATAACACCCTACAGTTTCTGTTGATTGTTATCATCCAGGAACAGAAATCCATATGGAAGGAACATTGTCAAGTTTTGTGCTTTGGCATCTTGGTTATTGCATGACAATGTTAACTTAGGCTGTCAATTTTTTTATCAAATGCTGACATTATAACAATGGCCTCGACCGCATCACTTTTTTTTTTTTCTCATGCTGAAGGGCTAACAGTGGATGACATGTTTATCCCCTAACATCACTATTTTCTGTCCTTTCACGACAAGTCTGATCCATTTGTTTTACGGTTTTGACAGTTTGACTATGACAAAGATTACGGACACATGTTAAATTAATTTTTCAAGTCATCACAGTATTTTATGTAAAAGGTTGTATCTTCAGCAGTAAGTACTGTAAGTCATAAAGGGATTTTTAAAGTATTTCTACCTTAAACTAAACTGGGCAATTATTGAACAAATGACCAAAGCTCAGATTTCATAGCTGAATTCAAAAATTATTTCTTTATTAATGTTTCATTCTATTGATCCCCATACATGATGAAATGATATCACACTGGTCTACAAGTAAATGCTTCTGGAATAAATCTAATGAAATTTGGCCATATGTGTGTTACAGTGATGCGCGGGTTGATCTATAAATGACCCGCAACTGACCACTTTTTTAACTAACCCGCCCACAGCTTGGACTGCAATAAATATATTTATTTATTTATAAAACAATGGACCCGACCCGCTTCTCAACCCGCATTTTAAAAACGTAATCAATGGTCTTTATGAACATCAAATGACCTTACTCACATACGTGCATTTATTTCCGTGTAAAATCCAATGTCATTGGGGTTGACAACCTGAAACACCCAAAGAGCCATTTGAACCCACTTTCCATGGAAAAGAAAACACTGGGAGCTGCTCATCATATTTAAAAATTTCAATGAATGTGTCCCAAACCTTAATTTCTTTTGTTTGTATGTTTCCGGAGCTTCCACTCTCCTAACTTGACTTTCTCAAAAGTGCTGCTCCCTTCATACTGACGATGTTGTACGTCACCATCATGGTCATTCAGTTAATGAAGCGGGTTATTTTAATGTTTATCTCAATCGACAAACCGACTGTAACCCGAATATCATTAAAAATATTTTGTAATGACCTGTAACTTCAGATGACCACGGTACCCGCTCCCTTTGGGTCAGCCTGCCCCTCACCGCTGTATTACTGATAAAAAAATAAAATAAAAAATAAAAATAATAACTCAAGTCCTTAAATGCTCGTTGACTCAAGTTTCCGAAACAAATCTGGGGTCAAAATGTAAAATTCTTAGAATGAACAAGAGAATAAGTTTTAGTCCAAACGAATATTGGTCTCAGATCTACTTCAAAACACTGTCTGCACATTATGATCCCTTCACTTTACAGGTTCTTTCTAGTGGAATATTTACAAACCCATTGTATACATGTACATAAACCACCATATATGTGGAATAAAACACCATCATATATATTAAAAACATGAACTAACCAACACTTTTGTCACTTGTTTTCTGATTTATTGTATTAAAGTGTGTAAGATTTAACACATTTAATGTCTGAAGCAGATACTTTCCAAAATAAAAAATACTAAAACAGTGTTATCTACTTACAGTATTATGTGTTGTTCACAGCCTGTGTGTGACCACTTAGCTCATATTAAATCACTGCAAGTAGAATGTTCCTGATCCTGAAATGTGAAGTGCTTCTTGAAGAAATCAGTAGAACGACAGGACATGACAAGAAAATTGCTTGCATTTTCGGTCTTTGTGATTAGCATGCTACGCTGGTATTGAGATAATTGTATGATGGCACAGACAACCGGTGTTAAAAAAAAAAAAAAAAAAAAAAAAGTACAAAAAAACATATGCAGACTGACTGAGACTAACATTTGGCTTTTTTGGTTCAGGGCTTGGCTTTGTTTCCTAGTTCTGTGGAATTGGCCAAAACAATGGAAAAATCATTTTGGAGGAGAAGAGTCAAATTTCCATGCAGGCTTCTCCCCTTGTCTCAAACAACCACAAATATTTCAGTATTTGCTGGTGCTCTGAATTGAACTGTTGTACATGCACATCGGGCGTGCATTCAACAAAAACATTTTTCATGCAGCAGGTTTTTATTTATGGATAAAACTGAACTCAGGAAAACACTGCATGCAGTTTTTTTTATTTTTTTCAGTGTATAAGAGAAAGCTATTAACAGCATGTTTATATAATTAATTATCTTACAATGAATACAGCTCTATTAACGCTTGTCTGTGCCCGGGGCTTCATCATTAATGTCAACCTGCAATAAAAGTTCACTCTGACTCAACTGAACCAAACTGAGGTTCAGTGTCTGTGTGTAACATGTCATGGCAAAGTTTTTTACTCCTTCCTGACTTTTGATTTCTGCTTTTAATTTACTGCCTTCTGCTTTTGTTTGACTGCTAACGTTTCTGTCACACTATCTGGTCCTGACATGATGGTAGCCAGATGCTGTTATTAAACAAATTTGCGAATTGTGTTCCTATCAATTCTGCTCGATTAAACATTAACTTTACAGGTTGCAAAGACCACAATTTGTCAGGTGGGGAAACAGGTCTGAAAGCAGCAGCATAAGGCACCAGCACCAGCTCCAGAAGGAACTGTTTTGGCTCCCTTTCTATTCACATTGTACACGTGGACTTTAAAAGGGGACATATCATGTCCATTTTCCACTAGTGAACACAGTTCTCTGGTGTCTCAGTGTCACATGCTTTGGTCCAAATACTACATTGATGCAGAGATACAACAGCTTCTTCAACCTGGAGAAACAGACCTTTTTAAAACGCTTGGTTTTAGTGCCTCATGATTTCATGCATATGAGTCACAGCTGACTGCCCCTCTCTTCCACATTCTACTAAGAAGAAGAGGAGAAAGAAATGAACCTGAAAAAGTTGAGGCAAAGACACAGAGGAAATAAAATCAGCTTTAGTTTTTACAGCTCTGGTTTTACAGCTCTGGTGCCTTTGGGTCTTGTTCCATTAACAGACAACACATATTTGTGTTAGAAAAACATTAAAAAGATATGTCCCCTTTAACTACAGTCTGAGTTCTGTGACAGGCATGGTGAGTGCAGGGACTATACCTACTCTGACAAATCAAAAACACAGCTGCAGTAGGGCACTAAACTCATTAGTCTATATAGTAGACCTTAGAGATGAGTAATATGATCACTGTATTTTTTTTTTAATTACCCCATCGCCCAAAGTGGTATTGTTTTTGCTTTGGTTATTATTATTATTATTATTATTATTATTATTATTATTATTATTATTATTATTATTATTATTATTATTATTATTATTATTATTATTATTATTGTTGTTGTTGTTGTTGTTTCTTTTGTCTTTCTGTTTGCTTGTCCATCTGACCAAATTCTCTGAATTTTTAAGAAAATGTGTGAGGTAGTGCTGAATAAATCTCATGAAATTTTGCTGAATCTAGGTCAAAGGTCAGGACCAAGGTCACCAAAAGTGTATTTTCAAAATGATCAGAGAAAGGGCAAATCAGGAATTTCCTTTTCACTCCTGTAAACTCAGTTTTGCATATACTCTAGATTCTATTTGCTCTCACTGTTGGCGTGCATTAACATCAGTTCCTTGAAGGATACATTTAAAGACTCGAGGTCAAAGGTCAAACAATACATTTCTAAATCTAATTTTGGATATAACTTTCAAACTACTCATCTTACAGACTTCCAATGAGAACCAAAATGTTGGTCTTTCACTTCTGCATCTTGTGTGTATAGATTTTGACCTATTGTTTACCCAAGAGGCTATGGGTCACTCAGTCAATACCTAAAAAATATAAAATGGACGACAGTGGAAAAAGCAGTGGCGAAAGAGACTTAGTTACTATTATTGACAGATAGGAAACCTGGCTTGGGCTACAAAATGGTGCCTTGACCTTTGACCTTGAAAGTTCAAAATCAAGGTCACATGATTTTAAATAGTTGTAACTTCCAAAGGCAATAATATTTAGTTACGATTGTTGTCAGATAGGAAGTGTAGATTCCAAAATGGGATCATGGACTTTTGCAATCTTTAAGAGTCAAGTATTGTGTTTGAGTCGGTTTGTTTTATTTGTTTTAAGCAGGTTTACGCAAAAATTACTGGACCGATTTCCATGAAATTTATAGGGAAGGTCCAAGGTGGTCCAGAATAGATCACATTACATTTTGATGAATGCAGGTCAAAGGTCAAGATCACAGTCACCAAAACTGTATTTTTGCAATGATAAGAGATAGGGCAAATCAGGTCAAATGTGTGAAAGGGGGGCGGGTTTGTTGTGTCGGGCACGACTTGTTTATCTGAGATAATCTTTTCTGCGAAATCTAAGGACACTATATTGCTGTCTAATCACTTGTGTCAGAAAATACCTAATATTAGTGAAACTATTATTGAGTGTAGCCAATAGGTGTGACCTGCAAACAGTGAAATCTATACTTTTCTAGAACACTGTTTATCTACAAAATAACTATAGTATCCGTTAAAATGATCTGTTCCCATTCCATGAGACCTGTCGAACTGTTTTGTTTTATATTAAAGCACAGAATTATTGTCATTGGTAACTAAAGTTTATCAGGTTCACTTTTCATCATAAAAGTTTTTTAAGTTCATCTTCACCATATAGGATTTCTGGCTGTTCCAGAGTCATGTCCTCATTTAGTGGTGGACAATGGCTGTATTTAGTTGCATCCTAGCCCATTTGGCTGCTGCCCAGTTTAGATTATCACCCTCGTAAAATGCATTCATGGCTAATTATGTGGAAAAGGAGTCCGTGACTTGTGCAGTTTCGTGCAAAAATGCACACTTGGACAAAACCACATGGACAAAATTCAAGTACAAAAAGTGTGCAGGCAACCAGACACAAACTCACCAACATGTACACACTCAGATGCACACATATTTACACATACTGGGGGCCAACACATGTGGAGGACCACCCAAGAAGGAGCAGCCTCTTTGAAAATAATGAAAATTCCGCTACAGCCTGGTACTGCACAGCAGGTCAAGACAACACTGCGTCTACACAGTGGAGAATGTGGAGGGTTCCATCCCACCTGGCTGTAAAGGCTGCTGAAAACAGGCCATAATGTGCCATAATGATAACCAGTTACAGTTTTTTTCCATCTGCAAAATCCATCTGATGGGAAGAGGAAAACAACAGATATTTGTGCAAGGTCAGGAAAACATGGAAAATAAAAGGGAAAATTTTGTGACAGTAACAATGGATTCTGATTATCTACACACAACATATTGATATATTAGACATATATAAAATAAAAATAGAAAATAAACTGAGATAACTGAGTTAGCTCTTGCCCAGTTTATTGTGTTTTGCCTTATATTACACTGCAATTACCTACAATTATTTTTGAGAAAGTATCTGCTTCAGAAATTAAATGTGTTAAATCTTACATACTTTAATAAGATGAGTCAGAAAAAAATATGGCAAATGTTTTTAAAATTTGTAATATATATGATGGTGTGTTATTACACATATATGGTGGTTTATGTACATGTATACAATTTCAGATGCTGTAGCTCTTTCATAATTCATAGCTTGACTTATTGTTTATTCAGTATTAATTGTTAGAGTTGTAAATACAAACTGTACATATGTTGACCAAGGTAAATAAAATTCTCACTGTGCAGTAATTTACACCTGGCTTTTCTGTCTCCATCAATAACAATATATATTATTTAGACTAAATGTCATCTAAAATTAATGTTTATTTCCAACATAGTGCACGAAACTATTACATGATCAAAAACAAATTAATTTTTAGTAAAAATAAATAAATACATAAATAAATATTTGAGTCTTTATGGGTTAATGGTTGTTTGGCTCATTATTTTTTACTGATAGTGTTAATGTAAATTTGACTTTTGCAGGCATCTGTGTTGCGTGTCTCAGTCTCCAGTGCAGGTCATTGTAAAAATCTTCACACTGTTCACAGTTCATTCTTTGGTGTTGTGGTTACACATGCAGTGTCCGTGAACCTTCAGATACAGACTCTCATCAGTTCATCTGATAGAAAACTGTCCTACAATTACAGTAGAAAGTATTTGGTCACATTAAATGTGTTAAACCTTATATACTTTAATAAGATGAATCAGATATCAAATAACAAAAGTGCTGGTTAGTTCATGTTTTTAATATATATGATGGTGTGTTATTCCACATATATGCTGGTTTATATACATGTATACAATGGATTTGTAAATATTTCACTAAAAAGAACCTGTAATGTGAATGGATCATAATGTGCAGACAGTGTTTACAAGTCGATCTGGTAGATCTGAGACCAATATTCAGTAAAACGTTCTAATACCTACACACAACCCATTATGTATTAACCATTTGTTAATGTATTGTTAATTTATCATAAGGCATTTGTTCACACAGTTACAAATGGTTTGTTCATAGAAAAGAAGAACAAATGCTTCCTTTATGATAAATTGTTTATTAACAAATAGGTAACAAATGGTTAATACATAATGAACAAACCATTTACAAATAGGTAATAAATGGTTAATATATAGTGAATTGTGTGTATGTATTATAAAGTCTTACCCATTATTCCTTTGGATTAAAACCTATTCTCTTGTTCATTATAAGAATTTCACATTTTGACCCAAAATTTATCTTGGAAACTTGAACCAACCAGCATTTAAGACTTGACTTTTATTTATCACTAACACACATGTGGTTTTATTCTGGAAGCATTTTACTTGTAGACCAGTGATATTTAACTTTACTACAAAAGACTGAGAACAGCTGCACAGGGATCTGTTTGTATTTAGTTTGATATGTCAGTAATGTAAGTATGTAAGCATATATCGTAGTGTAAGAGTAATTATACACTGATGATGAGGAAAATTTGCTGTATTTGTATTTCGACACTGATGACTGAATTCTTTCGTGACATCCTTGAAAAAAAATTCACAGACTGAGACCACACTATTGCTTACCCGATATTTAAAAAGGGAGAGAGGTATATAAAGTGCAAACATGGCGGTAAAAATCAGGGCTTTCACTCTAACTTCTGCTTGAAACAGGCAGGTTGCCAATTATAAGTCATAAAATGATTTCTTCCAAATCCCACTAGAGTAAAACAACCATTAACCATCCCTCATCTGCTCCACAAGGTCGTCCCTGTTCCCGATCGACCCCCCATACTCTTAAAGGAAGGGTCAAAAATGTTCCTGCAATGTAAAATGCAGCAAGTGAAGGAAAATGTGGTCTTGGTTGGGTTTTTTTTTTCATAGTACACCAACGTCTTGTGAATCAAGCAGTACTTAATTTGTAGAAAGTAGAAGTAAATTCATTAAATGATTAGAGGCTGGAAAAACATGGTAATTATGAACAGTACTGTGTCTATATATGAGCTGCAATCTGATAGAAATGATCTAGAAGAAAAACTATGCATTAACTTTTTATATCCAAAACTGTTTGTTGATCAATTCAAAGAAAAAAAAAGAAAGAAAGCAAATACACAAAACATATAATAATTATCAATAATTATTCATTTATTTGTGTTTATTTGTGTTGTCAATTTTCGTCCTGCTGTTGGTGAATAAGGAAATAGAGACTTCTGCCGGATGAAAATGTTTTATTTCAAGTTTCCTCAGAGGGGCTTTTGATAGTGATGAGCCTCAGAGATGTTAACATTCAAGACACTTAGGGGCCTTAGAGTAGTTGGGGAAGAGTAGGTTAAAGGTATAGGACCGTCAGTCAGCAGTGGGGGGCATTTGGGAAAACAAAGCATGGGATGGATGTGTAGTGGGTGTTCGGGAGAGGACACAAGACACACCAGAGTGGGAGCAAGTGATGTTACTAAAGTGACGTTGTTATTAAAGTGATGTTGTTACTAATGTGATGTTGTTACTAATGTGATGTTGTTACCAAAGTGATGTTGTTACTCATGTGATGTTGTTACTAATGTGATGTTGTTACTAAAGTGATGTTGTTACTAATGTGATGTTGTTACTAAAGTGATGTTGTTACTAATGTGATGTTGTTACTAAAGTGATGTTGTTACTAATGTGATGTTGTTACTAATGTGATGTTGTTACTAAAGTGATGTTGTTACTAATGTGATGTTGTTACTAATGTGATGTTGTTACTAAAGTGATGTTGTTACTAATGTGATGTTGTTACTAAAGTGATGTTGTTACTAATGTGATGTTGTTACTAAAGTGATGTTGTTACTAATGTGATGTTGTTACTAATGTGATGTTGTTACTAATGTGATGTTGTTACTAATGTGATGTTGTTACTAATGTGATGTTGTTACTAAAGTGATGTTGTTACTAATGTGATGTTGTTACTAATGTGATGTTGTTACTAAAGTGATGTTGTTACTAATGTGATGTTGTTACTAAAGTGATGTTGTTACTAATGTGATGTTGTTACTAAAGTGATGTTGTTACTAATGTGATGTTGTTACTAATGTGATGTTGTTACTAATGTGATGTTGTTACTAAAGTGATGTTGTTACTAAAGTGATGTTGTTACTAAAGTGATGTTGTTACTATTGTGATGTTGTTACTAAAGTGATGTTGTTACTAATGTGATGTTGTTACTAATGTGATGTTGTTACTAAAGTGATATTGTTACTAATGTGATATTGTTACTAAAGTGATATTGTTACTAATCTGACGTTGTTACTAATGTGATGTTGTTACTAAAGTGATATTGTTACTAATCTGACGTTGTTACTAATGTGATGTTGTTACTAAAGTGATGTTGTTACTAAAGTGATGTTGTTACTAAAGTGACGTTGTTATTAAAGTAATGTTGTTACTAAAGTGACATTGTTATTAAAGTGATGTTGTTACTAAAGTGATGTTGTTACTAATGTGATGTTGTTACTTCCAGACAAAGTCATTCTAACACAATCAAGCAGTGATTTCAGTACAATTCCATTATAAGACTTAATTCAGTGCAGCAACTCCTGGATGACTGTGTTAAGGACTAGTGAGATCGAGGTAATTCCAGTCCAGCTGATTGGTTTAATAAGAGCTCCCATGACCTGGAACATTTTGTACCATAGAAAAGGCACAAAAGTTACTGTTCGGTTCTTTAAAGATTCTTCCCACCGAACAGGACACCAGGAGAGGACACAATATTATCACTCTTTGTGGTTAATTATTTAGTTTTAACACTAATTATGTTATGTTGTTTATAATACTCAGTACTATATTACTGGTTTGCTTTTGTTATTAATTATTATTATTATTATTATTATTATTACTGTTTTTATTATTAATACTATATTGTAGGGCAGTGGTTCCCAACCCAGGTCCTCAAGTACCACCATCCTGCATGTTTTAGATCAACACACCTGATTCAAATGAACAGCCTGTCATCAAGCTCTGCAAGAGATTGATAATGACCATCAGGTGTGTTGGAAGAGGGAAACAATTAAAACATGCAGGATAGTGGTACTTGAGGACAAGGATTGGGAACCACTGTTGTAGGGCATTAACAGAAACATTGACTCCTGTAGTAAAAGTCCACTTAAATTTGGAGAGGTTGACAAGTCACATGTTATTCTTTCTCTCCCTCAACGCGTAAACACAAGACCAGTCAGACCTACACCAGAGGAGACATGGTTGCTGCAGGTAAAAACAGGGGTGGTGGGTCTGACAAAACAAAAGAGTGACAGACACACATCGCATGTATGGAAATACTTCACCTTAGATGAAAAAAAGCCAGGGTTTTTTTCATCGCAAGGACTGAATATATATAGACAAACAATCACTCTTACACCTCTGGGTAATTTAGATGAACCTATCAGTGCATGTGTGTGGATGATGGGAGGAAACTGTGCACAGACACACAGGGAGAACACGCAAATTCCACACAGAAAGGTCTGTTGTGGGAATCGAACCAGGGACCTTCTTGCTGTGAGGTAACCACTGTGCCGCCCACATGTATACAATGGATTTGTAAATATTCCACAAGAAGGAACCTGTAAAGTGAATGGATCATAATGTGAAGTAGATCTGAGACCAATATTCATTAGGACTAAAACCTATTCTCTTGTTCATTCTATGAATTTCACATTTTGAACCAAGACTTAACTTAGAAACTTGAACCAACCAGCATTTAAGACTTGAGTTTTATTTATCAGGAACAAACATGTGGTAAAAATGTCATTAGTTTAGTCGAAACCTTTTATTTGTAGACCAGTGTTACTGTATACCATAAAGTACAGGTGGATGTTTCTGAAGTTCTAATCATTATCCAAAGGCATCATACTATAATAATAAAAAAAAAAAAATCTGCTAAAATTCAATCTCTGTTTACTTTAAAGTGTCTCTCACCAACTCTATAACCCATAATTCACTCTATTCTACCCATTGGGTTGTAATTATTAGAAACAGACAGCGCAGTGGGCACACGTACACACTGGACAACTCCAATGCGTTTTGAGTTAAGCTGACAGTTTTACACACATATCTTCCACTAATATGTTCTAGGCCTGGACTTACAAACAGCTCAATTTAGCTGTGGTTAGCTATAACCATTAGCCACAGCCCCCACCCCCAGAATTAAAAGGTAAGGGTGGACACAGGCATCCCCTTGTCTCTGTCTGGCAGACACCACACACACACACACACACACACACACACACACACACACACACATGCTACGCCATGCTAAGTATAGTCATGCAGGCTAACCACACAGTGAGCTGGAGGTTTGGCACAGAGACAGCTCAAACTGCCAGCCTCGCTCTCCCTCTGCTTTTAGAAGTGTCCGTCACACATAAACACACAATCACATTGAGGCCAAAGCTATTTTGAGCAGCCCAGTAAAATAAGTGCACAAGTTACCCATGATAGAGCCTGAGTACACACAAGCCAGTATGCAGCATATGTACACAATGTAAACACACAAACCCAAAAGCTGACATCGGTTGCACACAGAATCACACTGCACACACTGACACATATTTACACTTGATAAACACCTGGTAGCTGAGAATAACCATCTCAACAGCTCTTTTTACCTGAGCTCAACTGTGCTTTCAGGACCTTAAAATACACAAGAAGTAGCCACAAGAGACTCTTAAAGGGACTTCAGTACTTTATTTTGATAGGCTGAGCAACCTGGTGTGAGCAAAACAGCTGCCAATGGGAGTGAAAACCAGTTTTATGTGCAAAATGTAATCACATCCTAATTGCATTTTGCTCACTGATTCATATTAACTCATTACATAACGACATTACGGCCACTCAGTTGAATCACATTTACCAATTCCCGTTCTGTCAATGGTCCAGTTAAATTACTCATATCTACTTTGTGTATTCTGTATTTAACACACAGACATTGCAATATAATTGGCTAGGCAACTTTATTAGATGGGAGAGATGGAAATGAGGAACAATGATAGTATTATCGTACAGTGATTCTGCCATATTTTGTAATACAATTATCTATTTTATATTACAATGGCTCTGTAACTGAGGAATAAAAAAAAAACACTGTTCACACGTCCTCCTGTGTGCTCCAAAGTTCATTTGCACAATGTGACACACTATTGATGCCCTTGAGGCTACGTTTATATGGAGACGATGAAAACAGAAGACACAAAAGTGGCTTCTTTTCTTCCGTTTTTCATCTGTGTTTAGACGAGTGTATCCTTCTTTATATGAAGATGCAACAGTAGGTGAAATGTGACTGAATATGCATGCCAGACCACTACTTTACCTTTAAAAAAAAGAAAGAAAAGCCTGAGCGGTTAGCACCGCTCACATCAAGCAGGCCCAGGTTTAATTCCCGGAACGTGCAGGCCTTTCTGTGTGGAGTTTGCATGTTTCTAGATGGGTTTCCTCCGGCAGCTCCGGTTTCCCCCATCACCCAAAATCATGTTTGTTAGGGTAAAATCCTCCAGCCAGGTGATTCTGGCCATCAGCCTGGCTCTACAGCTGGAGATGGGTCCCCGAGCGCCGCAAATGGCTGCCCAAGGTGCCCCAACGGCATGAAGGATGGGTAGAAATTTCATTGTAACATGTATAATGACAAATAAAGTACTTTACCTTCCCTTTACCTTTAGGTAGGTACTGTGATAGACCGCTTACATGTCCTTTTCTGACATATGAAATCGAACACTCGTCTCCGTTCGGCTATGGTACAGTATATAATGTCTGTACAATAGCTGAAATGACTCCTGTACATTTCCTAGAGCTGCTAATGCTAATGCTAATGCTAATGCTAGTGCTAGTGTAGCTTGAAGGTCTGGGGGATCAAAGTTGTCCAACATGTTTGTTGTTTTACGTGCTCGGCGTATGAATGTGATGTGAACATATGTGACTTAAAGATGCACACAACATGAACATGTGCATTTCTTGCCATTTAGACAGAGACGTGACTTCAATACGCCCCACTCTGGAAGGAGTCTTCAGATTTGTGCGTATTCACACCCTGATGGCGCAGGCACTGTGTAAAAAAAAAAAAAAAAAGGCACTTCTGATAAAATATGTAAGATGACACCCTCCACTTTTTTCCAAGGAGATTCATACATACTTCAGGTGAAGGCGCTGGACTGACCTCACTTGTAGATACTGTTGTACAACTCACCTGTGATTCTAAGGGGCTGTTTACACGACAAAAATGACAAAATATTTTATCGGAAGTGCCTTTCGTGAATTTAGTTTAATGGGTTAAAAATGCAAAAATCTGATGATGTATTCCAGAGTGAAAATCTTGAAAACTATCCACTGTTGCGTTTTCATTTCACAGTTTAAAACACAAAAAAAACACAAACACAAAAACGCATGCATCGTGACAAAACAGTGTTGTATCACATCAGCCTGGCATGAATTTCCAAACCAATTCCACAAAGTCTTGCGTCTCTGTATGCACGGAGATTTCTTAATGACAATGCTCATGTAAATATGGATACAAATGTTAAGACAAGACTTTAGTTTTGTGTTTTCTCTTCCAATCCCTGTAGAAATGTAGCCTTAGGCCACGTCCACACATTAATGCAATGTGGATTTGTTTGGTACCGGATAGAAAAGATATCGCGTCCACAAAGGGGGTGGATCAGTAACGTAAAGATAGCAACGAAACACATGCTGAAAATACTGCAGTACACATGCCACACCTCTAGGTGCACTGTAAGACCGTCCCATTGGATACACCAGAACAATAGAAGTAAAGCACATGCGCATACACTCCTTCTTATTCTGGCATGAAGTGCACATTGGACATGAGGGACTAACTCTGTTTGACCCATTATGACAGTAACGAATTGACCCTGTTGTCTGATCTTTTCACTCTAGAACCTGTTTTCAAAAGATTTCGGTTTGGGGCACCCCAGATGCTGCTGCAGACGCGATGCCCAAATGATAACAAATCACTTCAGATTCACTTGAAAATAATAATGTTTGGATGGGGCCTTAATCATGTGGCATCTTAAGTCATTGACCATCTTCAACTGAAGACAAATGATAACATTACAAACTATTAAAAATAATTACATTTACCAAACAACACAAGATATGTATTGCACTTATTTAGTCTACAAACACATTTTAACGTTTTCGGTGGAATTTTCACCACTTCAATTATTTAGGGTTGCTCATTTTTTGTCTCATTTACACCTGCTTTGTGTATGCAAAAACCATCAAAATTAGCATTTGTGCTGCCTTTGTCAATCTTAGGGTAGAGACAAAAAATGTGTGAAAAAACATGTTTTTATTGGCAAAGCAATTGCCTGAGTACAATATACAAAATTAGTATTCAATGTGAATCCATTTTTGATAATAAAATATGAAAGGAGTGACAAATTTTGAATAATATGTTGAGAATTTTACCAATGTTGAATTTACTAAAGCAGTAGAAAATGCATAGGAGGCTCCAGTTGTAAAAGGCATGACAAGAAGAAAATTACATTAATGTGTTGCATCTTTAACGTAACTTTTATATATATATATATATATATATATATATATATATATATATATATATATATATATTTTTTTTTTTAACAAAATGATATTCAAGATGCAACAAGTTGTAATAATATGAAAATGTCAGTGATGATGCAAAAACTGTGGCACACAAAAATGACATAAAAAAGGAACAAGGCGGAATGATGTAAACAAGTGTGTAGTGTCTTACAGTAGAACCAATTCACAGAGGTGGTAAAAGTACTCACATTCTGTACTTAAATAGAAGTACAGCTACTTGTGTGAAAAAATACTCTGGTAAAAGTAGAAGTACAGATTAATTTCCTCGACTTAAGTAAAAGTAAAAAAGTACAAAAGTAAAACAGCTGTTTTTTGTTACACAATAATGCTTCAGAAAATAAAATCAGAAAAGTTTCAAAAGTATCTAAAATAAAGCCTTTGAAAGTGAGTTACTGTGTAGATAATGTGTTTGATCCAGTCACAGTTACTCAGTTTCGTGGATATGGGCAGGAAAATGGGGGAAGAAAAGTCACAATTGAGATAAAAAGTAATGACATTTTTTTAAAAATTATGAATATGAGATAAAAATGTATAATTTTAAGATAAAAAGTTACAATTATGACATAAAAAGTCAAAATTATGAGGTAATAGTCATATAACTATGATATATAAAGTCACAGTTTTTTCTGCCACTGATTTTCTCTCTGGTTTTTCGTACTGTCACATCTGTTTAATTTGTAAAAGTAACACATTTATTCTGAGAATGTAAAGAATATAAAGTACAGATATTTATGCAGAAATGTAGGGAGTAAAAGTAAAAAGTTGCCCGAAAAATAAATACTCAAGTAAAGTACAGATACCTAAAAAATTAAAAGTACAATAATGAAGTACTTTTACTTAGTTACTTTACACCTCTGCCAATTCAAGTCATTTTCTGAATTACAAAACAAACAGAACCATGAGGAAAGAAAACAAACTGCCCCGACAAGTCAATACTAATATCATTCTGACCTAAGAGTTAAAGAAAAGAAATCACATATGGATGGATACCAATTAAAGTAGTATTTTAGTTTCCAAAGCTGTAAAATGTGCATTGATTCAGGGCAGTAACAGGGACACAAACCCATGTTTTATAGAATGACTGACAGCCTCTCAACAAAAAAGAGTGACATATTTAAACAGTGAGTGATTCTATTTTCATTAGTTCTCTTTCTACACACAGGAACCTTTTTCTTTTCAACACAGCAAATCTATAATACGACCCATGTCACTTAAAGACTCACAAGCATCATTAATAATGTCATGACCCCAGACAACAGTGAAAACAAATGAGACAGTGTGTTCCACAGCAGCTATGGACCAGTGGA
Organism: Siphamia tubifer; assembly: GCA_020466265.1. Classification (NCBI taxonomy): domain Eukaryota; kingdom Metazoa; phylum Chordata; class Actinopteri; order Kurtiformes; family Apogonidae; genus Siphamia; species Siphamia tubifer. The sequence continues at coordinate 35,765,198 of CM035788.1, forward strand.
ATACAGCTCCAGGGAGGACTGTAACTCAGCTAAAGTGGACGATCAAATAATTACAGTCAGTCTCTCCTGGATTAAAAAAAAAAAAAAAAAAAAAAACCTCACAGGCTGCAATTTAAAACCTACTCTGTAAAATGTGCCCACCCAAACAAGGACCTCAATTATCTGGAAACCCACCCCCAGCTCCTGCCTGACCCCACTTCCACAGTAATAACCTCCCAAAGCAGACAGGAGACCCCTAAATAGCAGCACTTAGAGGACTATGGGTGGGCAGACATCTACCCACGGGGCGACCACTGTTCCATAGTCTGCAGATTCATATATACACACATAAAGCCCCCCAGCTGAGAGCAAACCCAGCCAAGTGATTAGGACTGGGCTAATGAATACCTTTCAATAAACCAGTGGCTCCTGCTAGCTACTGGGCAAACAAGTGAACCAAACCACTGCTTCCTGTCCTGCAGGACCCCCACCCATTACTACTGCCAGCACCACCTATAGAAAATATTGTTTTTCAAAGCAATCAAACCTTTTACCTAAAGTGTTTTGGGAGAACAGACTATTAACAACTCATTAGGAATGTCAATATTTGTGACCCAAAATTCTTCATTATCCTTTCATATACTGTATATGTTAATGTTTTACCTGTTTTTATACAATTATGCCTGACCTCCACGGGCATGTGTGGGATGTGTGGAGAAATGTGCACTTCCAACTCCCATACATTTTTAGAAGTAGACTGTACAAATGATAGGATTTGTACAGTGATGTATTTTCTTTTGTATTGAACTGATTATCCTAACACTAATGAACTGGTATCAGTGCTCAAACCTGAACAGCAAATAAAACTTTTTAATTCTAGGTAATAATACTAATAATAGATTACATTTAAATATAACACTTTTCTATTAATGCATAATCAAAACACGTACAACGGATCAAGTATTCATTCACTCTCATTCACCACTCTGATGGTGGTAAACTACATAGGCGGCGGCACCACGCCTGTGGAACGCTCTTCCGGCCCACCTCAGGGTGCCACAGGCTATGGAAACTTTTAAAAAGAATTTAAAAACCTTTTTATTTCAAAAGGCTTTTTAGTTTCTTTTAAAGACCTGAGCTTTTAAATATAGTTATGAGTTAAATGACTGTGGCTTTTAAATGTTTTTATCGCTTTTTATTGTCACTATTGCTGTTGTTGTTGCTTCTGATTTGCTGAACCTGTAGCACTTTGAGATCTGCTTCAGATGTAAAGTGCACTACAAATAAAATTTATTATTATTTATTATTACATATGAAGAGCTCAGGTGCAATGTCATGCAAATGCCAAATAATAATAAAAAAAAACCCAGTTACCTATAGCTATCAAAGACTTAACACAGGGGTCTGGAAACCTGGTCCTCGAGGGCCGGTGTCCTGCATGTTTTAGGGTTTTCCCTCTTCCCTCACACCTGGAGGCCATTAAATCATTATCAGGCTTCTGCAGAGCTGGATGATGAGCTGATCATCAGTTGAATCAGATGTGATGGAAGAAGGACATATCTAAAACATTCAGGATCCTGGCCCTTGAGGACCGGGACACCCCACCCTTGCCTTAACATGTCTACTTCACCAGAATCAAAACAAAGCTCTCCTACAGTACAGTAAAATTGTTTGCAAAACCCAATAAACGCCACCACAGTTTCAGTTCAAAACCACGTATCACGCATTGAACTTCAGATCATGACGCACACACAGAATGGCAGATTCCATGGACTGAAGTGAGGATTCTGCTCCATTTATAAAAGTGATAAGAATCAACATGGTGAATAACTTTGATGAAAGGGTGATACTTTACCCTCTGATAAACCAAAGAGACAGCGGAATGACACCTTTAAGTACATACGGGGACGCATGAGTATGTGGAATTGGATAGATATTGTGACAACCCAGGGGTTGGCTTTGGGTTAAGAGTGCCGCTGCTCCTTGTTTCTGTTTGGTTGCAGGATGCTGGGTGATTGTTCAAAGCAGATTCACTTGTGCCTTGTCAACATCAGCTCCATCTGTGCTTCTTAAAAAGGCTTCATTGCTGCTCTCTGGGTGACCTTTGCTCCATTCCTGTACTGGCCTCCATGCTGACTCCATTTTGCTTAGGTTGTTCAATCTACACATCCACTCACCACCCACACTCACAACACCATTGTGTGCACACTGACTTACATGTTCATGTTATCTTTATTTAATACATATTATTATTCTGCTATTTTTGGTGTGGTATCACCTCTTTGTTGCTACTTGTGAGCCAGAGTAGTAACACTATGCATGCTAGACTGTAGATGGAACGCTGCCTTGTCAACGTGCATGTGTAACAGCAATATTTTTATGTTTTCGATCATGAGATGGAAATGCAACAGCAGATAGTTCTCAAGATTCCAACTGTGGAATTCATCTTCAGATTTTTGTGTTTTCAACCCATAAAAACAAAATTCTCATACAAACAAAAAGCACTTCTGATAAAATATTTTGTCATTTTTAGCCTCAATCATCCTCATGTAATCAAATCAAATCTGTTTATTAGTGAGTTTGGATTTCCCAAATTTTGACATTTTGTTCACTCACCCTGAACTTGTAGTTTCATCTGATGGAAGACAGGTGAAGCTGTCAAGTAGTCCGCTAAACAAATCAAAGGTTTATACAAAATGGGCCTGCAGGATATACAGGGTTTTGCACCTGAACTCTTCATTTGTAGCCACAGTTGCCCTGGGGCAGAATGACAGAGGCGTGGCTGCCATTTTGTGTCTACAGCCCCCCTGACCACCACTGAACTTTCATATAATATCACTAATCAGTTGATGTAAGACAGACATATCTATCAGAAAATTATGAAAAACGTTCATTTGGTTCAAAACTATGCCCATGACGTGCAGAAACAGACACATTTTTCCTTGTAGTTGGGTTGAACTAGAAACCATTCATTGTTATCCTGAAGTATAAAGTGAATAAACATTTCCAAAGCCCCCTCCTCGCCTCTCCAATCTTGTTGACTCTTCCCATCACTAGGGCAACATAGACTCTCTCCTCTCAGAAGGGGTCAGAGGTCACAAAAGAGAAATGAACACAGTGACCTGCTCCAAAAATAACTGCTCTCCCTCAGTCACACTGGGCTTAGTGCCACGCATGTCCAAGGTTGAAGTTAGAAATGTTTAACGGATAATACAACTATATTTAGACTGAAGCAGCAAGAGTTATTGGAGACAAATATGAATTCCTACATAAGATTATCTTTCACTGAACAAGCTATTTGACTTGGCTAAAAGATGCTTTGCAGATACTCTATTACAGTCGTGTCAAACTCAAATTTCCACTGAGCCAAAATTAAAAACTCAGGGAGTCACAGGCCAAACTCAACATTTATTGAAACATTTCTTTAGTTTCATAGAGTCTTCTTATGTTTCATTTCTTACTCACTTCTAGGTGTCATTCCGCTGAAAACCACTCTTTTTGAAATCTAATGGGTCAGAAAACGAGACGAACGAGGGACCCAGAAAAAGCAGATTCATCTGATGTCAGAAGGACCTTAACGTCACCTACGTGGGGTTAAACCTGTCTTCCATTGCAGCAAATCTGAAGTAGCATTAGCATTAGCATCTACAAGAGAAGACGGCGCCACAGTAGCTGCTGCACAAACTTGAACAAAATGGCGGATCAAACTGGTTCATGTGCTCTCTGTGGAAATAAGGCCTCTTTTTCCCTGCACGTTTTTAGAATAAGCAAAAACCTAGCTGGATGCTACTCTGGTAAAGGTAAACACATACAGAGAGCGAGAGGGGAGGGGGGAGTGTTCCTTCACGCATTCTGAGCTAATCAGAGACGCCTCATCACCGCATCATGGACATCTATGAGGAAGTACCAGTAAACTGTTGTTCGACCTCAAGTCATTTTTTCTGTGAAGAATAAACTTGCTGTGGACATCAGTACAAAGTGTGGACACATTTAATAACTAGCAGTTATATAAATAAATAAAACCAAGATCTAATAAACAATGATAAAAATCCTCAATAAATAAACACTTTAGAGCAAACCATAAAACAATAAAAAAAATATGAATTAGAAGTCACAATAATAAATAATACTAAATAAAGTAAAGAAGGATAAATAAATGTATCTCTACTAAAACTAATATGGTGCCAAATGTGTTTTAAATTCTTACATTCTTCTGGTGCTTTGGTTTTTACATGGACTGTATGAGTTTTAACAAACCAAAAGTGTGAGATCCAGCAAACCTAACATCACAGCATATCCTAACTGGAGTTGAAAGGCTGGAATTTTTTTTTGTCTTCAAACAGCTTTCAGTGCCTAAGTATAGTTCAGGTTCCAAGTGATGGAAAGCACCGAGTTTCTTTTTTTTCTTTTTTCTTTCTTGGAATCAGCTTTAGTGTGACTGTCCAACACTTAACTGTGATTTCAGTGTTGTCTCATTTCAGCACCATGAATCCAGGCCTGTCAGGACAAGTAGGGATACAGCTCTAGAGAGTGAATGCAGCCTTTGATACATGGGCAGCATGTGTGTTTGTCTATTGGTTACATCTGATATATATTTATCTGCAATATTTGTTTAACAGATGAGAGATGTTTAGCTACTGATCCCATTTAGGTGTTCAGGAGTGAGTGTGTTCTATACTGATTTGAGTTTAATGCCCAACAAGGAGGAAGAGGAAAAAAAACAGGCGATGAAACGTATCCTTCAGTCTTCATACGTTTAGAAACATGTGTTTTATATTATATACAGAGGTGGAAAGTAACTAAGTAAAAGTACTTCATTACTGTACTTAAGTAGATTTTTTTTTTATATCTGTATTTTACTTGAGTATGTTTGTCATGTTTTTGTATATTTGAAAACTTAATAAAAATATTAGGGCAGTCAATATTAACGCATTAACACAGATTAATCCATCATCATGATTAATCTGATTAAAAAAATCTAACAATTAAGTGAAACAATTGTTTTGTATTGTCAAAGTTTTTTTCTTGAAATTGTTGGTGTTGTACAAACATGTTAATTGTATATATTTTTGCATATAATTTGGATATTTTATTAATTTTGTTTTGTCTTTGTTCTGTATTTTAGAAGAGTTTTATAATACGTTTAGTTTTTTTCATCGCTTTTTTATGTTAAGTGAATTTTTTTTGTAAGTTTTTGTGGATTTCAGGATGTTTTGTATATTTTTTCTCCATATTTTTCATTTTTCTTTCTGTATATTTGTGTATTTTGTGAGAAATCTTAGTACAAAAAAACCTCAACAACCTATCAAATGACATAAAGTGTCTTAATCATGATTACTCCAAATTAATACAAAGCAAAACTGTGATTAATCTGATTAAAAATTTTAATCATTTCACAGTCCTAAATACTGTACTGAGAATTATCAGATGAATGAAATCTAAAAAACTTTGACTGTTCATATGTTCAAAGCTAATTGACATCATTTAATGATATATTTAACTGAACAACAACATAATATATGTTGAATTTACACTGAACTTCAATGAGCATCGACATGAACACTAAGTTAAATGCAGGAAAATACAGAGAACAATATAATGACCATAATAAACATCTAAAACAAGGCTAAATCTGGAAAACCCATTTTGAATTTGCTAAAAAATAATACTAGGAAATTGTCATAATATAAAACATCCATTAGTTAAAATATCATCAATCAAATAATCAAAACCAAGGTAACCACATTTACATTTCTTACATTTTGTCATCCCTTTCTGTGCATGGTCTGATTGTAAACCTGAACTTTGACTTGCTAAACCTTTTATCTGTTCGTCTGCAGCTGCACAAAACCTCTCAGTCTAAACAAAGCCTCTGAAACTAAACTCTGGCTGAAGTCAGAGGACAATCAGTTCAGTGTTTTCTTCTGCTTGAGTTTATGAGTGAATCACGCAGCATCCAGACGTCCAGACATGCCTCCGCTGGGCTGCATCCCCACAGGCTCTGAGGGCAAAGGTCGCCCTGCTGATGACGGGGTGGGGAGGGCAGGGGTGGATTTGTGTATCTATGTGTGTGTGTGTGTGTGTGTGTGTGTGTGTGTGTGTGTGGAGGGTATGTCTGCAGGTGTGAAGACTGCAGGATTAAGGAGTTGGCTTCTGTGTCAGTTAGTAGCTGGTACAGAGTGAAAAACCATGTGTCAGCAGTGAGTCACATTACCCTGCTCCATCTGTTTGGGTTCTGTAGTGCATCACGTTTTCCCTTTTTTATTCAGCCATTTTATGAAGTAGCATTAACAGTGTAACTGAAATAAAGTTAAAAGGGAACATTTCATGCTAAATGCACTTTTTTGGTCAGGTGGACAAACAAATAAATGGACAAAAACGAATAATAATAATAATAATAATAATAATAATAATAATAATAATAATAATAATAATAATAATAATAATAATAATAATAATAATAATAATAACCAAAGCAAAAACAATACCACTTTTGGGGGTTGGGGTAATAAAAAAAAAAAATCATCAAACTAAGGTCTACTATATAGACTGATGAGTTCAGTGACGTACTACAGCTGCTTTTTTGATTTGTCAGACTAAACATCGTCCCTGAACTCACCATGCCCAACACACTCCACAATAGCATCATCATCAGAGTATTATGGATGTCACAGAACTGTAGGTAAAGCGGACATATCAGGCAAAATGTACTTTTTAATGTTTTTCTGACACAAATATGTGTTGTCTATGTGTGAGGACACCCTTAAATTGTGAACATAAATCAACCACTTTCCTTTTCTACTGATTAATTTCTTGTTGGAGGGGGATGAAAATGCTCTGTTTTGAATTTTCTATGCTTCATACATCACATGCATATATTCATTTAAATACCCCATCCCATCCCACCCCACCAGCTCAGCTAACCCCACCTACTGGTCACAGACACCTCTACTCTGACTCACAGATCCTCCATTATTCTCTGTCATAGTCCTGGTGTGTGGGGGTCTGAGCCCTGGTCAGGGTACGTGCGTCTGGGTTGGTCTGACCCGGGTTGATTGGACGGGCTGCCACCATGGTGTCATGGATCATCTTGCCAGAACATGCACCAGGGCTGTAAAACTCAGCACTCGGCTCACTTTGATTCTTTCCAGCTGATTTTATTTCATCAGTGTCTTTGTCTATTTTTCTCTGCCTAAACTTTTTCAGGTTCCATTGCTTTCTCCTTTGCTAACTCTTTCTCTTCTTCATTTTCAGTAGAATCTGGAATAGAGGTCAGCTGTGGCTTATTTGTATGACAGCATGAGACAGTAAAACCAAGCGTTTTGAAAAGACCTGGATTCCCAGGTTGAAGAGGCTGCTGTATCTCTGCATTAATGTGGTATTTTCACCAAAGCATGTCACAAACAGGTCACTGAGACACCAGAGAACTGTGTTCACAGGTGGAAAATGGACATATATCCCCTTTAAATGCTTTACTTCAGGCTTGACTTAACTCACTTCTACACTTTTGCTTTACTATTATGAAAAAATAACTAATTAACTAACTAATTTCTTGGTCTCACCTCTGCCCAGGTTATAAAAATATACTAGATTGGTCAGACAGTTGTCTCTGTGTTTACAAAAAAGTATAACCCAATGGCCATTTTCACAAATACACATACCTACAGTACTTACCCAACTATATTGACATACAAAAAATACAGAAATATATGCATACGGCCTTGAAAGCAACACAAAATGTATACTAAATTGAATAAACAACAAAACAAACCTCCATCACGGCACATCAGCCCCCCCCCCCGCCCATATGTCATAATTAATTTATTCCTAAAATGAAATCCTGGATCTTCAAAATGTATACATAGCATTGGATTCATATTAATATTATGTATTTGGTGGAGTTATATGCATATGTTGAAAGTGACCATATTTGCAATGATAAAGAATCCTTAAAAAAAAAAAAAGGAAATCCTGGATCTAGACAATGACCTGGATCACCACCAAAATGTTCTCATTTGTTCGTTGTGTGCATATTAACATTTGTCAAAAATTTCATCAAAAATCCCTCCCCAACTTTTCGAGTTATCTTACTAATAATCTGACAAACAGACGTAACCTCCTTGATGGTTGTAGAGATGAGTTGTTTACCCTGAGAGACCTATAAATATTCTTCTGACTTCCAAATAGAGTACACTTCAGTGTTTAATTTACAATATTTAATTAACTGACCATGTGGCTGTTTATAAAATCTCAGCAGACTTAAAGGCTGTGATATCAAAAGGACAAAAATACTTTTACAACAAAGTTAATGATTATCTGAGCAGAAAACCCAGTGTCAACATAGCTATAACTGTCATTTGTCAAACTGCATTGGGTTTTACTATTGAATCAAAGTCACAGTATATTTTAGTGACTCCCTGTTGACGCCCAAATGGGTCAAAGTTGATGCTGCTGAAAAACTTAGAGAGGGCACGTTAACCAAATTAGATAACTAGTTATCTTGATAAAAGAGAGACGGAGACAGACGAGTGGTGCCAGGCACAACAAACTCCACCCCTTGCAAACATTTTAGCTCCTAATGGACATCTCCTTCTCAAAAAGTGAGAGTATGGGTTTGACCTTTCAAGGTCGCTAAAGGTCAAAGGTCACCATTCAATTTTGAAGCCTACGTGTAGTTTCCTATCTCTCAACAATAGTAACTGAGTACTAATCAACAGTATTTTTTGGAGTTAAGACCACTTTCAAATCCTGTGACCTTGATTTTGACCTTATAAGGTCAGTCAAGGTCAAAGGTCATGATGCCATTTTGTGACCCCTGACCTCTTGGGTCAACAATAGGTCAAAATCTATACACATAATGCATAATCAAAAGACCAACATTTTGGTGCCCATTGGATGTCTCTAAGATGAATAGTTAAAAAGTTATATTCATTCCATTCTAAACTTGACCTTTGACCTACAGTCTTCACATTTGTCCTTCAAGGTTCTGATGTCAATGCACATTAACAGTGGGAACAAGAAGCTATATACAAATCTGAGTATGCAGGAATGAAAAGGACATTTCTGATTGTTCCTATCTCTGATCATTGTGAAAAAACATATTTGGTGACCTTGACCTTTGACCTACATTCACCAAAATTTTATGGGATCTATTCTGTATGACCACCCACCTTTCCTGAAAATTTCATAGCAGTGTTTGTGTTCAGTTGCTGGCTCCTCTTTAGAGGGTAGGATGAACAGATGAGGTTGGCTGCAATTCTGGACTGGGGTTGGGGTGTGTGTGTGTGTGTGTGTGTGTGTATGCTGACGTAATTGGCAATAAAAAACAGGAATTTCCAAGCTTGTCAAATGAATGTAATTCAAGTATTTAACATCTATTAATCAATATTAATCAAATATCATTAATACAAGTGTATTAAAATATACATACAAAACCTTAAAATAAACCTAACAGTGTTGAATGTGGACACATGGGAAGTTGAACGATAACACATTTGAATAGTAATGAAGTTGCGCTTCAAATGTCTTCAAATCACTATTGTCAATGAATATTTGCACCAGTCACTGTTCATGATTACCGTAGAACCAAATAGAACTAGAATCTGACAAAAATCCAAAATAGATCCATTCTAGCCAGGGCTGAACGCAGACATTTGAAACATGCACAAACAGCCTCAGCAGTCAGACAGTAGGGAAAGCATTTAAAATGTTTACCTGGGGATAACAAGTCATTATTTGGTATAAGTTTAACTTTTAGGACACTTAGAGCCAGATTCAGGATTTGGGACAACGGGTGAGAAAAATTCAGGATGGTCCCGAATTTTTTGGGACATCTGGTCACCCCATTAGAAGACAGGGCAACAAACCCTCATGAAAACATAGGGCGGTAAAACCAAAAAAATACTGTAAACATCTGCTGGTATTCAGATGTATTTTACCATTTTCTCCCCCCCCCCCCCCCACACACACCCACACCCTCTCCTTTACAAATGGACGTTCATCTATAGCCTGTCCGTCCATAGGAGTGGATGTCTCCTCCAGTGTGGTTCTCCTCAAGATTTCTTCTTTTTCTCACTGGGTTTTGAATTTTTTTCTTGCTGAGAAGGAGGGTCTAAGGACAGGGGATACTTGGGACTTTTCATATATCTCTGTAATCGATTGTGTTTCTGTAAATCCCTGTGAGACGACTTTGTTGTGATTTGGGGCTTTATAAATAAAATTGAATTGAATTATCCATCTGCAAATATGTGTACACCTCCTGTAGATGTTGACATTAATGTGTAATATTTGCATGCTTCACCCTTGTCATGCTTCATGTTGCAAGCGTTCCACATACGTGCACAGACACACATGTCCTCCCACTAAGTCCAAGTATGATCTCTAGTAATTCTAAACTTTAAGGCACCTGGCTGCCATCCAATCACTGCAGGCAAACATCAAGAAGTCAGTTCCTCCAATCATCCCTCATTACACACTCACACAGATGCATGCACACCTTGTTCACACACACACTTTGTCTGCTCTATCCTTAACACACACAGAGCTGAAGTGTTGTAATCACACATAGAGGACTGTTGTGGTGCAGGGCAGTGAGCCAACCCAACCCTCCGACTGTGCTGTTACTTCTGCACCACTTCTGCTGCAAAAGCCCTGATAACATCTATCACTACCCTGGACAGGGGGGAGGGGGGCAGATAGACCGTAAGAGAGGATTATTTGTAACAGATACAGAAAGAGTGAGAGCCAAAGACAGATATAGCAGGAAAGGAAAGATAAACAGGCTTTTTCTTCTCTTTTTTTTTTTTTTTTTTTGCAAAGACTTTGAAGTGTTTATGAAGTGAGTGTGGAATGTAACCTAAGGATTATATGGTGTAAACACAAGTTACGTGGTAATTATAATTCTGTACTACACATTATGTGGCATAACCAAACTTCACCATAAAAAAATGTAAAGGTGTCAAATTATTGATATTCAACATTCTCAACAGCAGGGACCAGTCACATTGGAGAACACACTTAAAGGGATACGCCACCCCCAGGTTAAAATGAAAGTATCACCACAGTCCCCAGACTTCAATAAGTATGTGGAAGTGTTTTCCTGGCGATTTAGCCATTTTTCAAATATGTCTGGACTGACCACAGCTTGGTTTTGTATGTAGCTACAATCTGCCAGAGCCACCCAAAAATTTCGGCTAAAATTAATTCTTTTTTTTTTCCAATTATTTCTATGTTCAGGACATTTACATCAAGTAAAAATGATGGTGGAACTCAATGTACTGGGCTTGACTTGGTGAAATCGGTTTGGGAACTATTTTTCAGTCGGGAAGAACACACCCGACGAACGTCTTGGGAAACCCACTCCCACTGGTGTGTGCATCGTCTGGGTTCTTCCGCACCAGAAACTAGTTCCCAAACTGATTTGACCACATCAAGTCCAGCACATTGAGTTCCACCGTCATTTGGACTTGATGTAAATGTACTGCAAATAGAAAGTAATTGGGAAAAAAAAATCAAGTAAATTAATTCACTTTGGTTGAAATCTTTGGGTGGCTCTAGCAGACTGCAGCTACGCACAAAACCAAGCTGCGGTCAGTGTAGATATAGTTGGACAATGTCACCAGGAAAACGCTTCCACACACTTAATCAAGTCTGGGGACTGTGAGGATACATTCAATTTGACCTGGGGGTGGCGTATCCATTTAAGCCATGTTTCCATTACTATCACTTCTACTCTCTTTGGGGCGTTTCCACTATGAAAAAGGACCCAGTCCCATGGTACCCAGTCCTAGATTTTTCGTATCAACGTCGCTAAGGTTCTAAGCAGTCCTGTAAAGTCACATGTCAGCAGCGTAAACACTGATTGGTAGAGTTGTCTCTGCATCAATGCATTATCAACGTGTGACTTGCTAGTTTTTAATAAACTACAATCAGAGGTATAATAAACAGTGGTAAGTTAAATTCAGTTGTAACGCAATGGTGACATTCCGTACAACCACTTGATGGTCGGTTGTGGAGGTTGAAACATTTCTGTCTTTGGTGACTGATGAAAAAAATCATCACAAGCTTGACAGCACCTTGTGATGATGTCCAGGTGCGACATTATCTGCATGGAAACGCTCTCAAGAAGTATTTCCTGTTATCCAAGTAGAATCAAGTAGAGTCGAATAGAGCCGATACCATGTAGCGGAAACGTGGCTTTAGATCTACCAACACCACCAAGAAATCAATGCTATGTGTTTACTAAAGCTGCGTTTCCACTCCACACCATTGGCTGTACTCCATTCTACTCGGCGACCACGTACTATTACTTGAGAGCGTTTCCTTCACAGATACTATCATACCTGGACGCCATCGCAAGGCACCATCAAACTCGTGCTGATTTTTTTTTTTTTTTTTACGTCAGCCACCAAAGACAAAAATGTGTCAACCTCAACGACCAAACACGATGCAGTTTTGTGGACTGACATCATTGTGTTGAGAACTGAATTGAACCTACTGGTCTGTTTTTTTTTTTTTTCAAATGGCGGGTCACATGTTGATAATGCAATGATGCAGAGACAACTCAGACAACTCCACTAATCAGTGTCTACCCTGCTGACACACCACGTTATAATATCAGTTGGAACCTCAGCAGAGTAGATACCAAAACTGTATGACAGAGTACTGTGGGTCCTTTTTCATAGTGGAAAACCACCAAAGCCAATACGATCAGGTAGAGCCAATACTAGTGGAAACATGGCTAAACTGTACCACTCATTGAATAAAGTAGAAGGCTAAATGCCAAATCACTCTTTACCCTCTGTATATGGAACCTAATATTTCAGAACATTTGAATTTGAACCCTCTAGGTCACAGGTGTCAAACTCCAGTCCTCGAGGGCCGGTGTCCTGCATGTTTTAGATATTTCCCTCTTCCATGTGTTTCAGTTTAACCCTTTAACTCCTGAGAACTAACAAAATAATTGGTAACATGAGCAAAGTTAGACACAACTGGCAGAAAATCAAAGAAAAATACTACATTAAAAAAAAACTAAATGTAGAAAAATAAACAAAATAAGCAACAAAAACTAATAAATATTTACAAAATGACAAATAATGTGGAAAATTTTGAAAAAAAAAGTTATTACTAAAGAAGAAAACTACTATTGAAATTTGCTCCCAGCAATTTTCATTTTGCTGTTAAATTTTTTTTAAATGAAATTAAAAAAAACTCTTGCTTTTTGGCACCTTGTCCATGCACAAAACTAAAAGGAAAATGGTTGAATTTTTCTGAATATTTAAACTACATCATCCATTCAGAATGCATCAGCACTGACACTTAAATAGTTAATAATCAGCTCCTCATCAGACTGATAATGATGCAATGGCCTCCAGGTGTAATGGAAGAGGGAAACATTTAAAACATGCAGGACACCGGCCCTCGAGGACCACAGTTTGACACCCCTGCTCTAGGTTCTGTAAAGCTAAAAAAACAAGTAAATATCTACAATCCATTTTAATTCCTTCTTAATTTATTACTTTTATAACCAGTTACATCATGACTTAGCACATATAAGGTCAAGACTGCTGATGAACATTTCTCTGAGTATGACATAATTCAGGTTATAGTCCATACTCCAAATGACCTTTCTGGTATCATTAGTCAGAAATAATGTATTGTTGAAAACAAACCTGTGGAATTGAATTAATGAAGACTTCAAAACCAAGCATAACATTTACAGTTTAGACCACAAAGAAACCTTTTAAAATGTATAATTCCACTTAAAAAAGCCAAACACTACTCATTTAACAGTAAGTTAAAATAACATTGTGTCTTCTTAACTTCATATACTGTGTCAGCTGATAGTTTACATTATTTCTCTGTTAGCCTAGCTCTGTATTTAAACAGAGCTAAACAGCCATTATGAAAGCACAAATTATTTAATGGTTTGGTGTTGTCAGTAGTTTGGAATTATGCAAACAAATCATGATCACATTTATCACTACTCTGGACAGGGGAAGGGGCTGCAGTGGGAGGCGAGACAGACCATAAGAGAGGATTTTTAAAATAACAGATACAGAAAGAGGGAGAGCCAAAGACAGATATAGAAAAATAAAGGTCTTTTTTATTTTGATTTTTTTTGCACAGACCTTGAAGCGTTTGTAGCATACAGATTATGTTGTAAACCCAACTTATGCAGTAATTGCAATTTTGTACCACAAACTATGGGACAATAGCACAAATTGGAAATGTCACTATTGTTGAAGTTCTTCTATGTTGAAGTTTGGACAATTAAAGCAACTAAGGTCATGAATTTAATGTCTTACCACAAGAGAAAAGAGGATGTTTCACCCTAAAGACAGGACAAGGGAGTTGAATGAGGGATAGACTAATTGAAAGTGATAAGAAAAGCTGTTTGTGGAGAAAAATAATTTACAGTTCTCACTCAAAATGCATCCATATGGAACTAAATGGTAACCACAAATACTTTTGTTCCAAATGCAACATTCTTATGATGAAAATTCAAACTTTTTCAGGAATTGAATAGAATAGAATAGAATAGAATAGAATAGAATAGAATAGAATAGAATAGAATAGAATGTGTTCTTGTATACTGTTTATAAGTCATTTTAAGCTACTTCCATGCCCTTTTTTAAATTGCCCCTTGGGGATAAACTAAGTGTTTATAATATAATATAATATAATATAATATAATATAATATAATATAATATAATATAATATAATATAATATAATATAATACAATGAATTGAATTGAATTGAATTAAATAGAATAGAATAGAATAGAATAGAAAAGCTTTATTGTCACTGCAAAAACAAACAAAAATTGTAATCTTCAGACAGCACTAAAATTGTTAAGCTTTTTAAACCAAAGTGGTTTATGCAAATTCAAAGTTTTAAAATGGTGCCCTTGAACATAAATGGAATTTGTTTTGAACCAACATTTCCAACTATACATTTACAGTTTCAGCGGGTTGTTAAAGCAGCATTAATACACAGGCTATATGTCATATTTCTGCTTCCTACTGTGATATTAATACTTTATCTTTAATTGAATAAGACAAATTGAGTAAATAATATTTAACTTTGCTACTAAACTTGTACTTCTGCATCATATTTTACGACATTTTAAAAGGAATATAATGGATATTTTTTTGGGAAGCATGTTTATTTAGTCTTATGCCAGGAATGAGCAGAGAAAATGAGAACATACTGTTGTTTGTGAAATTAGAGATGGAAAAATAAATGAGGTAAAGCTTAGTATTGACAGAGACAGACTGCTACCAAGAGAAATTAGCTATAAAGAGCCAACAAAGTCAGTAATATATATATATATATATATATATATATATATATATATATATATATATATATATATATATATATATATTTGAAGAATTGTAAGTGTCCAGATGTAAAGGAATAGTACAATATGCATGTAAGCACATTGTCCGTAAAAGGCGACGAGTGAAGGAAGACAAAGTGTGGGTGTCTTTGACCTATACTGATAGTAACTTATGTAATGACTAGGTTGACGGTGAGTGGGAGGGCAGCAGTTGACCATGAAACAGGTCTGTCAAGGTCAGTCTATAATTAGATGCTTTTGGCAGGTCAATGTGTAGGCAAACGGAAGTGTGGCTGCAGTTTAATCAGCTATACACAAGAGAGGAGGAGGAGGAGGAAGAAGGAGCTGCACTGGATATACGGTGATATATAATTACGGCTACATGCATTAAACCACACAGATAGTTATTACATTACATGCTTTCTGACCGGTAATCAAACCGACAAATGTAGTATTTACTGTCTGTGTAATTTCTGATTGATCTTCTTTTGGCTTTGGAAGCACAATATTTTTTTCATGACAAAAGAAAAGATTTTTGTTTGGTTTAAATATTGATATAAGCTACATTTACATGGTGTTTGTTTTAATTCAGAGATTTTTATTCAGAATAAAATAATTTGGAATTGAACTTTACATGGAAATAGGTGTATTCTGCTGTAGTTAATTGGGCTTTAAAACCTGGAGGCAGGGGCGATACTACCAAAATTAAATTATTTATCATGTCAATTTGTCATAGGAGGGTTTGTGTGTGTGTTTTTTTTTGGGGGGGGGGGGCAGTCCACATATAACGGCACTTGTGCTCATGTGAAAACAAAACAGAAACTATGACAAAGAAATGTCTAGAAATCTAAGAAATTAGGAAGAAGGACAAAAGAATGTATGTATTTCAGTATCTGGCACTTTGCCAACTTTTTTTTTTTTTTTACACATAATGTTCCCCTCAGGATGTACCTAATGATGAATGAATCTAGTTTATCTTGCAAGTTCAGAAATCAGATATAATGGGTATTTTTACCTCTTCAAATATAAAAAAACTAATCTAAAATTATCATTAGAGTGTTTAAAATAAAGGTTTTTGAGGTTGTCATTGTATTGAAATGTAAAAATAATGAGTCAAATGTCACCTTAAATATCCAACAAAACTCCTGTCATAGTTTTGTTGGATATTTAACCTTCTGCTTAAAAATCATATTAAAGTATGTAACATTTATCATATTAAATGTCTTAAGCAGATACTTTCTAAAAAAAAAAAAATCTAGACCAGTGTTACACATAGTTTTCAGAAAAACTTAAGCTGTCAATGTAGCTTTTATATTTAATTTCCCATTCTTTTATAATTATCAGTTTTTAAATCAGATATAATGGGTATTTCTACCTCTTCAAATATATATAAAAAAGAATCTAAAATTATCATTAGAGTGTTTAAAATAAAGATGTCATTGTATTGAACTGTAAAAATATAAACTTTTATAATGAGTCTAATGTCACCTTAAATATTCAACTAAACTCCTGTCATAGACTAGACAGCAGAGATTAAGCAGGACTCCTTCAAGTTACTGCTGCCAGACTGGCATCAGTCAGACTAGTTTACAACCACACAGTGACTAAACTAAATTATAGTGGCACTGATCACATGCAGCTCACCACATCTGTATGAAGACTCCCCAACTAACTCTAGACCACTGGAGCCAGCGTGGAGCCCTCCCCAGACAGAACTGCCCTGGGGCAAATGTGCTTCATGTTCCACCAGCATCCCCAAAACAGCAATTTTACTTCTTTGAGGTTGTTTTGGCAGACTGACTTAAAAGACATCAGCCACAAAGTATCAAAGGGCATTTGGAGTGGCTTTGAATTCATTTTCAGAGACATGATTGTAATAAATGTCTCAAAATATGTCATTATATGTATAAAAAAGAAATGAGAACAGACTTGGAAACAAAAAAAAAAAAAGGCTGTTGCAAACCTTTTAAAAAAAAAACCTTTCATGTTTGTCGATGAAAAAATGTCCAAATCAAAATGTTTAGATACTTACTGTGTTTGACAGATTTGTGTCTGCTAAGGGATACACTGAGTGCAAACATTTGTTTTAAATCAAGCAGCTTCTAAAACAGTAGTCCTAAAACACTTGCGTCGCTCAGCCTCTCACACACTCATTAAAATCATTTGCTGAATTTGGGCTATAAAAGCAAATACAGCAATTGTTGGCATGAGGCTTTAATTAGGGTTACGACTGGAGGTGGGGGCTGCATGGGGGATTTTTCAGACGTGGGGGTGTGTGTTCTCTCCCTTTTCTTGTGTATGTGTTGCAATATGTCTGCCATGATTTTACGTGTCCTCAATGCCCTTTGGTCATTTGTGGTACACAGTAGGAGAGCTATGATTTATACCTTTTTTGATAGCGATGACTAGTCAAGATCGTGTTGAAACTTGAGCTTCTTCTCGTCTTTTCACCTGCAGACGACCTGCGTGTAGAAGCTGCAGGCTGTTTTCTGCTTCATTACCAACTGTCATAACTCGGTAAATCTGTATTAGTATACCTGTATGCATATAAATGTATATTTGGCATCAGCAAAGCAATAAAGTAGGTCTCACATGGCTTATTCTATTTGTACTGTAGAATTACTTATAATTTATGTGTTTTATTGCAGTAAATCATGATGCTGTCACGTCTACCTGGACTGACCTTGGCAAAAAAAAAAAAAAAATAGGATTTGTGAAGATGCATGTGGGTTCATTTAGTAATGTCAAGTGGAAAAATTGCAGACTACAACCAAATAAACACTATTTTTCCATATTCTATAAATAGAAAGCAACACTATTTATTTATTGTGATTATACACTAGTTAAGATGTAATTATTATCCATTTGTGTGCAACTAGACACTCCTAAATCCACAATAATCGTACTCTACTGGCCTTTAAAATGATGAGGGTTTATGTACTTATTAGAGGCAAATGAATAAATATATGTAAAATAAATAAAATGTGATGTCATTTAATGGGAATAATGAAGAAAGTGGCAGGGAATGGATATAAGGAAATAAAAATGTTTAAATCTAAACTCAGGAAACCAGTGCTCAGGCCATTTTTGGTTTGTTTGTAGTTTAGGGAAAATAGGCTATGTACTATTGGTGGTGGTGGTGGTGGTGGGGGGGGGGGGGGGGGTTGTGCCTAAATGTGGAAATGTGTAAAAATTGCAGATATTTATATGATCTTACATTTTTTTTATACACATGTCTTCCATGTGTATAAAATCAAAATCCCACAGTAAATTACAAACTCTATATCATCATAGAGTCTATGATAATAGTAATCACACAAGTGGGAATCAACATGTGTGGGATTTGATGAGATTTGATGAGATTTGTCATTTTGGCATCAGAACCTTGAATGACAAAATTTGAAGATTCAAGGTCAAAGGTCAAGGTCATAATAAAGGTCAAAATTGAATTCTGGATATATATTTGAACTATTCATCTTAGAGACTCCCAGTGAGCACCAAAATGGTGGTCTTACAGTTCTGCATCTTGTGTGTATAGATGTTGACCCAAGAGGTCAGGGGTCACTCAATCAATGCCTAAAACAAAACTAAAATGGACTACAATGGAAAAATGACTGGAGACGTAGATACTATTATTGACTGATAGGAAAGCTGGTATGGACTTCAAAATTACATCATCACCTTTAACGTTGAGCGACCTTAAAAGGTCAAAATCAATGTCACATGATTTTAAATGTTCTTAACTCCAAAAAGCGTGGTGATAAATACTGTCTTCATTGTATTGTTGATAGATAGAAAACTACATGTATTGGCTCCAAAATTGGATCATGACCTTAAAAACGTAAACCCAGACTCTGATGTTTTGAGAAAGAGGTATTTGTGAGGGGTGGGGTTTGTTGTGCCTGACACCATTTGGCTCATGTCATGACATGGAGGTTCATGTCATGATATAACATGAATATTCACTGAGAGACCAAACATAAAGACCAAACTTAAATATGAAAAATATGTACAAATTGATCGACTAACAGTGTGCCCTCGGGGTTACATCTTTCAAAGGTGCAAAACAGTACATCTGCATCGAGTTAGTACGTTTGACACAATGAATATGCAATATGGGGCTTTTACATGCAATTGTGTTTGTGCTGGTAGGAGAAAATGTACATTTATTAATTCAGCACACGCAAAGTGATTTATCAAACCTAAAAGACATTTTGCTGATAGAAACTGTATCTATCTAACAGGTCTCAAAGGGAGGTACAAATGGTTTGGATGTGTAATTGTGCACACATGGAAGTGGTTATTGTCCAATAAAGAGACATTGAAATGATGAAAGAAGATGTAGACAATGTATTTTCACTCTCATGTGAACATTTGTGGAATGATGGAAGTTATACTATGTACAGAACTGTTTTACACTTGATCTAGTGTTTGTCATATACAGTATGTGACACATGTACTCACATTAGGGCGGCTGTGGCTCAGTTGGTCCAATGAACAAAGGGTTCCCATCCCAGCTCTGGCTGTCCACATGTCGAAGTGTCCTTGGGCAAGGCACTGAACCCTGACTTAGGCTCCCAGTAGGACTGACAGAACCTTAGAAACCTACTGGTGTATGAGTGAATGAATGAATCTGAGGCTAATATAAAGCGCTTTGAGCATCACGAAGGTGGAAAAGAACTATATAAGTGCAGTTCATTTACCATTAGACTACACTGTGACATATATTATATGCACCTGACAGCCATTCAATTCAACAACCCCTGACCCATAACGTATCCTAGAGCAGTTTTTCCAGCGTATTGTCTCAATGACAACAATCAGTAGTGCACGGAAAAATCCTGATTTTAACAAGGTGGTCTCCAAGACTTTGCATCAATTGTCATTTATGCAAGTGATCATAGTAAATCATCTGCAAACTGTGGTTCAATCCCACATGCAGAATTCTAGATTGCACATGTAAATTAGTATGTGCAAATTGACATCTTAGTAGTTCTGATCCTGTGTTGTTTATTTGATTTATCATATAACAGGTTTTGGGTACAGTATATAGCCTTGATGTTGGCCCCCAAAATCATATGCCTTTTTTTTTAAGGACAAATCCGATTATGGTGTTTGTCATTAAGGTTCTGAGGACTGTTTTATGTACCTTCGAAACTACAAGCCCAAGGAATCACACCTGAGTAATATCTAACAAAAATATCACGTTTCTTATGTAATATGCTATACAGTTCCTAACATCTTTGTGTTAATATTAAGAGCAGCTGTATCACCTGAGGGCCTACAAGAATAAACACAGTCCCAGTCTCCTGTTGACTCCAGGATATCCAATCTCTTCCAACAAGACAGAGCGGCTGCAGGAAAAAAAGAATTATTCTCTATGGAAGCCTGTAAAGGGCTTTATAAAATGACAATATAGAAATTAAAATGTAATTCCATGATCACATTCTAATATTTCACATATGCATTCAATGCCATTTCATGTTCATGGAGTGCATTTCTACACTTCATATATCTA
This sequence comes from Siphamia tubifer, assembly GCA_020466265.1. Lineage (NCBI taxonomy): Eukaryota > Metazoa > Chordata > Actinopteri > Kurtiformes > Apogonidae > Siphamia > Siphamia tubifer. The sequence goes on from CM035788.1 coordinate 35,786,040, forward strand.
CAGGGAAAGAAAAAAAAGTGATGAGAGAGGAAACACAAATGAGATATGAATCTAACCAGTGATTTGTTTTTAATGGAGATAATTATGGAAATAAATACAATACTTACAATATTGAGGTGTATAATATGATACTTAACAAATTGACTGCTGTCAAATACCAGTGCTTTAACATGGCTTGAATTGCAGTGTTTGGAAATCATATTAGAGTCTAATGATAAAGAAGCAGAACAGCAGAGGAAGCAACTCTGACTATAACTGCATTTCAGTATTTTCCAGTGATCATTTCCAAGATAAAAGGAAGTTGATCAACTATTTAATATAAACTATAATGAGGTTTTAGCATGTCACCTGACTTCTTGTACATTTAATCTTGCTCAACATTGGTTAGGAGAGATTATTGTAATCAGTGTGTGTATATGTCTGTGTGTGTGTGTATGTGTGTGTGTGTGTATGTGTGTGTGTGTGTGTGTGTGTGTGTGTGTGTGTGTGTGTGTGTGTGTGTGTTCACAGAGACATATCCTGCTATAACTCAATGAATACATGAGATATCACCATTAAATTACATGGGCACATACATATCGCTAATGCACACCAGATGCAATTATCCATTTGAGTAAAGGTCAAAGGTCAGTGTCACAATTAACTAAAAGGTCAAAATAACTAAAGAACAGAGGGTTGTAGAACTTTCAGATTGGTACCAAATAAGATTTCTATACTCCTCACAATTGGTGTTATCACCTACGGCCAATAGTTTTTGAGATCTCTGGAGGTCAAAGGTGCATCACTTGTGTTCAGTTGTGAGTTGATTGTAAAAAAGACACAGTACAGGATGTATCCTGTTTCTTTGTTAATCGCTAGTGTATTGAAGGGGTGACAGTATATATATAATTAAAACATGTCTGGTAACTTTGGTAAAAAAAAAAAAAAAAAAAAAAAAAAAAAAACAATTGCTCCACATTGTCATCCCTGTATTTCGTATTTAATTTGTAAAATTTAACACTAAAGGAGTTTTGGTTTCAGAGCTGAAGGTGAAAAAATACATTATGAAAGCATTTTTTGTGAGATACAGAGTTAGTACCTTAGTTTTTCTTACAACTTTTGTCATGTTAATAGAGTTTTTTAAGACTGTGATGTCAAGTAAACAAAAAAGAAAAAATACAGTATACAAATGAGCAGATTAGAAAACCCTCATGGCTATTATCACTGAAATGAGGGAATAAAAACTAACAATAATGCAAAAAAAATACAAAAATACAAACAAAGTGAATATTGAGAAGGCATATTCTCAGCAGCATTAACAACAGCTTTCTTACAACACCTACAGGTCTTTTTCCTGTAACTGAAAGTGACACAATGCATCAAGAAATCTGTTGCGTAATAAAAAAAAAAACAATCCAGACACAGCATGCGTGATAACAAGTTCATAACTGAACAAAAGGAAAACCTATTCTTGTTAAACGTTTGTCTTCACAGTCATATGATGTGTAATTGCCTCATAACACGACAGGAATCTGGCTACAATGCACAACAACAGGACACACAGGTCAAGTTCCTTTGACCTAAACATACGTTATGGTTATGTCACGTCAACCTGAACACGTATGATTAGTTTCCGGGGAAACCTGAAAGACCTGACCATAAATGATCAGTAAACAGGTGAAGACAAATTATTCTGATGTGATGAACTCATTTATGATCTAGGCTTGGAAGTCCATACTTTATTATCCATCATTGTATTATTTTAATCACTCATTATTGCCATGTCTTAAAAAGAGATTGGACAGAGTAATAAAAGAAAGGGAATAAACATGTTGCCAGGTGCTGGAATAAAAACAAACCAAAACAACAATTATACATCACAAACTTGTCTATTATTTTACTGGTCAGTGTGAATCTGTCTAAAGGTGTCTTAACAGTGGAGGACTTGTTTGGACGTGTCTATAAACATACCAGTCAAACACATTACAGTAGCAGCTCCTGATTCTGAAACAGCAGGTTTTTCCCGGAAAGAGACACAAGAATCCCATTCTTACCTACAAACGTAGTAAACAAACTGGTCTGTCGGGGAATTTCACTCCTGTCATAACTAAGACCATGTCCACACGAAACCATGCCTATCCAATCTTGTTGTTTGTCAATTTCAAAGTGCTCTGTAAAAAACACAATAATCTCAGGAAATATCTGCATCCACATGAAATCATTGAAAATAATAGAAAACCATGGCCTGTATGTGGTGTGGAGAAGAAGACATGGCACATGGAAGAGCTTGTTTAGTTCTGCTGGGTCTGATCTAGTATTTTCTCCTGGTTATCTCTCTACTGTCAATCAAAAAGTATTAATAGTTTCATTTTATGAACTCCTTTTATCTTCATTAATGGTTGGAGCTCACCCTAGCTACTCATGGGTAGTTTTCATGTCTTCATATGTCTAGTCACTAATTCATCACAGGGCTGACACATATGCAGCCTTTCCGCTACATGGTATCGACTCGGCTACCACGTGCTATGTGTGACCGGTCTATTTCCCCTGCGTTATGTTCGTTGTGATGGAAGAACCTGAAGTCACCGTTGCTCATGCGGAGACAGCCTCGGTTTTTTTTTATCCTGGATAACAGGGAAATGCAGAGCTTAGCATGGATGCTAATAAATGCCGTACCCAGATCTGTAGTGAACATTGATAGATATAAATACCGTGTGGGATGGACAATAAAACTAACATTCAATGGCAATAAGAGAAACAAAGTTCAGCATCACAATAAATGCAACTTAATAAACATGAATCATTAACACATAGAATTACAGATGATATGATTTTACGGACACTAACCTCTGCCGAAGGACAACATGACAAAGGGGAGAATACTGTGTATTAACGGAGGGGCACGAAGAAGAAATGGGTGTGGCTGGAGGACCAGTACCCCAAACAGGCTGCACAATAGGAAACATACCAGGTATGTATATGCTATTAATTAAACTCAGAACATTATAACACAATTTTGTGTAATAATAACAAAGGGGTTACATATGCCTTGAGAGTTTCCAGACAGATACTGCAGTACTTGGATGTCATCATGAGGTGCAGCAGAACTTTATGGAGTTACCGTGGCTCACTTGGTAAAGTGGGTCATCTGATAACCAAAGGGTTGGTGGTTTGAATCCAGCTCAGTCTTAGTTAGTCTGTTGTGTCCTTGGGCAAGACATTTTACCCCCCCTTTCGTCCAGTGCCACTCACACTGGTGTATGAATGTTCAACGGTGGCGCAAAATGGCCACCATGCTTCTGTCAGTCTGCCCCAGGGCAGCTGGGGCGACATAAGTAGTTTACCACCAGAGTGAGGATGTGAGAGTGAATGAATGATGGATGGATAAAGTGCTTTGAGTGGCCAAAAAAAGCGCTATATAAATCCAATCCATTAAACTTGCTCATTGCCCCATCAAGCTCACGCTTTCATCAGCCACCAAAGACAGAAATGTCTCAACCTCCATGACTGACTACAGTGTTGTCTTGTGGACTGACATTATTACATTGCTCACCGGTCTGTTTACTATAACTCTGAATCTAGTTTTTAAAAAATGGCAGGTTGCACATTGATAATGCAATGACACAGACAGCTGCACCAATCAGTGTCTATGCTTATAACACGTTATGTTATAGTATTGCTTAGAACCTCAGCAGAGTAGATACTAAAAATGTAAGACTGGGTACCATGGGACCGGGTTCTTTTTTGTGATGGAAAGGCACCAAAGCAGCAATATTTTACCAGTGGACTAAAATTTTATCGGATTCCGAGATCATGACCATGTCAGAGCGACAGCAGGCGGTAAAACACGTTGACTGGAATAAGGACATTATTAAACATGCTCATGTTTTCAGTGCACAATTTATATCAGGTGACAGTATAAGTAGGTTAATCTTGGATTTCCTTTACCTAAAACCCTTTTTTTTTTTTAATCTTGGTTTCAACCCTCATCCCCCACATAAAACTGCCACCTTCATTACCATTTAGGGTTTGATAAAAACAAAAAACATAAGTTCCAGCAGAAGCATTTTCTTATATTCATCTTCTGACAGTAACTGTATCTATCTGGGAAGTTGATGGGAATGTTTCTCTGGTTTCATGGTGTTACTGTATAGATACCTTACACTCTTAGAATGTTTTACACTCTTCTGCAGAATAACAAAATTGCAAGTTGATTACACACTAACATGTTGTGTTGTCATGATCTTTATCTTTCTTTATGTACAGTCTGTGGTCACCAGTCATTGCCTACTTCCTCTTTACACAAGCTGGACTTAAATTAGTTAAAGTGTGTCATGTGTGTCAGAAATCCCCTGTGTAATGGGGCCCCTGAAATAATTTGGTATGAAAGAACCAACACAGGTTTGATAAAAACAAGCCATTATTTAATGTTTTTCACAGTTAATGGATTAGTCACATCTAGTAGTACTGTATATGCAGAGGTGGAAAAAGTGCACATTCTTTATTCTACATCACATGAACTTGAGTAATAAAAGTAGGAGTTTTTCTAAGGTGCTAAACTAATTCAGTCTTAAATCATCAATATCTGTTGTCATTCTACTTAACCTTTAACCCATAAAGACCCAGTGATACTTTTGATGCAGTTCCATATATTGTTTTTTTTTAATTTAAGTAATTTATCACCATTTTTAAAAAATATTATCATCTGTGTTGTTTATGTTTTTTAGGGATAATCATGTATTTTCTTATATTTAATGTAATGATTATGTAGGTGTTCATAAATGTTCAGATTCAAGTCTCCATCAAAAAAAGTGAATCAATAAGTGAATATTATTGATCAAGCTCTATGGTGAATCAATGTCCTAGAAGGTGTTCTCTATTGTGTGCACACCTGCCCAGGGTCAGCACATGGAACGTAGCTTGTTGGTAACTCTGGTGTAAAGTGTATTTTCTCTTTTGAGTTTAATGTATTTGAACATAATCCCTGACAAATAAAAATTAAGCTAAACTAAACTATGACAGTCTTTCCACATTTATGATGGAGTTTCTGAACATCCAAATGGATCATATCTACTGACCATAAAAAGATGACAAACTGCATTTTATACCAATTACTTCAACATATTTATAGGATTAGGGGTTCAGAAGCTAACCATTTTAGATCAAAAGATGCCTTTGGGTAACAGTGGCTGTTCTGGTCTTTATACTGTCAGTAAAGATCCACACCGTATTTGTTCTATTTAAGCCAGTGTGTATGTGGAGAGGAACAGGGATGAAACAGGGACTTAGTGAAAACATCTGATACATCTGTAACGTAATTCTGAACATCATTAACTAATTTCAGTCCCTCGATAAATGCTATACTGGGGCAGCATAGCAAACCTATTGTGCAATTTCTGATACAAGCACCAAATATAGCACACATGTACATTAATATATTGCATTTTCAGATGTTGGGCCACTTAGAAGGCTCTCTTTATGTCCACCATGTTGGATTTCAAAATGGCCTCAGTGCTGGTTAGCTCATGTTTTTAATGTATATGATGGTGTGTTATTCCACATATATCCTGGGTTATGTATGTTAAACATTTTTACTCTATTCCTATTTTATTCTCCATAGTCACTTTACACCTTTTAACATAGCTTTCTGTGTGTGTGCTCAATCTATGTATGAATGATCCTTTGAGATCAAGAAAGTATCTATCTATCTATCTATCTATCTATCTATCTATCTATCTATCTATCTATCTATCTATCTATCTATCTATCTATCTATCTATCTATCTATCTATCTATCTATCTATCTATCTATCTATCTATCTATCTATCTATCTATCTATCTATCTATCTATCTATCTATCTATCTATCTATCTATCTATCTATCTATCTATCTATCTATCACACCCATTTAACATGCTTTCATAAAATCATTCTTTTCAAAGTATCATGTTCAATCTAATATTTGGCTAGATAATTTCCAAATAACAATTATATAACAGACTGTGAGACATAACATTACATTGAAATAGGTACCATTGAATTGTGCATTAGTGTTTAGATTGTATTTGACTTAGATTTGTGAATTACAATTGTGCAGTGGATTGACTCCCAAAAGTATACATTTAGACTCCAGAATCAAGTCAATATCACCATTAGACCCACAGATAATCTCAAATATAGAATTCAAGTGGCAGCCAATTTCGAATCCAATATGGCAGACATAAAGAGAGAATTCAGAGTGGCCCCATATCTGAAAATGTTAAATGTTAATGTGCCAAATTTGGTGCTTGTATCACAAAATGCACAATTCCTTTGAATATTTGGGCTAAAGTGCCCCATGATTAACACATATTCTGTAGGATAACAGTAATATGGAAGTGTGCAAACAGAATAATTACAGCTACCTGAGCTAATTAGCAGGCAACGTGGGAGACCATATAACAAATAAATAGATATATTAATGTCAAGCCAGTTATCAGAATAATCTGACACTCATGTTAACAAAACCTCTCAACTATAAATACAGCAGGGAGAAAAATATATTTGAATAAAAAAACAAAAGCTAACAGTAGTAAAATTCAATCACATTGGCCACTCACTTAATGATGCAGAAGTTTTTGGTTTTGGATCAATTAAGAGACATATTACATTAACATCCACTCCTGCACCATTGTCATGGAGGACCATAGCGACCAAAATGTACACAATATTTTCTCTGAGGCTATGACCTTATGTGTTTCAGCTGGAAGGTTGTCCATTTGAACTCTGAGGTCTGTGGGACAGTCTTCCTTTTAGAGCCAACACTGAGTGGGTTGTCAACCCACTGCAAATTTTATAGGCTACCCCTGCATTGGCTTCATTGAAAAATAAGTATGCTTTGAAAACACAAGGAGCATAAAGTATACATTTACATGTATGGAGTAAAAAAATGTTTCAGAAAATAGGTATTTATATACATTAGCATCTCAGTATGTGTAGTAAGTGTTTGGGTAAATCTCAGCGGTGGATTGCACTAATAGAGTTCTCCATTGTATGCATAACAATATGATGTGTGCAACAAGGGTCAAAGAACCATTTGACCTTGTTTAAGCAGAGTATTTGTAACTGTAAACAGCCTTTGGCACAGTTAAGTATCTCCACTGAGAGATGATGTCACCTGCAGGTGAAAGTGACACTGTTGTTTTTGCGATCTCCTCCTTTTCTTCCTGTGCTACATTACATAATCCCCTCTGAATAAAGAGGAGCGGATACTTACCTGCCTACTTTATTCACCATACACGGTGGCCCTATATCCCTTACCTGTGGTGAATAGTACTTAGTGCACCGGCTTCTATTGTAACTGCAGGTATAGAGAAGGAGGCCCAGGCCCCCTTGGTGATCCGGTGTCCCGTAGTCTCAGGTTTCCTTTAGGGAACCCCTGGTATCTTTCCGTTTGGCCAACATTATGTGTGACTTCCTGTCTGCAGCAGGGATATGACTGGTGGAGCTCTCTGGGGACAAGGCGACAATTGTCTTCTCTTTCAGTTTCACCATCTTTTCTTCATGTTTGGCTTTTCTAACCAGGCACATCTGCAGATTTATGAGTCTGTATGCAAAAGAAAATCGAGATAAATAAGGCCTAATGCTCAAAGTTGTACCATCTTTACCATATATAATAGTAATAATATTTGTGGTTGGTCATACACTGTTGCCCTTAATGTTGGAATGAAATATAGTTTGTATCTTTTGATAAAATAATTGTGACAGTGTGATTTATTCTAGATAGATAAATTGTAACTGGGATTCGATAAAAGGTGAGAGTGTAGACCCCCCACCCCACCATCACCACACTGGATCACCACCAAAATCTAATAATTTCCAGATCTCCTCATTTTCAACCTACCCTGAAAATTTCATCAAAATTCATCTATAAGTTTTCGAGCTATCTTGTGAACTAACAGACAGACAAACAAACTCTGGCAAAAACATAGCCTCCTCGGTGGAAGTAATAATGATTACATCTGCTCACACGTGATTACTGATATGTACAAATGATGTAAGAATAAAAAATTTAATGAAGAAAATTGTATCTTTATAGGCAACAGTGTCGATATGAAGACAACTGCTAGTCTTAAGGTTCCATTCTCTAATTTAGAGAGTTGGATGCCACGGCCCATCAGTCTCATCCTTATTGTCTGGATGTAGGAGAGGCTGTCAATTGACCATTGACCGTTAACACCATTGACCATTATGGTGTTATATTTTATTGTACGTGTTACAATAACAAAATAAACATCTATCTATCTATGGGATTTGTCCACATGGTTCAAGGTCTCCCTCTGCTTCTCATTCCTTAAACTTTTCCATCCAGTAATTTTCTCTGCAGACTTTTTTTTTTACAGACTATATAGCCAAAATAAACAAGGGTTCTTTTTTGGATGGTTGTGAAGAATTTTTCTTTGATATTTACACGCCAAAGCACTTCTTCATTGGGAAATTCGTAGTTTTGTCATGAAAATGTATATTTTTGAGAAGGCTGATCTTGTTATTCCAATTTTCCTGTTAATTTCTTCTTCACTCCTGCCATCTTCAGTAATTTTGCATCCAAGATATATGAAATGATGTACTTGTTGAATTTATGCTCCATCCCCCTTGATTTTAATTGGAGTAGAACGTACTTTATGTGTCATTATACAATTGTACAATGAGATTTGTTCTCTACATCAAACCCATCCTTTTTTTGATGCTGTTGGGGCACCTGTAAGGAGCAGTGGGCACCCATGGGTGGTTCCCGGGGATGGTGATGGGGGAAAGTGGAACACCTGGAGGAAACCCATCCAGACACAGGGAGAGAAACATGCAAACTCCAACACAGAAAGGCCCGCATGGTCCAGGAATTGAACCTGGGTCTTCTTGCTGTGAGGCAAGAGCATTAACCACCCAGCCACTGTGCCACCGAGTAGGGTCTCCTCTTTTGCTGACCATCATTGACGTGGTTTTCTTTGCATTGATTTTCATATTGTGAGACTTTCCTGCCTCACTGACTATATATTCAGCAGTTTTTGGCCAAAAATAATGTTCACCAACACTAAAAAAAAGGCATACACTAATATTTTGAGGATTGCCTTTAGCTTTGAACATGGCATTAACTGTGGCTTTGTTTTGTCAAAGGATTTATTTTCATCCAGTGTTGTATTAATTTTCGGATGAGTCTGACCAATGTGTGAAGAAGGGGTCTCAAACATGTGGCCCGGGGGCCAAATGCGGCCCGCCAAAGGTTCCAATGCGGTCGGTGGGATGAATCTGCAGAGTGCAAAAATTCCATAGTTAATGTTGTGGAACAGATTTTTAGTTCAGGTTCCACATACAGACCAATATGATCTTCAGTCAAATTATAGTAGAATAACCTACAAAATAGAATGTCTCCATATTTTTGATGTGAAAATATTTTACATTATGCCCGTAATTAATGAGAAATTAAAATATATGTATTGGTTATAGTGCAAAAATAACATTAAATTAGGAAAATATTTCTACTCATGAACTATTCTGTCAGAATAAAATGTCAAAAACCTGAACAAATATGAACAAACTGAAATCTCTAAAGAAAATTAAGCACATTTTTAACAATTTAGTGTATTTGTAGTAGATCTGACCCATAATATACGTATGTAAATGATAAACTGAGGCATAATATTGTTAGAATTGCACATATTTTTCTTGAGGTATTTCAGTTTTTTCAGGATATTCACACCTTTCTTGTTGGATAGTAAGTATTTTCATAAGGTAATTGGGTTTGTTTGCACTAAAACAAAGACAATAACTTGGAATTGTAATTTTTTTCTCAGTTATTATGCTATTATTTTACTGCTCTGGCCCACTTGAGATCAAATTGGGCTGAGTGTGGCCCCTGAAAGTCATGAGTTTGAGACCCCTGGTGTAAAGCATTTTCCATCACATCCCAAAGATTCTCAATGGGGTTCAGGTCTGGACTCTGTGGTGGTCAACCCATGTGTGAAAATGATGTCTCATACTCCCTGAACGACTCTTTGATCATTTGAGCCTGATGAATCCTGAAAAGGCTTAGGTCATCAGGGAAGAACAAACTGATGGCATGACCTGGTCAGTCAAGTTATTCAGGTTCAGCTGACTTTAGACTTTGAGCACAGAATGTTGCTAAACCTAAACCTGAATAACTGCTCCAAATTCACAAAAAACCCAAACAAACAAACAAAAAAAAAACCTAAAACAAAAAAGCAATGAAAAGTCCAAAACATATTTTGCAAACTATTCTAAAATATAGGGAGAAAACAAAAAAAAATTTGATAAAATATCCAAAATATATTCAAAAATATTAATATATATGCAATTAACATGTTTAGTCAACAAAACAATTGTAAACAACTACTCCATTTAATTGCGTTCAAAGTTTTAATCAGATTCATTATGATGATGGCTTAATCAGAGTTAATACTTATTCCCATAATTTAAGGGTCTCCTCACACACAGACAAAACACATTTGTGTCGTAAAACCATTAAAATGTGCATTTTGCATAATATGTCCCTTTAACCCAATTTTACTTGTTTCTACCATCTCCTTAGATGTTTTCTGTGTTTGATGCCAAAGATTTGACTCTTCTCAAACAGACTAACATGTGTCTTTGACTGAAGAAATGAGAGGTTACTCATTGCATCAGCTGAGGTTAAAGAACTTATTGCCAGCTGGAAGTCAATTATCCATACAATAATTATCCAATAGGAAGCTCTTAACTATTAGCTTAGTTAATACCAAGTGGTGACAGTGTATATGCAGTATGTGAAACAGTACATTTCAGTATAAAAAAGTTAATTACAACTTTTCATCATGAGAGATGACATTTCCTAATTAGTTAAATCATTAAAAGGCCAAATCTAATTTTTGTCTAAATGAAAAATTGATGACTATACAGTGGCAGAGAAGAAAACTCAAATAATTAAAGATGGGGTGGGAGATCTTTTTTTAGAATATTTTTTACCATATTGCTTGACAACCTCTTTACGGTTCCATATCACACATTGAAATAGAATGTTTGCAAAAACAATTGTTTTTAAAAATGCATTTTTTAGTCCAGTCTAGAGTGTGGAACCAGATGAAAACTCTAGCCAATCATTGTACTGATCATGTTTACAATGATTGATTTGCTGATATGTTCATAAAATATCAGTCTAGCCCTCCCACACACACACACACACACACCTCTCTCCCCCTTCTGCACGTTCACATAAACAGCTATGTACAGAAAAGACGACAACCAACAGCAAAACCAAAGTAAAAACTGTGTTTGAAAAAGTTACGGCCATGAGGAAGCTGACCGAAGAATGGAACATGACAAGGGTGGTTACACTACGGCTTTCCAGCGCTGGCGTCAACTGAAAAAGGAAAAGGGGCTTAAAACTGATGCTAAGGTGACCATGTTTCTACTTGATAGATAAGATGATACTGTTATGATGATATATTTCAACATAAATACATACTCGGTTATGGGTGTCGTATTCATCCCGTCAGTGTGAAAATGTCAGATACTGACCAAACATAATGTTCCAGTAGGTTTTGTTAAGTTACCAACACTGTGTGTAAAGTGCTGCTGGTGTTTATTTCATTTCTAAACACTACGCTTCATGTGACACAAAGACATAAATGTTTCTTATTGTTTTGTTATTTAGGATGATAATTGACGTTGAGTTCTCATGAACCTCAGTGATCGCTCTAGACAGCATCTGCGTTGATGTATTTTTGAAGGCGTGGTTTCGAGAGGTGGGCTGATGAAGAGGCCTGGGTGTGTATATTTTCAAAATATAGCTGCAGGAACCATTTTCCAAGATCTCCTACCCCTACCTTCAATAACAAAATGTACTGATATGTACATGTTTTCCCTGTATAATTCCAATTGATGGTTAACATTTAAAGAAAGACTAGAAATAAGAGAACAGAACTGAACAGAATGACTTAATTGGATTCTTTCAAAAATTATCTTGTCCAAAACTATGGACAATTTACTGTGTTTAATACCATTATTATGCCATTATATTACCTTTTATTCAAGTACAACTAACCCACCATAGGGTCCAGTCCAGCCTGTAGAATCCAAAAAATTATACGAAATATTTACAACACAAACTTTTTGTCATGTGACTGTATTTACACATTTAACAAAAACATGAATAACCTGAACAAATATGAACATTTGGAACTTTACTAAAATTCCACCAGTTATTAAATGTTTTGTGTATTTGTAGATCCACTGTGATCTGTAAATTGTAATGTACATGTACATGATAAACTGAGACATAATATTGTTCAAATTACACTTAGTTTTCTTTATTTTCTAGTTTTTGTTCATGTCGTTGTCATTATTTTAAAGGACAGTTGGTAGATGTAAACATTTTCATCACATGATTTGACTTTTTTTGCTCTAAAATCTAGAGGAAAGTTTGGAGTTGACATTTATATACAGTGGTACCTCTACATATGAAAGCCTCTGCTAATGAAAAATCCAAGTTACGAAAAACCTTCACCTTAATTTTTCGCCTCTGAATACGAAAAAAAATTCTATTCACGAAAAGAAACTGAAACCTCCCAGACAAAAATACAGTACATTCCTAAACGCAACTACGTGATTTACGTAAATACATCACGTACCATTGGCTATGAGGAAATTACCCATGATGCTTTTCGTTACCCTTTGACCCTCATTCATCACAGAGTGGTGCCGTTTGGGTGTGACTGCTGTGTTTCCCGGTAACACAGACACTTTAACAGTCATTTCTCCACCTAGACCAGCGCTTTTAGTATCAAAAGTTTAGCCAAACAGTGTAAGAAGAGTATATGACCGACAGACTATCATCAGCTTAAGGAAAATTATCGCAAGGACGCGACCTTGGTCTGCTACAGCAGAGTCCCCACCACTGAAGCCGCATTTGGAGACGTCCGAGCCGGTGCGGGAGGAGGCAGAAGTGCGGATGTCACGGTGGATTTACAGCTAACCGACTGCCACTTCCTGCTCGTAAACGTACGCTCACTGGAAAACAAACTGGACTATCTGAAGCTGGATTTAAACACCAAACATGATCCACCAGACTTCTGCATCCTCATTCTCACCCAGACGTGGCTCAACTCTTCTCTTCTGTCCCGGACACCGACATTAGCCTGGACGGGCAGAATCCGACAGAGGCCATGCTCTCACAGGTAAAATCCAGGGGGGGGGGGCAGTGTTTGTAAACTAGCAACAGCTGGTGTTAGCCTGAACGAGCTAAAATGTAAATCTACATTTTCTTTTAACATATATTTCATACGGTAATTTTTAAAATAATTTTTAAAGGGTTTGAGTATTATTGGGCGCCTTAGAATGAATTAAACCTTTTACATGTAATATGTAAAACTTCTGGAACGAATTAATTTCGTAAGTAGAGGTACCACTGTATTATTATTTTAGTATTTCAGTCTGACCCACTTCAGATCAAATTTGGTTCAATGTGACCCCTGAACTAAAATGAGTTTGACAGTCTTGAAATAAAATATGAATATCCTTGTCTTTCAGTGCAGTCCTCTCTGTTTCACTTCTTTAGGGAAGGTTGTCATGTTTTCCTCAATCCGAGAAAGCTAAGTGCGTCCTCATGGGACTGTGGTAAAAAGGTGAAACTCAAGACGATCTGTAGTTTGTGTAGCATAGGTTAAAACATCCTCCTTTCAGAGCTAGGTGGAAAAAGTGGGAAGGAGACAAATAGGTTCCCACCGGCAGAGAGAGGTCAGCTCTCCTGGGAAGCCTCTCCACTATTCTCCCAGAGCGAGGCATTATAGAAAAGAGTTAAGAGTTTTTTCTTTTTCTTTTTTATATGGGTCTCAAGTGAAGAAAAGGCTCCCACCCATAACCTCACAATCTGCCCTGGATGTGCGCACAACAACATGCATCATCTTTCCCACACACACTGCATTAACCTGCTAATGGACTGACCCCTGTGCCCTCTACTCTTTGTTTCCAAGCACAGATCGCTTTCCTCCAGCTCGATTGGAGAACAGCAGGTGAGCTGCGTTCCCTCATACATCTATCACCGCATCCAGAATAAGTAAGGTATATCACCTGTTTGTGCCATATGGAGGGGACCGGCAGCTGGGATTTACATGCTTTCACTTCAACTCTTGGTTTATTTGAATGCATTTGCAGAACATCTGTGTGGAGGCTCCATGAAGTATCATGTGTCATTTAAAAAAATTAAAAAATATATTATTTGGTGACTTTGAGTTATATCCAAGATGAATTAAATTAATTACTAATATAAGGAGTTACATCTGAATCTCCCTTTTTAGGAAAAAAGCTTATATATCAATGATCATTTATATCCCTTTGACTCTTTATCATTATTATTATTACAATCTACATTAACCAACTCTTTTGTATTATTTATATTTTTATCTCTTTATTTGTCTACTGACTCATGCTGTCTTGCACTGCTGCACATACTGTAATTGAATCCCCCTCTTGGGAGATCAATGACATATACCTCATCGAAATTATCTTTAATGCAATTTCTTTTCATTTTTTTATTGTGCCAGTGCAATGCCTCTTTTGGCAGATACCTGAAAACTTGTATATTTGGCGTACTACAGTTAGGATTTAATTCCAATTTTTCATTTGTTTTCTGGTTCTTGCATCTAATGCATATTCCACCAAAGCTGATTTAAGGCACCAAGTAAAATGACCTGAGTGAATGTCACCATGTTGATTCATGTTCACCAGGTTGAGGCTACATCTCTGGATTTGGCGTTGCTGCCTTTTCTCCACAGCAGATGTTGTATCATGGCTTGGTGCAGATGAGTGCTGGTTCTGGTAACTTTGGTGCCCTAGGCAAACCCCCGCCCTTTCTTTTTGGTGGAATTAGAAATGAGCATCTGTAAACATAGTGTCCTATATGTGATTGAGTGTGATCGAGTGTCCATGAATAAGCACTGTCAATGTTAAGTTTAATGCTTTATTTACCATATTTTCCACACTATAAGGTACAATGTCAATGAATGGTTTATTTTTTTACATTTTTTTTTTTCATATATAAGACACATTAAGTGAAGCTAAACAGTCACAATAACTCTCAACCTTGTTGAGTTGTAACATGGAACCCCAAAACATCTGGTGCCCTAGACGACCGCCTAGGGCAAAGCTGTTAATGACCAGGACATTAACGGCTTTGTTGAGCCCACACCCGTTTGCAGCCCGACGTTTTTCAAATGTGCTCATGTGACCCACATTTCTTACATTTAGCATAGCCCACAGTGCGACTGTGGCTCAGTTGGTAGAGTGGGTCGCCCAAAGACCGAGAACTTGGTGGTTCATGTCCTAGCTCTGGCTGTCCACATGTCGAAGTGTCCTTGGGCAAGAGACTGAGCCCTGACCAGTAGGACTGACCTTAGAAACCTACTGGTGTGTGAATGGGTGAATGTGAAGCTAATGTAAAGTGCTTTGAGCACCATGTAGGTGGAAAAGCGCTATATAAGTGCAGACCACCTAACGCCGGCCCTGGTGCAGATAAATAATGATCTGTATTTAACAGTACAAATGCTTGCAGGTTATCAATGATGCCACCCATAGCACTTATTTTCTCTGACGTGACCACTTGTATATGTAACCTGTTCATTATATGTTAATGTACAATTCCACAAAACTCTATGAAACTGTTCTCACCCTTGTTAATAATCCATACACACCTGTTGTCTTTGTTATTGTGCAGCCTGTTTGGCCTGTTAGTCCTCCAACAACACCCATTTCTTCTTGGTGTCCCACTGTGTCTATATATATATCCCCTGTGCACCCATAGTTCTCCCCATTTGCATGTTGTCCTTCAGAAGAGGTCAAAGGTCAGTGTACATAAAACCACATCATTTGTAGTTCTATGTTGTTATCATTAATGTTTATTCAGTTGTATTTTTCATGATATTGAAGTTTATTGTTTCCCTTATTATCACTGAGTGTTAGTTTTGTCGTCCATCCTGCATGGTGTTAATATATATTTTCATATTCACTGTAGATCTGGGTACGGGTGCTAATTAGCATCCCTGCTAAACACTGTGTGTCCCTCTTATCCAGGCTAAATAAATAGAGGCTGTCTCCATGTAAGCGATAGTGACTAAGTTTCCGCATTACACAACAACACAACGGAGAAGGAAAAGACTGGTCACATTATAGCCTTTTTTTTTGGTGGTGAAGCAATGCTGTCTGTTGATGATACATCATGACCTCAAATCATGGTATGAACAGCTTGAGTGAGTCACCTGAGTCTGTCAAAGAGGAATTAGACATAATCACTTACATTTCCTTGATTTACACACACAGATTAAATCATCATCCTGATTAATCGGATTAAAAATTTGAACAATTAGTAAATGGAATTGTCAAAGCTATTGAATAAATATGTTGATTGCATATATACATTATATACATACATATATATATATATGTATATATATATTTTTTTTTTACTCCACATGTTTGTGTTCCTTAGTGTATTTTTATGTATTATATGGGGAATTGAATGATCATGATGAATATACTGTAAGCCACATCACAAATTCCTGGTGCTACTGTATCACTGTTTTTTGTGGTAACTTCACCCTTATTTGATCATCATTTAGGAATTTGTAATTAACACAGTGGGTCAGGGGGGTGGTGAGTGACCTTGTTGTCCAGGGAGCATGACCACATTGGGTGTTGGTCATCATGCATGGGTGTGTTTATGACTTGTGTTGTACATCACAACAAAGTACTTGGCACATGATGAATTTTAAATGGACTGTACTGATATATATATAGTTCTTTTCCACCTTCACACACACTCATACACCAGTAGGTTTCTAAGGTTCTGTCACTCCTACTGGAAGTCAGGGTTCAGTGTCTTACCCAAGGACAGCTAGAGCCGGGACGCGAACTGCCGGCCCTTCAGTCATTGGACGGCCCACTTTACCAACTTAGCCCCAGCCGCCCACATCATAACCCCCCATCACACAAATGTTTTCAGGGGTGTCTCATTAGACTCATGGTGCTGTTATTGGGCTGTGGTTCAAAAAGGTTCATAAACTCTGTTGTATCATTCATCAATTGATACGTCACCAAATTCCACAAATGTTCATTTCATGCATGAAAAATGAAGGAGCCAGTCAGTGCTGATGCCTTCGTCGTCTGTTCGGCACTCGGTTCCTCTTCAGCTTTTTTTCCCATTCCCTTATAGTGTCCACAGTACTCCGGTGTCTCTCTACCAAGTGAAGGCATTTCAGACAACTGCAAGAAGATTTTTCTGGAACATTTGACACGTTAAGGCCAAGTTCTGCAAGCCGCTGGTCTACCTGTTTTCCATAAGGAAGTTCAAGGAATATCCACTGGCTGTTGCAGATGTTGCCTTTTCTCCTCAGATTTCCTCCTGCACATACGACAATGGTCATTTACAGACAACTCACTGGTCCGTTTAGGTGCAGCCATACTGCGGCGTTTGTTTTGATGGTCTGCTGTAGTATGGCTTCAGTTCAACATGAGTGGCTGAAGCGACGTGTCAGTCAAGATGACGGACAGATTCTTCATCTAATCACATTCAAGGATTTTAGATAAGACCCCTCTTTTGAAAACAGATTGGTTGTGGAAGGGTCCCAGATGGTATCGTGATACCATCTGGGATATCGACCATCTGGGATATCGTGATACCATCTGGTGACAGTCAGTTAGAGTGCAGACTCCACCAAGGCAGATCAGCCCCTCCTCCATTGATCACCAGCCAATTTGTATCACCTCTTCCTTGTGCCATTACCAACATTTCCTGAAAACTTCAGCCAAGACAAGCCAGGCAGGTTGATACCTCTGCTTGTATGTCATCATCATCATCATCATCATCATCATCATCATCATCATCATCATCATCACCACCATCAACAAGCTCCTCCATCTCTTGTCTTGCAGTCTGCCTTGACTCCATCATCCAACGCAGCAGTGGGAATTCTGTCAACTTGTTCATTTAATTCCATGAAATTTCCAATGTATATTATTATTACATTACAATGTATTTTAATATATTTGAGGACAAGCAAAATGAAGAAGCACACAACAAATCTATTTGATTACAGTAACGTGGGTAGATGTAATTCATTACTTTCCACCTCTGGCAATAAATTCTATGAATACTTCAGCAGTGATGAACACTTTGTGTGTCTTATTTACAATTTTGCTGGTTCCTGGAAAAGCCTGTGGTGCTTCTGCAACCACCGGTATCAAGTAGCAACATGAAAATGCCTCTGCTGAAAGACATGAGGTGTTCACACTGTTGGATAGCAGTAATGATGAGGTGACACACACACACACACACACACACACAGGCCAGCTCAAATACATGTAAACGCAGACATGCAACGCCTGGGCTGGAGTCCAAACACGACAGATAAATGTGAAACCCCAGTCTTCTTCCTTGGTGTCTTTGAAGGAGTTTTGTAGACTCAGATGCCGGTGTGAGGTAACGTGTTTGTCACAAAATCCTTCACCCAGATGGATCAAGGGTGTTCGTCACACACTCAAACATTGGACATGACCGCAGACAGGAGGATTAGCTGCTCAAAATGAAAGGTCAGAGTGAGGGAGTAGCTCAGATCAATGGAAAAGCAGAATGAAATGGATAAGAGTAACAAAGAGGATGAGTAACAGATTACTTTGAAAGGATTAGAATGACAAAATACTATTGTGTAGGTACAAAGCAAGGTGAGCTTGGACAGCCTTAACATTCAGCTGCAAGTTGAACTATCATTGTATACATTTAAGTTATATTAAATAAAACCTGAAGAGTAAATTACACATTCACAAGAGCAAAAGACCCTTATTTGAAATTAATCAATTAATGTGTAATGACAAAACTAGTTAAGTAGTTGTAAATGTGGAGCTAAAAGTGATCTAATTTAAAAGTAAAGTTACTGCGTTATTATCTTTTTACTGTTTTCACACTGTTTTTATACTTGTATACTGCTTATACCTTTTACTTTTATTCTGATTTTACCTTTTAATCTTTTATACTTGTACTCTGGGAAACCTCTGCATAATCATTTTTATGTTTGTGTGTGAATGTGTACAAATGGCAAATAAAACAGAGAATGCCTAATCTCACCCCTATTTTGTGCCAATCTTTTTGACCTTTCTGCTAAATGTGACCTTGTCCTTTGATTAAGTTATAGTGTCATGTGTCTATGCTTGACACACTCAAGTAGTGTGACAGAAGTTAATTTTGCGACATGTCACCTTTGACCTCCAGAGATCTCAAAAAGTATTGGTCACAGGTGGAGCCTAATAGACATCTTAAACAGCAAAACCTACTGTACTTTGGTCAGATCAGTAAATATTAGTATTACTCAGCTAATAATAATAATACTGATAATACTACTACTACTACTACTACTACAAATAATAATAATAATAATAATAATAATAATAATAATAATAATAATAATAATAATAATAATAATAATAATAATAATAATAATAATAATAATAATTTTACCCATGCCACAATCCTAAATACTTTTATGATAATAAAACAAAATATTTTAGTGTTCATGTGATTTTGTGCAATTTCAAATATTTAATTGCATGATATGTTATACCAGGGGTCTCCAACCTATTCCACAAAGGGCCGGTGTGGCTGCAGGTTTTTGTTGAAACCAAGCAGCAACACACCAGACTTCAATCAATTAATCAACTGATCTCAGGCTGCAGAGAGTCAATTGGTCAAACTGTGAACTCTTGGTTGGTTGGAACAAAAACCTGCAGCCACACCGGCCCTTTGTGGAATAGGTTGGAGACCCCTATGTTATACGGTGCCTAGCTACTTTCTTAGGGAAAATGTGGGCCTTGAGGTTGTGAATGCAATAATGACTGTTGTATGGGACCTCTGTTACATCAGGTTGACTCATCATTAACAGAGAAGTGTGTAAGTGAGAAGAGAGAAACGTTGAGAGAGACCAAAGAGCAGGAGAGAGAGAGATACTGTGTAATATACAGAAGAGTCAGAGAGACATTGACTACTTTGCTCGCCCGGAACCTGCCTTTTTTCTTTTTTTTAATTCTTAAATCACCACCTACAGCAGAACACCACCAATGCAGTTGTTAAGGTGTTTACCCATAAGGATAGGACGAACAGGAAGTGGGTCACATACTGTAAAGAACGTCAATCACTGTTCTGTTTTGAGGGTCTGAGATTTGTGAAGACCACTGACACCAGTCCATTTATTACTGACATGACTGACTGGTGACATGTCCATGTGTGCATACAGGAGCACGACATGGGTACAACACACCGGACTTGTGCTGAAGCACTTTTCTTAAGGTGCTTAAAAAGTAACATCTCGTTAGCAGCCAGATATCAGCACAAAGGGAACAGGTGAAAAAAAGACAGCACATTTTGGAGCGAATAGTGGGTGTTGTGAAGGTGGTAGGGAACAGAGGGCTGAGCTATGGGCATGGAACCAATGTAGCTGCATACACCCTAGATGACCACACCATAGATCATGGCAATTTCCTGGACTTAGTGCTAGTGCTAGGAAAATATGACATCTGAATGACTGCATGGAGAGGAGCAAGGCATTACATCAATCTAGTGGATGAGGTCAAGGGTCCCTCATCCCACTGCTGTCCAAAAAAACAGTAGAGTCTGTGATTGATACAATAGTTCACTTCATCCAACTGAGCATCACCAGTGATGTCCAGTCTTTTTCTGCTTTTATATGATGAATTGAATCATACAAGTACTGATATATAATTTATGGTATACAGTATTTATATAACCAATATGTTAATATATTATTTAGAATTAAGTAACCAGGCTGAATGAAATTACCCTGCATATTAATAAATAAATAAATAAGCTAGAAAAGCTCTCTGAGAGCACAAACGTCCACCAAGGCAGACCCCCCCCCCCCACTTCAAATGAAGAGAGGTCCGCCAAGGAGGTTATGTTTTTGCCAGGGTTTGTCTGTCTGTCTGTCTGTCTGTTAGCAAGATAGTTCAAAATGTTATGGACGGATCTTGATGAAATTTACAGGATAGGTTGGTAATGGGACGATCTGGAAATGATTAGATTTTGGTGATGATCCGGAAGAGATCCTGGATTCTGGATCACTTTGAAATGTATTCTCCATTTACCGCAATGTAAAATTTCGAAGTGATCCAGAATCCACGATCTCATCCAGATCATCAACAAAATATAATCCTTGTGACACTCCCAGCACATCATTACATTTTCATCAAGATCCATCCATAATTTTTTGAGTCATCTTGCTAACAAACTAACAGACAGACAAACAAACAAACAAACAAACTCTAGCAAAAACATAACCTCCTTGGTGGAGGTAATACATAAATTAAATAATTAATTAATAAAGAAACAGCCTGGTCTAAGTAAAAAATGCCTGGCCTGAAATATTGGCCCTGATCCACACACAGACACTCTGAGACCTTTTGGTTTTATAATATAGATCAGACCTGGGCAAAATAACCCAATAGTGGCCCAATAGCTGGCCCTGACTGGCCCACATGAGGTCACTGGCAAATTAAAAGTCAATGCAAATATAATACATACAGCTTTTATTTTGAAGGATCTGCTAAATGAATGTATTTTTCGCAATCAGCATAAAGCTTATGTACTAAATTGGTTTGTTGCTCAGTTTCAGCCCATTCATGTCAGCGAACACCAAAAAATAAAAGAAAAATAATTTAAGAATGCAGAGATTTTAACAAAACATGGACTTCTAAGTATTTCTTCATTGAAGTCAGAAAAGGAACTGAGATACACAAACACATCTGCAGTTAGGTTTTTTTTTATGTAAAATTTAATATGAAGCCGGTAGTATACACTTTCACAAATGTTTTTGTGAATATTCCTTAAATAGTTTTATTCTGGGCTCTACATTTTCATCGTATTGTTTCATTTACAGTTTTTTTAAGAGATATTGAACAGAACTATAGGTGAATTTAATAACTATCGACATTTCTCATGTAAATTAATGATATACAGTAGACGATAGAAAGTCTTAATGTCTAGTTCCCTGTTGCCCAGTAAACTACAACAACAGAGAGTGTGGTTTTCCAAAACAGTAAACTGTAAGGTGATATCTTCAACTAATTCCTTCACCCACAGAATGTATTCACCCATGTCTGCTGGTGTGTTTACTGCTTTCATTGTCAGCAGGTTTACACAAAGCCTGGAGGAGTGACGAGCACGTGAGTTGGTGGAAGGGTGTAGGACATGGATGAAAGTCATTAACTGTTGGAGCAGATCCATAAAAAATGGGCTTTTTATGGCATTGTAATTGAATAACAAGACTATGGGGCCTTGGTAAGAAGAACATGCACCATTAAGTTCCTTTCCAGTTAGTGCACGATACGTTTACTGTAGTAAATTGACTTGACTTGTGTAATCCTGTATAAATGAAGAGCTTGGTTCCAAAACATCTTTGATAGTGGTGAATAAAATCCTCCATGGGTCTGCTCCAGCATACTTAGGTGGACTACTAACAGCATATGTGCCCCCAAGTCCACTTCGTTCATTGACTGAATGTTGTGTGGCAGTCCCCAAACAAGCACATGACAACACAGACTGTTTGGTTCCATGTTGGTAGAACGGTCTACCCAGGACAGTGATGCAACTTCAGAAACTAAATGGTCCCAAAAGCAAGACTCAAAAACAGAAATACGCTTTTAAAGGGTATTTCTCAGAAGGCCAGGTTGCTGAACGAGGAGTCGCCAGGTAACACGTGGTTAGGACAGCAACTGAGGGACAGGGCAAAAGAGCTGTCAGAAAACAGGCGAGGGTAAAAAGCAGAAATCGACAAAAAGGGGAAAATACAAAACTCGTTGCCAGTATCCAGGCGTGGGTCAAAACCAGGGTCCAGAATCAAAACAGGGCCAATGAGGGTGAGGTAATCTCGTATCCAAGAACAGGAGGCAGGTAACAGGGGACAGGAGTACAAACAACAAACCAGACAGAATGGACGGCTGACAAAAACCACAGAACCGAACCAAGTCATACACGGATGAGTCAAGACCAGAATCAAGACCGCTTATTTGCACCATGAAGGTAGACAAACTCGCACCAGACAAAGACTTATGAGGAGTTTATGTAAGACCCAAAACAGGTGAACCACATGAGGTTTTTCTCCCGTTTGTTTGTGTGCGTATTGTTGTCTCTGCTGGATGTAAAGCAAATTGCCCCTCACAGTGGTAATAAAATTCTACTACTACTACTACTACTGCTATTATTACTTCTAGTACTACTACTATTTATTGCTAAATAAATAAAACACGATAAATGCTAAATCTGAAAATCTGAAGTTACCGTAAGAAAATTCTTTTTCATCATTGTTTCATTTATGGACTATTGAGTGTGTTCCAAAATGTACTATCTCTACATGCTCTTTTTTCCTAAATGTGACAAGCGCTGCCACTGCTATTCCTCAAAATGAGGCATATCCATTCAACCAATCAGAAGCTGCAAATAGCGTGACACATGGATACTGGAGCTCGCTTAGATGTTTTGCTAATTTTTTGGCCAATTTCAGTGTAAATAATGATTAATAATAGAACGTCATTAATGCTGAGTTTCCACTAGTGTTTGGCTTAGCTTTTCCATAACAGGATACTGCATTTACAGCACCCAGTTGTCATGGTGATGCAATACATACGTATGTGTCGTCTGCTCAGGAAATTGCTGATAAACTCACTCATTTAGTGTTGTCTTGTTTGAATTTTTAAGTTGACCAACAAGAGCTGAATCTCCTGGACCAGTCATGGTGTAGTATTATGGGCTGTCACCATGTGGATTAATGTAAAGGTATATTTACTGGCAACTTCCACATCTGTGTGAGTGTTTTTACATTGGCCGTACTAAAAGAAGACTGAATGACAGAGTGGCGGAACACAAGTATGCCATCAGGACAAATAATCCATTTTACCCGATGGCGGCCCACTATCACCAGGTTGGACGTCCCTCTGCTTCCTCCCTAAGAGCGATGGTTATAGAAGGTGGAGACCACCTTCAGACCCTTCTTCAGAGAGAGACTTTTTGGATTTGCAAGCTGAGGGCAACCTCCCATCTAGGCCTGAATGAAGACTGTGACTTTTCCCCCTATTTGTGATGTATATATATTTTTATGATGTATGCACTCCTGATGTTTTAATTTTTTGTAACTTTGTTTTTTATTTTTAAAGGAATTTATAAATTTTTAAATATTTAAAAAATATATTTTTAATAAAAAAAATATATATATTTTTAATAAAAAAATATATATATATTTTTAATAAAAAAAAATATATATATTTTTAATAAAAAAAAAATATATATTTTTTTAAAATAGTAAACATTTTTAATAGTATTCCATAGTAATAGTAATATAGTACTCCACCCCCTTTTGACAGCCTAAGGTGCCTATTTAACCTTTCACCTATGGTTTGTTTCTGTGTATGTCTTTGGCCACGACACGTAGGTTGATGTGTTTTTAGCTTTTGCATTGTTTTATTAAATACATTGTTGATATATCTGCTTCCACATCTGTTTGTTGTATACTGGTGGGTCACAGAGAAAATTGGTACTAAAAAAAGTAACATAATGTAAACAAAATGCAGCATAATACCTGTACCTGTTAGTCTATCTGAGAATGCAGAATCTTCATAAACCTGTCCCACACAAAAATGTCATAAAAATATGTTTTAAAAGCATCGAAAAGTGTCTATTATAAACAGGATCGGACAAAAAAATAATTTATTTGGTTAATTAAAAATCTCACACTTATTTCAGGATTTGAAATGTTATACTTTTTTTTATGTTTAAGTTGGTTAATAAAGTTTGCAACAAGATACCAGTGAATTGTATTCATCATACTTCCTCCAACTGAAAGAAAGTGATTTTTCTCAAAACAGTGAAATTGGATATATAGCGTTTTGGAATCCAGCTCTTCATGTGTGCTTTACCACTGACCTTATCAGCTCAACATACCTCAGCATACTATGTGTTTTCATTTGTTATTTGAGAGGAGGGACCACCAGATACTATCAGGTCACATTACTAGGATCAGATTTGCTAAAATTGCAAGTGAGATGAAGTAATATTAAATATGACATCAAATCATGTCAATCCATAACCCATAATTATGAATCCTTGTATATTTATATGTATATGTTTCATCATGTCATGATAATGCACTGTAAAATAAATAAATAAATAAAATCCAGCTGAATTAACAGCAAATGTTGTAAAATTGAAAGTGAAAATATAATTTATTTGAGAAGATTCTTGTGTTAATGATTAAATTAAATGTAGCTGAAGTTTTACAGGAAGATTATGTTAACAAAATCAGAATTGTAAGTCAAAATTATATATTTCTATTGTAAAATTGAAAAACAATGTGGTGCAATTTAAACTGTAAGACTACAATGTTAAAATAATAGGCTATTGGGTTTTTTTAAATTAAAAAAGTAAACATTTAACCATTTCAGATTTTATATATGTAAAATAACAGGTGACTATAGTTTATTTGGCAGAGCAGGTCGTCCAGTGACCAAAGGGTTGGTAGTTTAAATCCTATCCCTAACATTACTATTCACATTCAATGTTAATTCTACATGTTTAAAACATTTACAATGTTAATTCCACGTGCTACTCTTGTAAATATGTTTATGGTTTGCTGTGTTTTTAACAGGATTACTCCAGCAACCACAGCTACCAGTTTTTCTGTAAATAGGAGTTGTTGTTGTTGTTTTTTTTTTTTTTTTTTTTTTACAGTGTATATGATACTAAACCAAGGTAGAGGGAAATCTCTGAAAACATCAGAGCTCTATGTTAGTAAATCAGATCTGAAGTCTAAACTATATTGTCACCTGAACGAAATATCTTCAAGTATTATTTGGGAAACTATAACTTATTTTTTAAAGTCTCCTTCTTTACCATTGTTACCTCTCAAAATGTTTACATTACGTTCCCATGACAACGAGCTTCACAAAAGAAATAATATACCCACAGTGGAAATGCAGAGGCACGTTGAAATGATAGCGTCAGCGGAAAATTGACAATAGTTAGACATAGAAGGGCACAAAGAGGTCAGTTACTTCTGCTGAGGCCCCAGTCGAGTACTATACGTACCTCAGAATGTCAGTAAAAAGTCAACAAAAAGTACCACAATCTACCTCTTCTGCTGGAACCCCTCCAAAAAAATTTAGGAAACACAATTACCCACATCTGTTGAAGCTATTATGAAAGATAACATGTTCATTTGTGGCTCGTACCCTGTATTTCTAAAATCTGTAAATCAGTTTAAGTGTAACCCTGCTGATGGAACCACAAACAGAAAATACAGTGAGGAGAATAAGACGCCCACGGTACAGAGAGAATATAGACATAGACACATGTGTAATAGAAGAGGACATTTCAGTTGTATTATCTCTTATAATATAATGTAAAAAAAATAATAACTAGAATTAACGGCAACAAGTTGTAAAATTGCAACATATAAAACTGTAAGTGAAAATACAATGTAAGGTAAAAGTATTTTAACAAAAGCAGATTTATGTGTAATTTTGAGGAAATAAAACTGTAATTTGAAAAACAATGTGGTGCTGTTTAAATTGCAAGACCACAATGTTAAAATAAGAGCCTATTCACTTAAAATAAAATGTAAAAAGTAATAAAAAAGTAAACGTTGAATAATTTAATGTTTGAAATAGTTTAACCCACAGGTGGCTGTGGTTCAGTTAGTCTATAGCAGATGTGTCAAACATGAGGATCTGGGGCCAAATCTGGGCCCCCGAAGGGTCCAGTCCGGCCCTTTGGATGAATTTATGAAATGCAAAAATTACACTAAGATATAAATCATTTTGGTTTATGGTTCACATTTAGACCAATTCAATCTCATAATAAACTATAAATATTCACAAGTTTAAAAAATATATCTTTGTACATTTTTTTATATTTAGTGACAGTAAAACAAAGCATAGTTTTACACAAAAATCTCAATAATTAGAACAAATATGAAAAATTAGAAATGTCTTAAGAGAGTACTGTAAGTACAACTTTAATAACATTCCACCTATTACTAAATATTTTGTGTATCCATAGATCCACAATTATCTGTAAGTTAGATTATACATATGTAAATGATGAAATAAAGCCTAATATTTATTTTCATAAATAAAACAGAGAGAAAAGTTTGGAGTTGACATTATTTATGTATTGTTATGTATTGTATTATTTATTTTTAACTGGTTCGGCCCACTTCATACCAAATTTAGCTGAATGTGGCCCCGAACTAAAATGAGTTTGACACCCCTGGTCTATAGTGACCTAGTCCAATGACCAAAAGGTTGGCACTTCCAATCATTCGCTCTAACTTAACTTTTTATATGTTTAAAAAGTTAAACCTATGTTTAAAATGTTATATTCACATGTCACTCTGTAAATATGTTTACAGTTTGATGTGGTTTGTTTTGGACACTCAGGTGCTGAACTGTCAACAGACCATTAGCTGGATCAGGTGGCAGGGGAGGATGCTGCGTGGACCCGGTAGACCCAAACAAGTAGTGCAGGTCTGCTGGGAACGTCTGGTGGAAGAACCTGACAGGCAGATCTTCAACTCACACCTCCAGCAGAGCTTCAATTGTGTCCCGAGGGTGGAGGGGTGCACCGAGTCTGAATGGTCACGGCAGAAGTGGCTGTGACCGTAAGCTAGCTGGTATCAGTTGTGACGGTAATCCTCAAACCTGCTGGTGCGCCCCAGAGGTGAGGGAAGCTGTCAGGGTGAAGAAGGAGGCCTACAGCGGACAAAACAGAAGTGATTGTTTTTGGCCCCAAAAAAGAAAGGTCAAAGGTCAGTGCTCACCTTGAGTCCATGTCACTAAACCCCACAAACCAAGCCAGAAATCTGGGTGTAATTATTGACTCTGACCTGAAATTTAACAAACATTTAAAATCCATTACCAAATCTGCCTATTACCACCTAAACAACATTGCTAAATTCAAGGGTCTTCTGTCCAAACCAGACACAAAAAAACTAATTCATTCATTCATTTTCAGTAAGTTAGATTATTGCAATGGTTTCTTCACTGGTCTAAACAAAAAATCAATCAGGCAGCTACAGCTGATCCAAAACGCTGCTGCCAGAGTCCTGACCAGTACCAGGAAACTGGACCACATCACACCCGTCCTCAAATCCTTACATTGTCTTCCTGTGGGTCAAAGGATAGAATTCAAAATCTTACTCCTGGTCTATAAAGCACTAAACGGCCTTGGACCCAAATACATCCTGGATCTACTGGTTCCCTATGAAGCATCCAGAGCCCTGAGGTCATAGGTCATCAGGAATAGGTTTACTGTGTGTTCCAAAGATAAGAACGAAACAAAGTGAGGCATCATTCTGTTACTCTGCTCCTCAACTGTGGAACAAACTACCTGGATACCTGAGGTCTGAGAAAAACTGTCAGTTCATTTAAATCAGGCCTGAAAACATTATTGTTCACTGGAGCTTTTACTTAGATTATTATTTGATTTAAAATGTTTTTATGTCTTGATTTTAATTGTCTTTTAATGCATCTTTATGATTTTAATTTTCTTCTGTTTCTGTTTTTGTGTAAAGCACCTTGAGTTGTCCTGTACATGAAATGTGCTATACAAATAAATTTGCCTTGCCTTGCCTTACAGGTCGTGGCTGTCCTGGTACCGGCCAAGCAGAGGTCTGGTAGATCTGACACCAATACTCCTTTGGACTAAAACCTATTCTCTTGTACATTCTAAGAATTCAAGGGCGTAGGTTTGGCCCAAACTTTAAACAAGCGGGACTCCCGCTTGACAGATGGGTGTTTCCAGCACATGCACGTCTGTGCGCATGTGCAGGGTGACCTAACTGACACCAGATCAGCAGTGACCCACTAACTAGCCTGTCCGTCCATGGGAGTGGATCTCTCCTTCAATGTGGTTCTCCTCAAGATTTCTTCTTTTTCCCACTGGGTTTTGAAGTTTTTTCTTGCAGAGAAGGAGGGTCTAAGGACAGGGGATGCTTGGGACTTTTCATGTATCTCTGTAGTTGATTGTGTTTTTGTAAAGCCCTCTGAGACGACTTTGTTGTGATTTAGGGCTTTATAAATAAAATTGAATTGAATTGAATGAACTATCACTCTGTCGCAGCCAATAAAAACAGTGGATATGGGTCGTCATATCATCGAATCAATATCAGAATGTGAACAAATGTAAAATAGTTTTTATTAATGCTACCACATGTGTAGTATATTGAAATAGTATTTCAAAAATTTCAATGAATGCAGATTTTTCCTATGTTAAATTAAAATGAGAAATATTGGTAGGGACTATTTAATGGTTGTGACATGTCACGACCATCTATATAGAAACCTACGCCCATGTAAGAATTTCATATTTTGAGCCCAGACTTATCTTGGAAAATTGAGCCAACCATCATTTAAGACTTTATTTTTCTTTATTAGTAACACACATGTGGTAAAATTTCATTACTTTTATTTCAGAAGCATTTTACTTGTAGACCAGTGTAACCTCTGTGTAATGTGTCCAATATTGGATTTCATTAGTTTCCCCAAATCACTGTCCATTATCTTATATTTGTGTTATATATGAAATAAGAAGATATTAATTTATTAGTCCCACTAGGGGAAATTCCAGTTTTACAGCAGCAAGATAGTACAGCACGTAGGGTAATAAATTATGTAAATAACTAGAAAAGCACTCAGAGATACCCCCCTACTCCTACCAAATAAAGGGTGGTCTGCCAAGGAGGTGTTATGTTTTTGCTGGTGTTGGTTTATTGGTTGGTTTGTTGGTTTGTGTAAAAACATAACTCAAAAACTAATGGATGATGGATGGACGTTAATTAAATTTTCAGGGTATGAAAGACATGTGGCCACACCCCCACCCCACCCCCCGTCAATTACCACCAAAATCAAATCATTTATTGATCTCCCCATTACCACCATCAAAATCCATTAGTTTTCAAGTTATGTTGTACACAAACCAATGGTGGCAAAAAGATAACTTCCTTGGCAGAGGTAATTATATATATATATATATATATATATATATATATATATATATATATATATATATATATATATATATGGTGTATATATATACACTTATATATATATAAGTGTTTATGGGTCATAATTCAAATGAAAATGTATTAACAGAAATGCTTTTTCATTTTCAGATTTGACATTTCAAATGGAATTTTGGCACATTTTTTGCTGGGCAACTTTTGAAAATGAACCCTTTGATGCATACTGGTCACTCCAGTGGACAGTTGTTCTCTTGCATATTCATAGGTTTTATTGTTTTAGTTCCACATCAGTCTGTAATTAACAGTCTATTCTTAAATAAAAACTGCTTTAAAAATATTTTATTTCACAGTGTTCTGATATAGCAATTTAAATACACATTTTTCATTAAAAAGTTCATTAAAAATATCTCAACTACATTGCTTTTTTCAGGCCTAAAGACAAATAAAAACACTTATAATAGGGAAAAAAAATCTGTACTATGGTTCTCATTATTCATGCATCATAGGGTTACATCTGAAAATGACTTTACTTTTACATTTTAATTAAGTCATAGAATGATCAGCTTTGAAAAATAAAAAGGAATTGCAATTTGAATTACTTCATTTTAATTTTATTTTTCTAATGAAATGCAGATACATGCTGAAAATGCATTTTTATTTTCATAATTATGACCTATAAATGCTTCCATACATTATCACTTACCCAAATGGGGGACCTTCTTTTGAAAAATCTTTTTTTTTTTTTTTTTTACATTATTAATAGAAATAGTTGTCCATTCAAACTCAAATTTGTTTCATGTTGATCCTCACAAATGAAGTTGGTATCTTTTGTTATTTATTTACATTATTATATAGCAGACAATTGAGGGGCTTTCAAAGATATACCCTTGCTGTTGCATAAACCTTACGTAAGCTTCATATCATGTGTAAAGAATAATAACATAACTTTAAGGCCAACAGATGTAGCTTTAATATTTTAAGGTGGAACAAACCAAACTCAAATGTTATCGTATGTTTGTCTTGGTTTTTTTTTACCAGTTGATATGTTTTAGGTGCAGCAAAAATGTTTGTCACTGCATTTGTCTGTTTATAACTGAGAAAAATGGAGGGGGTGTGGGGGTGGATGAAATGTGATCCCATTAAACAGCAGACCCCCCCCTCCCCATTCCTTTTCCAAGAGCCATTATTACTCTTGCTTGCGCTCCCCCTCCCCAGTTTCATCCATCCTTCTCTTAGTTTGGGCACCTGCCAGGTCCCACAGTCATTACCCTAATGAGCACTGACAGCATAAAGTCAGTCTGGCTACACACACACACACACACACACACACACACACACACACACACACACATACAATAATGGACTTTTCTCATACATACACACAATCTTGTGTTTTAGTGTCAGAATGATTCATGTAATGGTTAAACTCTAAGTAACAGTGAGGCTGCAGGGTCCTTATCTAAATCACAACTGTCTCCTTGGATGTGACTTTGACATTATGCAAATAAAACAAAATAAAATCTATATAATCACTCATTTTGACTGACAATTTTACTACATTTTATGGAAAAAAAAAAGTAGTCAAGGAATATTTACGGATTCTTTTGTGGTTGATAGAGTTATAGAGGTTTAATAACAAAAGTCTCATTGTACTTCACTTTCATTGTGGAAAGTTCTTCTATATTAGTCATTAGTAAAGAATCATACAGTTATGGCTAACATTTTTTAAATGTTATATTGTTGTAAAAAATAAATAAATAAATAAATGTAAATGCTTTTAAGCCCAGTGCAACAATATACATGTATCTTGTTATTCATGTGGATCCTCTAATTTTATTCTGTTTTAAGTTGTTGTTATTTGTACATGCAAACTTGTATATATGTTGTTGTGGTGCTTGTTATTTATGTAAAGCTTTGTAAAGCTACATAGGAAAAATAAACATTTCTTGCCATAAACCATTTTATTTATACAATATATATATATATATATATATATATATATATATATATATATATATATATATATATATATATATATATATATATACATACACACACACACACACACACACACACACACACACACACATATCATTGCTCTTTATTCAAATGCAGTCTTTTGGTTATCTGAAATATAAGGAAACCTGATTAATGATTAATAATGAATTCATTATACCATGTATAATGAATATAACCACATTGGGGAGGGGGTGGGGGTTCAAACACAGGCAGTACATTGTTTAATTTGGTGAATACCCCAATGGCAGATTCTCTGGTGTTCATTCAATTCAAGTACAAATTAAGTATTATCTCAGATAACTGAATATTATTATCCACAAACTCTATTGATTGACATGTTGATTTAATGTTTAAGCTGTAAAAGACATTCATTCATAAAACAAAATGCCAAAAGCATAGAAGAAGAAGAAGAAGAAGAAGAAGAAGAAGAAGAAGAAGAAGAAGAAGAAGAAGAAGAAGACTCATTGTGCAGCTTTGTTTTTTTTTTTATGGATGGCCATATATATTTTAATTTATTAATAATAATAGTGATGATGATGGATTGCATTCATATAGCGCTTTTTTGGCCACTCAAAGCGCTTCAAATTAGTGACCCATTATTCATTCACTCTCACATGCACCCTCTGATGGTGGTAAACTACATATTTTGCCACAGCTGTCCTGGGGCAGCCATTTTGCTGACCACCACCAAACACCAAACATTCATACACCAGTGTGAGTGACACTGAAGGTAAAGTGTGTTACCCAGAAAGACAACGGTCCAACTAGAACAGAGCGGGATTCAAACCACCAACCTTTCAGTTACTGGACATTGTTATTCTTATATTCTTCTGTGCTCAGTTCATTATCTGTAACATCTAGTGCGTTTCATCCTCACCCTACGCCTCACTTCTGTCCTTCCTCTAAAATATGTGACGGTGAAAGAATCCAGTGAAGACAGACTTAAATACAGTCATGTCTGTCTCACATGGGAAATTCCATGAGCGAAACACCTGCGAGCCTTAAGAGAAGCAATGCAACCTGATGAGACGGAGAACTTCCTGCCGTGACACCACCCGTCTGGCAGGAACACGCACAGGAAGCAGGTTAGTGAAGTGACTAGTGTGTGTGTGTGTGTGTGTGTGTGTGTGGACACGCTACACCCGGTGGAGTGTGCCACCACGGCAACTGTCTCCGTGGGAACAATACCACCTGTCGCTCAGGGCTACCAGACAATGGAGGCCAGATGGAGAGCAAAGGGTGGAGGATGGAACCAAATGCCGACCTTAGCAGAGGCATCAAATCAAAATCTTTAGGTATTCCTGATGCCAAGAACCTATGGTTTTATTGTGTATCAGCGCTTGTATGGGTAATACAGTACAAGACCATCTGGCTGTCTGTTTTTTAATCTTTTTGTCTCTAGTTCTTTGTTTCTTTATCTTTGATCCACATTCATAGACACAGAGGGAACTGCAGCAGAACATGTTCTTCACAGTGACACCATGTGATTACATTTTTACCCCCAGAAGGAGAGAGGGGGGCTGTTTCAGTTAATTTTTTAATTTATGGAATAATAATAATAATAATAATAATAATAATAATAATAATAATAATAATAATAATAATAATAATAATAATAATAATAATAATAATATAGATAATTTATTGATCACTTACAGCAGGGGTGTCAAACTCATTTTAGTTCAGGGGTGATATTCCCCCTAACATAATGTCAAGTGGACCAAACCAGTAAAATAATAACAGTGAAAAAGTCTAATTATATTATGATATTTTTACGTCTACAGATTTTCCTTAAAAATCTGAACTTCAATTTATCGGTTCATCATTTCCACATTACAACTTAAATTACTATTACAAATACACAAAACCAACACCAGACCTTTCTGTGTGGAGTGCATGTTCTCCTCGTGTCTGCGTGGGTTTTCTCCAGGTACTCCAGTTTCCTCCCACCATCCAAACACATGCACTGATAGGTTCATTGGTTAATCTAAACTACCCATAGGTGTGAATGTGAGAGTGATTGTTTGTCTATATATATTCAGCCCTGAGATGAACTGGAGACTCATACAAGGTGTACCCCACCTGGATTAGACCCCCGCGACCCTAGAGAGGATAAAGCGGGTTCAGATGACAAGTGAGTGTAATAATTTTCTACTCATCTGAGATCATATTGATCTGTAGGTAAAATGGTCTGCACTTATATAGTGCTTTTCCACCGTCATGGTGCACAAAGTGCTTTACATTAGCTTCACATTCACTCATTCACACTCATACACCAGTAGGTTTCTAAGGTTCTGTCAGTCCTACTGGGGGCCTAAGTCAGGGTTCAGTGTCTTGCCCATGGACAGCCAGAGCTGGGACGTAAACCGCCAACCTCTCGGTCATTGGGTGACCCACTCGAGTCACAGCCGCCCGATTCCATCCAGCTGTATGTGGGATCTGAATTCAAATTTCATCCCAGTCATCCTAGACTGGACCTTTTGGCATCTGGATTTGGCCCCCGGATGCATGTTTGACACCTGTGCCTTACAGGAAATTACTTGATTACAACAGCAGAGGAGAGCTGCAGTAACAGTCTGTTCACCACAGGCACAAAACAAAATTATTCCATGGAATACGAATGGAATGCAGCACGTACAATAAAACAGTCGACCCACACTGTAGACACAGAACACGTAGAACACCAAGATGGAAGTTTGTTTGTCAGTAACTTTACACAAAAACTACTAGACCAATTTCCATGAAATGTTCAGGAAAGGTACAAGGTGCAAACAATTTAATGTTGAGTTAGGAAACCATTCATATCACCCCATGAGAATTACCCTACATGTGTTATTTTTCTGACACATGCATTGTGTTAAAACAGTTTTAACATATTATGTGTAGAATATGACACAACATCATTATTATAATTTAATGTGATTATTATAATTTAATGTGAATATTATAATTTGATGTGATTATTATAATTTAATGTGTTAAATTACACATTACTAGTTATTATTGTAAATCTATTTTAAATGTACGAACTAATCAAATATACTAAGTTGTATTCATCAAAAACATAAATGTGGCTTAATTATGACTCAAAATAGTTCAGATTTTTCATTATTTCCATTGACCTTTCACCTCAGCGTTGTAGCACCATTTCTGGCACATGCATCTTTTCCATTTTGTCTAAAGTTTACAACACAATTTTTTGTCGTTGAGCAGACACACGTCATGTGTAGAAATTCAACACATTTTGTGTCATTTCTGATACATTACTTCTTATTTCGTATTCGCACGGGATAAGTATTACCTATGGACCACTGGTAATTCAGAATAATTATGGAGAATGTCTGAGTTCTTAGTCCGGTGTGATTACGACATGTCCGTGATTTGCTCAGTTATAATTATGCCACAAATTACCAACTGTGTTTCGGCAAAAAACAGACGTCCAGTGATAATTCAAGTCCTGTGTAAATGCATGTCTGTGTTTGTGATTTCAATTGCACAGCCAAAATTGTGTGGCAGCCTGTGGTAAGGAATATATGGTGACACCAAAGCACATGTACACTAATATTTATAGCTATCTGAAGTTATCGCTATACATTCAGCCGCTGTTTGCCAGAGGGAAAGTCTATGCTAACAACTGTCCATTAACTTCCATTGTAACCTCGTTTCATATGCGCTGATCCTGCTCTTATTTTGAAGGCGTGGAGAAAATTTACAGACCGGGTCCCTATCAATGGGATTTTCCCGCTTTGTGGATACAGCGCTGTTCTTATGCATACTTTGTTTTCATACTACCTTATTAATGTATTGAGATGAAACAGGCTGTTGTGAACTTACTACATATCTGATCATAATGTCCGTAATTTGCCTGAATTACAGATTTTGTTTATCCTTTCCGAATGCACCACACACTACCACAGAGGTACAGGGGTAATTGCAAATTACCAGTGGTCCACAGTTAATACTTATCCGGTGTGAATAGGGCATTAGAGTGTACAATTTAAACCTACAGAAATAGGTGAAGTCAAGGCTGTGGAACTGGTTTTAGTTCAGGTTCCATATTCAGAACAATAGGGTCTACAGTCAAATTATAGCAGAATAATATATTAAAAGAATAACTCCATATTTTCCTCTCATTTTGTTGTGAAAATAATGTAGATTATGCCTATAAATAATGACAACATCTGTCTTTCTTATAGTGGAAAAAATAACATTAAATTGGGAAAATATTTATACTTACGAACTATCCTGTAACAATAAAATGTAAAAAACATGAACGAATATGAACAAACTGAAATTTCTAAAGAAAATTAAGCACAATTTGAACAGTTATGTGTCTTTGTAGTAGATCTGATCCATAATACATATGCGTAAATGATAAATTGGAAGGATAATATTGTTAGACTTGCATATATTTTTCTTGAGATATTTCAGGTTTTTTTCAGGTTATTCACACATTTTTTGTTGGATAGTTTTTAAAGCAAGCTCATAAGGTCATAGAGTTTGTTTGCACTACAACAAATACAAAAAATTGTAATTGTAATTTTTTTCTACGTTAATATGCTTTTGTTTTATTGGTCCGGCCCACTGGTGATTAAATTGGGCTGAATATGGCCCCTGAAAGGAATGAGTGTGAGACCCCTGATTTAGGGTTTTGACAGTTACATTAAAAACACTGTCTATTGTTATTTACAGATTTGGGTGTAAATGCCGTACTCCATGTATAACACGTACATTAGTGTCACTGATACAGTTCGGTGTTTTAAAAGCTTCTGCCCTATTTGTATTCTTTTCTTATCTAAACTATCCACTCTGGCCTTTGTGTTTCCATCTGATATTGTTGATGCTTTCTCCTCACTGCCTCCACACCCATGTTAGCTTTAGCAGGATTACTCACCTTTATTGTCTCAGGTCAAGTCCTTGTCTCTGGTGTCTGGCTCCTCTCTGTCTAATGTGAAGGTAACTGCAAGTCCAGCTCTTCAAAACATTTTACTCTGATTGTTTTACTTGTATGATGAGGCACTCATACATTTCTTATTCTATTCTGACAGCCATGTTTTTCCATTTTCTCTGTATTTTTCTTTTTCATTTTTTCATAAATATACGTCTTATTTTGTTGTTAAGCCTCTCATTGCCTGAGGCAGCAGGGATTTGGATTACAGACTGTTTGCACCCACCTAAGGTCTGTACATAAAGCAAACCAGACTAATCCCAGATGTGGTCATGTCTTAGACTGTGTTTAATTAGTGAACACTCCTAACTTTTTTGATTGACCCTCAAATGTGATATAATAATATAATATAATATTCAAATATAAACATAAAAATTTGCCTCGTAGAAAAATTACATTTTCACGAACACTCATTCTTCAATTAAAATGTTTTGAGTTGATGAGAGGTTGTTTTTTGGACAACAATTGGTGTACCACACAAAACTACAAATATATATATAATATATCATGGATTCAACAATTTTTATTGTCATACCAATTCACATCCTAGGTACAAAATATTTACTCCGGTCTGGGTATGAGGCATACATAATTATAGAGAAAGTTTAAAAAATATAAACACAGTATAAATAAAGTATAAAAAAATAAAATAAAATAAAACAGTATAAGAGAACAGAAGCTAAGATCAGCACAGTGATGTGATTATTGGAGATGGTACATATATTAGGACTGTGAAATGGTTAACATTTTATTTAATTATTAATCCCAGGGTTGCTTTGAATTCATTTTAATTAATTATAATCAAAACACTTTACTAAAATTTCCCACAAAATACACAAAAATACAATAAGAAACACAAACAATGCAGAGGAAATATATACAATGCATGGTAAAAAAAAAACCAAAAAAAAAACATTACAATAATAAACAAAAAAAGAGATGAAAAAAATCTATAGATATTCAAAAACTTGTCTAATATACAGAAAAATACACTAAAAATGTGATAACATTTCTTAAACATGTGCATAAATATATGCAATTAACATGTTTATTCAACAGCTTTCACAGTTCTAACAAAACAACTGTAATTTCATTGCATTAAATTGTTTAATTAGATGAATCATCATGATGGATTAATCTACATTAATGCAGTATTTTTGACAGATCTAATACTACAACTAAAGCTTTAAAGTGTGGGGAGAAATATAGTGTTGTATCTCAGGAGGTTAAATAAAACCAATTTTAAATTACCTGTCTCACAAACCTTATGATCTACGCACTCATCATTTCCCCCAAAAAATACTGTTTGAAAGTGAAATGAGTTGTGGACAAAAAAGGACTATATAGACATTCAGTGTAAGTGTGTGTGACCCAGGGGATGTTTGAGCTCCTTGTTCATCAACACCTTCCATTAACAGACTGTTTTTCCTTATCTGGAAAATTAATCCAGTTCAATTCAATTCAATTAAATTTTATTTATAAAGCCCTAAATCACAACAAAGTCGTCTCAGAGGGCTTTACAAAAACATAATCAACTACAGAAATACATGAAAAGTCCCAGGCATCCCCTGTCCTTAGACCCTCCTTCTCGGCAAGAAAAAACTTCCAAACCCAGTGGGAAAAAGAAGACCACATTGAAGGAGAGATCCACTCCCATGGATGGACAGGCTATAGATGAACGTCCAAGTTCCAACTTGCATCTCGGTACATGAGAGTAATCATGATGTTGACATACGGGGACATAATTTGACGATTTCCTCCCGAGAGATATCAACAATAAATAAATAAGAACGTGGCTAAAAGAATTAAAATGGTAAATGGACTGCACTTATATAGCGCTTTTCCACCTTCATGGTGCTCAAAGCGCTTTACATTAGCCTCTCATTCACCCATTCACACACACACTCATACACCAGTAGGTTTCTAAGGTCTATGGTAAGTCCTACTGGGGGCCTAAGTCAGGGTTCAGTGTCTTGCCCAAGGACACTTCGACATGTGGACAGAACCGCCGGGACACGAACCGCCAACCTCTTGGTCATTGGGCGACCCACTCTACCAACTGAGCCACAGCCAAATAATGTCTCATTTTGTGTTTGTCTAAAATATTAGATAGAAAGTTTAAATTATTAGATAAAAAGTGAAAATATGAGAAACAGTGAAAAATATGAGAAAAAATCTAAATCATGAGAAAAAAGTCTAAATTATGAGAAAAATATCTAAATTATGAGATAAAAAGTCAAAATTATGACAAGAAAGTATAAATTATTAGATAAAAAGTGAAAATATGAGAAACAGTGAAAAATATGAGAAAAAAATCTAAATCATGAAAAAAAAGTCAAAATTATGAGAAAAAAAGTCAGAATTCCCAGTCACTAAGCACAACCAGTATTAATCTATATATAAGGCGCACTGTGGTTTTTGGAGTAAATTAAAGTCACCTTATAGTCCAGAAAATACAGTAACCTTTTGTTTCACAAATGTCATGTAAATTCTCACTCAAAAATTGATATGGACATTTTAGAAACATCCAAATATCAGTAAGGACACATCCATAGTGTATATACGATACAATTTTACCTCCATGTCTCAGTACCAGCGGTAAATGAAGTCAAACTTTATATAAAACTCTAACTCTTAAAACAACTTGTCACTGACTATAACGTGTGGATGCATCTCTCACTATCAATCGTTTGTACAACCTGAGTTATAGTGAAGCCTGGGCTGAATAAGTGAATTTCTCAGATAAGTCAGGGCGTCTGTTTAATGTCCCAGAGTCTGTCTGAGAGGATAATGAGCAGAAGTTGCCCTTTTGGCTGAGAATCCACCATTGTGAGGAGGCAGAGGGTTCAGTCACGACCCACTTCTCTTTCAGCTGTACGCCTCTTTGTCTTTGCCCTCCAACACATCCCTCATTTCCTCCCATGTATTTCTCATGTCCTCCTTCTTTTCTACCTCAGCGATCCTCCCCCATCCCCCACTTCTTTGTCAAGAAACAGGATGTGAAGAAATGTTTGCGGATCAAGTAGATAAACTTTCCACTTACCTTTTTTAAATATGAAACATGCCATGACTTAATATGATAAAGCTGTCTATACATTTTGGGCCAGAGTGCTGCGTGTCTACAAGTCTACATTTTTTTTTTTTTTTTTTTAGTTCTAAGTGATAAACTAGATGAAACTGTATGAAATATCTAGATTATACAGTGTCTTTAATGGGTTCCCAGTAATTTTCCAGGACTGACATTGACCCACATGTACAAAGCAGGGCTGCACAAGTTAGTAATAAAACAACACTCAAATATATCATCAGTTAAGAAGGTGGGGTTTTCTAGAACATACCAATTCATTATAATTAAGGTCAACATTAATAAAAAATCATGGATATTGTCAAACTGCAAACAGAAAAAATGATCTATAATGTTCAGGACCAAAAACAAGTCCTTACCTCCTACAATTCAAATGTTATTTAGAGGGACAGCTTTGGCGTCGAGGTGCTTTTCGGCCCCGTCTGGGAATATTTTTCTGATAGTAACACGTGGGCAATACATTATCCCGCTTATTCTACCAGTTATTACAGATTATTACTGCGACTACTCTAACAGACTGGATAAAATAGCCAGTACAATGTAATGAATATTTACTTTCAAAGTTGCCGAACTACCTGCGGAGTGATATGGTACAGTGAATCTGAAGTGACAAAACCCGTTGCCATTGGCAGCGGGTGTTAATGGTGCAGCGAAAACGAAAAAAAAATCCACCCACTGAAGGCTGGGAATCTATCTATCTATCCATTAACTCTATTATTTAATTATTGGTATTAATTGCAGTTTATCATCTTTTCATGGTCATCAGATATGACTCATGTGGACGTTCAGAGGCTCCATAATGAACATAAAAACACATAGAGACACTTAGATTATGTGTGGCTGCAGGTTTTTGTTCCAAGCAAGCATCAGCAGCACACCACACTGGACTCAATTAATCAACTCATCTCAGTCTTCAGAGTCCATTGGTCAAACTGTTCTCCTGGAACAAAAACCTGCTGCCACACCGACCCTGTGTGGAATAATTTTGGACATGCCTGTTGTAATATAACAAGTGGTGGCTTTGCAAACATGTTAGTTCTTAATGGACATCTCTGTCTCAAAGAAACAATGGGTTTTATCTTTCAAGGTCAAAGGTCACAATGGACCTTGGATCCATCGTGACCTTGGATTAGATGGGATCCTCGAAGTAGTTTCCTATCTGTCAACAATAGTAACTGAGTACTTACCACCACTCTTTTACAACCATTTAAACTCATGTAACCTTAATTTTTGAACTGTCAAGGTCAAAGGTCATGACCATGCTACATTTCCTATCTTTCAACAATACAGGAAGTCTCTATGTAAGTCTCTATTGCAACTCGTTTTCCCGTTATAGTCCATTGTAGGTTTTTAGGTGTAGACCCAGTGACCTCTGACCTGCTGGTGTCATGACCTCCGCTCCAGTGACCTTTCCCCCAATCTCCACACTCACCTGGTCCTGCACTGCGCAGCTGCAAGCCGTTCCTAATCTGTGGCTATATAAGCAGTAAGGCTTGAAGCTGCCAGTGCAGGACCATTCAGATATGTCACCCCATAACCCGGACTATTGCTTCCATCTCCCCAATCACCATAACCCGGACACTCATCATCACCACGGACTCTGGCCGTCCACTCCCAGGTTGTGTTTGTCTTGTCTTTATGTTGTAGTTTTGTTATTAAATTATTTTGCCCTTCAGTACTGTGCAATGGAGTCCTCCTTTCACCTCACCCCGATCCGTGACAGAATGGTCCTGCCACCATCTGGACTCCGCCAGTGCTGAAGGGACCCTTTTTGTTTTTAGTTTTCCCCGTTTTGTTCTGTCTAAAGTCTGTCCAGTCTTGCGTTCTGTCCCTGTGTATTTCCCAGATAGTTATGTTTCCCTGCCCCAACATTCAGTTTATCTGCCCAGCGTCCTGTATATCCTTCCTAGCGTCCTGTATATCCTTCCTAGCATTCTGTGTCGCTTTCTAGCGTTCTGTGTCGCTTTCTAGCGTTCTGTGTCGCTTTCTAGCGTTCTGTGCCGCTTTCTAGCGTTCTGTGTCGCTTTCTAGCGTTCTGTGTCGCTTTCTAGCGTTCTGTGTCGCTTTCTAGCGTTCTGTGTCGCTTTCTAGCGTTCTGCGTCGCTTTCTAGCGTTCTGCGTCGCTTTCTAGCGTTGTGTGTCGCTTTCTAGCGTTGTGTGTCGCTTCCTAGCGTTGTGTGTCGCTTCCTAGCGTTGTGTGTTGCTTCCTAGCGTTGTGTGTCGCTTCCTAGCGTTGTGTGTCGCTTCCTAGCGTTGTGTGTCGCTTCCTAGCGTTGTGTGTCGCTTCCTAGCGTTGTGTGTCGCTTCCTAGCGTTGTGTGTCGCTTCCTAGCGTTGTGTGTCGCTTCCTAGCGTTGTGTGTCTCTGGCTTAAGCGGTCTGTGTATCTGGCTTAAGCGGTCTGTGTATCTGGCTTAAGCGGTCTGTGTATCTGGCTTAAGCGGTCTGTGTCTCTGTCCCGTTCTGTGTTTTCCTGCCTAGTGTTCTGTGTGTCTGCCTAGCGTTCTGTGTGTCTGCCTAGCGTTCTGTGTGTCTGGATTAGCGTTCTGTGTGTCTGGATTAGCGTTCTGTGTTTCTGGCTTAAGCGTTCTGTGTTTCTGGCTTAAGCGTTCTGTGTTTCTGGCTTAAGCGTTCTGTGTTTCTGGCTTAAGCGTTCTGTGTTTCTGGCTTAAGCGTTCTGTGTTTCTGGCTTAAGCGTTCTGTGTTTCTGGCTTAAGCGTTCTGTGTTTCTGGATTAGCGTTCTGTGTTTCTGGATTAGCGTTCTGTGTTTCTGGATTAGCGTTCTGTGTTTCTGGATTAGCGTTCTGTGTTTCTGGATTAGCGTTCCGTGTTTCTGGATTAGCGTTCTGTGTATTTCCCAGCTAGTTGTGTCCCTGCCCGTGCGTTCTGTGTTTTTGGCTAGCGTTCTGTGTTTTTGGCTAGCGTTCTGTGTTTTTGGCTAGCGTTCTGTGTTTTTGGCTAGCGTTCTGTGTTTTTGGCTAGCGTTCTGTGTTTTTGGCTAGCGTTCTGTGTTTTTGGCTAGCGTTCCGATTTTCTGGCTAGCGTTCCGATTTTCTGGCTAGCGTTCCGAGTTTCTGGCTAGCGTTCCGAGTTTCTGGCTAGCGTTCCGAGTTTCTGGCTAGCGTTCCGAGTTTCTGGCTAGCGTTCCGAGTTTCTGGCTAGCGTTCCGAGTTTCTGGCTAGCGTTCCGAGTTTCTGGCTAGCGTTCTGAGTTTCTGGCTTTTTGTCTTGTCTTCTGGCTTTTTGTCTTGTCTTCTGGCTTTTTGTCTTGTCTTCTGGCTTTTTGTCTTGTCTTCTGGCTTTTTGTCTTGTCTTCTGGCTTTTTGTCTTGTCTTCTGGCTTTTTGTCTTGTCTTCTGGCTAGTTGTCTTGTCTTCTGGCTAGTTGTCTTGTCTTTTGGCTAGTTGTCTTGTCTTCTGGCGTTGTGTCTTTTCGTCGGTCTTGGTCTGTCGTTGGTCTTTTCTGTCTGTTCCTGTCCCTGACTCTTGCTCGTTGCTCGCTTCTGTCCCCTGTCCCTGACTCTTGCCCGTTGCTCGCTTCTGTCCCCTGTCCCTGCCTGTTGCACGTTGCTCGCTTCTGTCCCCTGTCCCTGCCTGTTGCTCGCTTCTGTCCCCTGTCCCTGCCTGTTGCCCGTGGTTGGCTTCTGTCCCCTGTCCCTGCCTGTTGCCCGTGGTTGGCTTCTGTTCCCTGTCCCTGCCTGTTGCCCGTGGTTGGCTTCTGTTGCCCGTTGCTGGCTTCTGTCCCCTGTCCCTGCCTGTTGCCCGTTGCTGGTTTCCGTCCCTTGTCCCTGCCTGTTGCCCGTCGCTGGCTTCTGTCCCCTGTCCTTGCTTGTTGTTCATTTCTGCCTGCCTGTTTCCTGTCCCTGCCTGTTGCCCGTTTCTTCGTTTTGTCTTGTTCCTGTCTCAGCCAGAGTCCG
Organism: Siphamia tubifer; assembly: GCA_020466265.1. NCBI lineage: Eukaryota > Metazoa > Chordata > Actinopteri > Kurtiformes > Apogonidae > Siphamia > Siphamia tubifer. The sequence goes on from CM035788.1 coordinate 35,830,080, forward strand.
TGGTGACCCCACCAATCAGTCTCCTTGGTCCTCAGTCAGACCAGTTCAGTTGCTCCTGCTACCAACCCAGACCTCTCAGGCCACTCAGTCCTGAGGGTCTTCCGCCCGGAAGGGTTCAACGCCGCCCTACTCAGGGGGTTTCCACACCGCCCTGCCCAGAGGGATGCCACACCGCTCTGCCCAGAGGGTACTCCGCCCAGGGGGTTTCCACACCGCCCTGCCCAGAAGGATGCCACACCGCTCTGCCCAGAGGGTACTCCGCCAGGGGGTTTCCACACCGCCCTGCCCAGAAGGGATTCCACACCGCTCTGCCCAGAGGGTACTCCGCCCAGGGGGTTTCCACACCGCCCTGCCCAGAAGGATGCCACACCGCTCTGCCCAGAGGGTACTCCGCCAGGGGGTTTCCACACCGCCCTGCCCAGAAGGGATTCCACACCGCTCTGCCCAGAGGGTACTCCGCCCAGGGGGTTTCCACACCGCCCTGCCCAGAAGGATGCCACACCGCTCTGCCCAGAGGGTACTCCGCCAGGGGGTTTCCACACCGCCCTGCCCAGAAGGGATTCCACACCGCTCTGCCCAGAGGGTACTCCGCCCAGGGGGTTTCCACACCGCCCTGCCCAGAAGGATGCCACACCGCTCTGCCCAGAGGGTACTCCGCCCAGGGGGTTTCCACACCGCCCTGCCCAGAAGGATGCCACACCGCTCTGCCCAGAGGGTACTCCGCCAGGGCGTTTCCACACCGCCCTGCTCAGAAGGGATTCCACACCGCTCCGCCCAGAGGGTACTCCGCCCAGGGGGTTTCCACACCGCCCTGCCCAGAAGGATGCCACACCGCTCTGCCCAGAGGGTACTCCGACCAGGAGGTTACCATGCCGCCCTGCTCGGAGAAATACTACTTAAAAATGTTTTTATTTTTGAGCTCTGGACAACGGGGGGGGGGGTTTGTGTTTTTTTTTGTTTTTTAGGGGCTTCAGGAGCCGCCCCTTAGGGGGGGGGTACTGTCATGACCTCCGCTCCAGTGACCTTTCCCCCAATCTCCACACTCACCTGGTCCTGCACTGCGCAGCTGCAAGCCGTTCCTAATCTGTGGCTATATAAGCAGTAAGGCTTGTAGCTGCCAGTGCAGGACCATTCAGATATGTCACCCCCATAACCCGGACTATTGCTTCCATCTCCCCAATCACCATAACCCGGACACTCATCATCACCACGGACTCTGGCCGTCCACTCCCAGGTTGTGTTTGTCTTGTCTTTATGTTGTAGTTTTGTTATTAAATTATTTTGCCCTTCAGTACTGTGCAATGGAGTCCTCCTTTCACCTCACCCCGATCCGTGACAGCTGGGTCAACAATGGGTCAAAATCTATACACACAAGATGCAGAAGTGAAAGACCAGTATTTTGGTGTTCAAAAGTCATATCCAAAATTAGGTTTCGACCTTTATTGTAACTTTGACCTTTGACCTCAATAATCTGTCCATCATGATTGTAATGTCAATGCACATCAACAGTGAGAGCAAAACGCAGATATATACAAAACTGAGTAACAGGAATGAAAAAAGGAATTCCTGATATGCCATATCACTGATCATTGCAAAAACACCATGACCTTTGACCTACATTTAATAGGATTTATTTTGGACCACCTCACACCTTTCTTGATAACAACATGATAGATTGGTCCAGTAGTTTTTTGTGTAAATTTGCAGACACACAGACAGACAAACACAAAATAAATTGTAATCTATTAATGAACATTATTGAATATATAAAAAAACATTATATGAAAAGTTAAGAAAAAAAACTTAGCTTTCACTGGAAAAAGAAAACCTCCAAAATGTTATTAATGTTAATAAATCACTTTCAAAAAAGTTAAATACAGAGAAAAAATTATTTGGGAACTGGCACCAAAGTAGCACTGGGTCTTTATGGGTTCACTCTTTAAGCGATGACGCCTTCTGAAAGGATGGTTTAGTTTTAATATTCAGAAAAAAAATACAGTTTTTTACTATGATTTTACTGAGTTTTGTTCTAGGATCTGATATCCAAGAACACATTTTGTTTTTAGGTAAACGGTGTCAAAAAGCAACTTAGTTAGAAAAAAGAAAAAGCCAAAATTAAAATGACTGGAACCAAATTACATGACTATTTAGTTAGTTAGTTAGTTAGATATACCCATTTTATTTTTATTTTAGCTAAGTTATTATTTTTCAAATATTTATTAGTTTTTGTTCATTTTGTTCCTTATTTTGTTTTATATTTCTATATTTAATATTGTATTTTATATTTTTCCTTCACTTTTCTGCCATTTGTGTCTTATTTTGTTCATGTTACTTATTATTTCCTTGGTTTATTAAACATTTGTGGCTGTTATTGTCCATTTTGTTGCTTATATTTTAAATTTTTGACTGGAACTGTTAAAGTCTCGGGAGTTAAAGGGTTAAATATAACTCTGTCATGAACCTAAAACCAGGGAATAAATGAAGCCAAACAAAGGCATCATGTTATCTGAGGATCAGTGAACCGGTCGTCTGTCAAAGCACTGTATGGTAATTTCTAGTTTTGCTTTTGTGATAAAATCATTATCAGTGTGCTGCATCAGTATCATTTGTAGATAAGCCTCCTAATGCCAATAAACTACCTCTGAAGTGACAATCACAAAGCACTTAGAAACCAATAAACTGTTGCAGAAGGTAATCCTCATTGTCTAATAAAAAGGCTGCATTTGTCTTTTCTCTTTTCCTTGTAATTCACGCCACAAATACTATCACAGTTCATTCTTTCATTTGGAATTTGGCTCATATAAATCTCTTCAATGCTTTAGATCAGGGGTCTTAAACTCAAGACTTTCAGGGGCCACATTCAGCCCAAGTGGGCCGGACTAGTAAAATATGTATAACTGAGAAAAAAGTCACAATTCTAAATTTATGTCTTTTAGAGAAAAAACAAACTCAATTACCTTATGAAAATACTTACTAATCAAGAAGAAAGGTGTGAATAACCTGAAAAACTGAAAAAGATGAAGAAAAATATGTGCAATTCCAACAATATTATGCCTCAGTTAATCATTTACACACGTACATTATGGATCAGATCTACTACAAAGACACTAAATTGTTAAAATTGTGGTTAATTTTCTTTAGAAATGTTAGGTTGTTCATGTTTGTTCATGTTTTTTCACATGTTATTTTTACTGGATAGTTTGTAAGTATAAATATTTGCCTAATTTAATGGGTTTTTTTGCACTATAACAAAGACAGAAATTTAAAGTTGTCATTATTTACGGGCATAATGTGAATTATTTTCACATCAAAATGTCACGAAAATATGGAGTCATTTTTTTTCATAGGTTATTCTGCTATAATAGGTCATAATGGTCTGTATGTGGAACCAGTTCCACAGCCTTAACTGTGGAATTATTGCACTTTGCAGATTCATCCCATTGGCCGCATCGGAACCTTTGGCGGGCCGCATTTGGCTCGCGGGCCGCATGTTTGAGACCCCTGCTTTAGATATTTACACACGAAACACGTTAATGTAAAATTTCTGCTTCTTTTCCATTAAAATTAATTCAAATATGGAAACAGCAAATTAAAGAAATATCTTTTTAAAACAAGAACAGAATGAAGACGCATGATGCACACTTAAGATATGACAGAAGCAAAACAATAAATACAAAAAGAGTTTAATATACAAAAAACATAAATAATTAAAAGTAATAAAACCAAACAGAATTGAAGCAAGCAAAATAAAATAAAACAATAAAGGCAGATATACAAAAAAAAATCACAAAACATAAGTTATGTAGCAAAAAGAAAGAAATAAAACAATAGAATAATAAGACTTTAAAAAGGTTGAAAAGAAAATCTGTAAAAATGGAATCAGAGTTTTTCTTTGAACGTGAATAAACTAATTTGATATGTTGGCGTTGCATGTATTCTGCTGAGAGTCTTTGTATTATCTGACACTGTTGTATCCACGTTATTTGTGTTGCTGGCACATTTGCTTGAAATAAATTAAAATGAATGAATAAATGAATGAAAGAATGAATCAATTAATTAATTTTAAGATAAAAGCACAGTAGCATTTTTTTTTTTTTTATTACTGAAACATAAGAAGGTATTGTGGACAGAGAAACAATAAGACATGAATCAGATAAAACAAAAAAAATTTAAAAACAAACCAGACACAACAACAAAGTAATGACAAACAACATCATGTCTCAATAAAAAGATACTAAATGTAAAAAGCAATTAAACAATAAAGTGAAAAGGAAAAAGGAAAGAGGGGGAAAATGATAATTACTTTCATAATGATACCAAAAACACAGAAATATACTACTACTACTACTACTACTACTACTACTACTACTACTACTACTACTACTACTACTACTACTACTACTACTACTACTACTACTACTACTACTAATAATAATAATAATAATAATAATAATAATAATAATAATAATAATAATAATAATAATAATAATAATAATAATAATAATAATAATAATAATAATAATAATAATAATAATTTAATTTACTAGTATCATTATTTTTGTGGCAGTGGTAGCACAATATCATTGTTTTAAATATGAAAATCTTATTTCTTCATGGTCTTTACATCAATAAATACACTGAAAATAAAAACTTATGAAGTAAACATGGCTCATAATGACAGCCATTATGCTGCGGCTCTGAGAAAATACATAAAAGAATGTATGTAAAAGTAAAAGTGTCCGAGGCGTGTCGCACAGCTGCGTATCAGGCAAACAAAGATAAGTAAAAATGATGGCCTCTTTAAAAAGTACCCATTGGTCGTGTGAGTTTTGTGGCACACCCTCTTTTTTTTTTTTTTTGCCAGTAATTGGACAAGCATGATTGCCCAGTTCCCATTACTTGTATGATTACCCTATGAAAAGAAACGGTATGCACAAGAGAGCAGACGTTTTTGTTTCTTCTTTTTCTTATAAATGGCCGTGCATTCAAGTATAAATCTACGCTAACCCTATCACACATGCTGCTATTGGAAGTATAGGAGTGAAGGCTGAATAGAACAGGAGAATGTGGGAACGGGAAGGTTTTCTGCCCTGTCAGGGTCGCCATCTGCTCTTTATCCACGTTGGCACCAAGCCCTGGTCCAACCCTTGGCACCTACACACACACAAACACACACACACATATACTGTATGGACACACACACACACATACATACACACTGAATGCATAATATGATTGTAACTTTACAAGAAAAGTGAAGAAAGCCAGCAGACAACACAAACAAATGTAAAAGCAAACAATGCATTTTACTACTTGAGCATGTACGATGTAAAGTGTTTTTATCCTATGAATGGAGGAACAAGAGTAAGTGTTTATTTGTGGATGTTCTTGTGTGCGCAGAGGGGGTTTTGAGTTTGCATTTGTGTGCGAGTAAGCATTTGCATGGATGAAAAACAAAGGTGTCTTAGTGTTTGAGAGGCAAGACAAGAGGGCTATAAGTATTTTGTGTGCGTGCACCTCAGTGTGAATGCGAAGCCAAAGTGATTGGCTTTTGTTTTTTTCCGAAGGAGTGGGTGGAGAAGGTGTGTGACAAGCGCGTTTCTTTTTTCCTTTTTCGGGATACTTGGCTAGTTTGGAGTGTTGGTGCATGGGCGTGTGTGTGCGGATGGTGATGATGTTGGTTCGCAAAACAAAACGAGCAGCTGTTTTTACAAGCTCGCACACAAACTCCTACATCTGTTGTCATCTTACACCCAACACCCTCAGCCTGCTGTTCATTTCCCTGCACTTTCACACAAACAAAAGACATTCTAAAAAAACTAAACAAAAAAAACACACAACTATCTAGATATGTTAAATCACATACAAACAACACAGACTTAACCCAGAAAAAAACAAAAAAAAACAAAAACTGGAAACTAAGAGCTTCTACTGATCCAACATTTCTTCTTAACACAAATGGAAATATAAATGTGTAACAAGGAACAAGTTTCATTCTTTTCTTCTATTGAGTGTATTTTACATTATTCTGAGTGAGTACGACTACAAACGTTTTATTAACTTCATCCTACTCCCTTTCAAACAACACTTATCTAGGATGCTAATGAATGCTAATGAAAAATTAAATGAACATTTGGATGTTAATTTCAGTTGGTAAACGAGCTTTTTCCTTTTGTTCACCAACACTTTGGAACAGTTTTCCTCTGGACATAAGGAAGGCATGTGGATGTTTTTAAAACAAAGCTCAAGAGCCACTTGTTGATTTTGTGTTTTATGTCATGATTTGTTTTACTGTGTTAATGTTTTATAGTTTTATGCGTTATTGTTTGTAACTGATTTTATTGTATTACCTTTACAGCACTTTGATTGAAAGTGCTTTACAAATAAAATAATAATTCTTATTCTTATTCTTATTCTTATTCTTATTCTTATTCTTATTCTTATTCTTATTCTTATTCTTATTCTTATTCTTATTCTTATTCTTATTCTTATTCTTATTCTTATTCTTATTCTTATTCTTAAAATGTGTTTGATTGTGTCACAGTACTCAGTTTTGTGGGTATGGACAGGAAATTTAGGAAAAATGGGGGGGTCACAATTTAGATAAAAAGGCATAAATATGATAAAAACTCTAAATTGTTAGATAAAAAAATCGAGGTTAAGAGATAATCATAAATATTTGATAAGAAATGTATAATTATAAGGAAAAAGAGCTGAAATTATGACATAAAATGGCAAAATGTATCAAAGAAATCATAATTGTGTTAAAGAAAGCCACAATTTCCCTATGAAGTGTTTGTGTCTCAGCATTTTAACATTCTGTCTAGTTTGAAAAAGTAAAGAGAATATTCTGAGAATGTATGAAGTATAAAGTACAGATATTTATGTAAAAATGTAGGGAGTAAAAGTAAAAAGCTGCCAGAAAAATAAATAAGCAAGTAAATTACAGATACCTAAAAAAAAAAAATCTACTTAAGTACAGTAATGAAGTACTTTTACTTTACTTACTTCATTACTTTCCACCTATTTCCTCATTATGTTGGAGCCTCTGGTCTGTGTCTGTCACTTCAGGGACACATTCCGTTCACACTTGAGATTGATAAAAGTTGTATTTAATGTGTAATATGAACAAGCACACACAAAAAAAGGATTTCACCAAAAAAAAAAATCGAGACTCTGCATGTAGTTTTATTGAGCAGGAAATTACAGGAAAATACGCAATTTTCTTTCAAAAACAGCAAAATACAAAGCATAATAGTATAATAAATGGTGGTAAATCATTGATGAAAGGTCAAATCTAGAGTAAAATTCATCTGAGAATTGCCACAAATGTAGTACTGTGTGTGTGTGTGTGTGTGTGTGTGTGTGTGTGTGTGTGTGTGTGTGTGTGTGTGTGTGTGTTGTGAAACATTCATACAAGTGGGAAAAAAACCCATCAGGTTCTCCCTTTTTAAAGTGATGCAGAATTCAAGGCCAGGTGTACAGACACTACCACATCTGTGACCGATTTGGCTCCAAAAAATATTGAATAATAGCATCACTCATCACAGACATATCATCATTGATCAAGAAGGTATGACAGCGTTTCGACAAGCTGGACTGGAACAGCCTTTAAAGATATTTCTCATGTTAACATCGTATCTCCATTTCAGCAGCTGCTGATCTTTAACCCTTTCATGTATGAATTATGAGGACCTTCGTAAAGATTTTTTTTTTTTACCCCCTGACTGTTTTTAATTCCTCTTTAGGTGTGAAAAAAAAAACAATGCAATTCAAATGTTCTATAATAATCTATTTTTCATGCAGGTATAAAAAGTATCCACTCAACTAAACACCAGTCGTTTAACTTTTAAAGCAAAGAAACATGTGTGAAAACTGTGAAATAAAAACACTTTTCATGTCGTTAATCTGATAGTTTTCTTACATTTTCTCATAAAATATGAACAAAAAAAGTTAATTACAGTCTAGTCACAATTAACAACTTACACAAAAACATATTAATTCAGATCAGGTACAGTTTATAGGATGGTACAGTACCTGAGATCCCACTGTCCTGGCTGATAGGCAACTAAAATAACATCTATTCACAGAATGACTAATCTCGCCCCTATTTTGTGCCAATCTCAAGTTTCTATGGCAACCTGTTCTTAAATTAGAGCCAATAATGTCAGTTGGACCTTTCTGCTAAATGCAACCTTGACCTTTGACCTTGTGCAATATTGATAATTTTGTTATATGTATATATGCATCAGTGTGTGTAATATTATCATAATATATCCAGTATTTATTAAGTTATAGTGTGATATGTCTGTGCTTGACACACACACAAACAGTGTTACAGAAGTTCATTTTGTAACATGTCACCTTTGACCTCCAGAAATCTCCATAACTATTAGTTGTAGGTGATAACAGCAATTATGAGAATTATAGAAATCTTCCTTCCACATCATTTGGTACCAATCTGAAAGTTCTGTGACCCTCCGTTCTTGAGTTATAACCGATAATTTTGACCTTTTAGTTAATTGTGACCTTGACCTTTGACCTTTACTCAAATGGATCATTGCATCTGATGCACATTAGCTATATGTATTTGCCCATGTAATTTAATGGTGATAACTCAAGTATTCATTGATATGTCTCTGCACACACACACACATACACACACACATACACACACACACACACACACACACACACACACACACACACACACCAACATGCATGAAAGGGTTAAAGAAGAAAATAGATATAAAATCAAATAAATCACAACAACATTCATGTCATTAGAGCCTTTATAACCTCTACATATACTAAAGGTGTAAAGTACCTAAGTAACAGTACTTAATTACTGTACTTAAGTAGATTTTTTAGGTATCTGTTTTTTTTAAGTATCTGTACTTTACTTAAGTATTTACTTGAGTATCTATTTTTCTATTTAATTTTACTCCCTACATTTTTTCATAAATATCTGTACTTTATACTCCTTACATTCGCAGAAGAGAAGTGTTAGTTTTTCAAACTAAAGAGATTTGACATTATTAAAAATAAGTCACTTCAGTGGAGAAGAGAAACTGTAACTTTATATATAATAGTTATATGACTATATTTGATTTAATTTCACAATTGTAACATTTTATCTTAAAACTACAGTATGCATTATTTTTTTAATCTCATATTTATTACTTTTTTTAATCTCATGAAGATGTTTTATCTCAATTGTGCCTTGTTTTTAAATTTTAATTAAATTTTCTGCCCATACCCGTGAAACTGCGTAACTCAGTAAGTCACTTTTAAAGGGTTTAATTTTGACACTTTTGAAACTTTTCAAATTTTTCCTGGTCATTCATGGCATAAAAAAAAATTTGTTTTACTTTTTAGTTTTGTACTTTATTACAATTGAGAAATTTTCCTTTTTCATTTTTATTTAAGTAGAAGAGTTGAATCAGTACTTCCACAGTATTTTTTTCACATAAGTAGCTGTACTTCTACTTTTACCAGAGCTGTACTTCTACTTAAGTACAAAATGTGAGTACTTTTACCAACTCTCACATATACTCTGTTCACATGGTGTTTTTTTAATTCAGAATTATTTATTATGTATAAATTCATTAGGAATTAATGCCTCCTTGTTTATGTGGACATGTTAATTGCAAATAAAGATATTCAATGGTGAACTTGTTTATTCTGCTCTAGTTAATTGGTCTTTCAGAGCTGCAGGTCCAGAGGGTTTGGACAGGACAGGACGGCCACTTAACATCTGAATTTTGGCATTGATCCAGCTGATGTCATCCTGTTTATGTCAGCTGATGTCACCATATCAGGTGCTTCTGTTGTGGACAAAAACAGTCAAACACATGGCGTGGGTCTCCCTTCTTTAACCAATAATGTGACATTTATAGGCGTTCCCTTTTTTTTTTTCTTTTTTTTTTCTATATTTAACTGTCTTTAAGTGGTTTATCATTATTTATTGTAATATTATCTTTCTTTCTTTTCCAGTAAAAATCTGATATTTTCCAACATTTATTCAAAAAAAGCTCAGAGTGAAGTTAAGGATTATTATATCAAAGATGGAGAAAAGAGAAGTAAGAGTGACGCTTCAGCATAAACAATCATTAAGTGAATGCAACTCCATATACTGTTTCCATGGTAACTGTGAAGTCTATATTTTACACTGATTACTTAGGCAGATTGATATGATATCAAATATTTTCGATCAGTAGATGGTTTCTGTTTGGGTCTTTATGGGTTAATGTCATCAGTGAATATTATATAATGAAGAAGACATCACATATGATCACATGATTGTAGAACAACCTATCACTAAGCACACACACAGCAGTTCTAACACACATTACCACCATATAAGGCGTTACCAAATCAAATGTTCAAACAGTACATTTTACAACCTTTGCTCTTCTGTTCCTCATTTACAAATAAAGTCAGTTTGACATTTGGTTTACCCCTAAATGTATCGGTCACAGTGACATTTAAGATAACTAAAGTACGTTCTAATTTACTGACAACAAAACACACATATTGACCTTAATTTATTGTTACAAACCTCTATCTGTGTGCCAAGTTTGAAATAAATTGAAAGAGAATGTATGTTTTTATAGACGTGTGAATTTTATTTTATTTATTATTTTTTTTTTTTTTTACAGTAATAAGTAAATGTGAAAAATAAAAGATTTTATTTTATTAGTTTTAATTTTTTTCTTACTTTGACCTACTTTTCCCAAAATGCAATGGCATCTATTCTTGGTCACTGGTAATCTATAAACTCAGTTTGGTATGTGAACAAACAAACAAACAGACAAACAAACAAACAAACCAGGCATAACAACTCTCAGGCGGATGTAAACAGAATTGGAGAAAATATTTTCCACATGTTGTATTATTATTATTAGCTTTTTAACTAGATGAACAAAAATCTAATCACTTCTAAGTATTATTCATAACATTATAAAACTACTTGACGTCATGAGTGATAGTTCTGCATCTACAAATGGAAACAATACTTTTCACTGCAGGGGAGCAAGGAAATAATCTGGTTAATACAGATAATCTGATAATCTGTTAGTTAAAAGCCTTAATCCTGCAGTTTACACACATTATATAATCAGATTTGCTCCTCACTCTCCCCATTTATGTGTGAGATCTTCATTATTTTTATTTTTACCTTCTTCTGGTGACTTTATTAAAAATATGGATGACAACAAAATCTACTTAAAGGAGTGAGTTAGTTTCTTTTTTAAAAATAGAATTATCAGAGGTGGAAAGTAATGAAGTAAAAGTACTTCATTACTGTACTTAAGTAGTTTTTTTTTAGGTATCTGTACTTTACTTGAGTATTTATTTGTACTTTTACTCCCTACATTTTTGCATAAACTTTATACTCTTTACATTCTCAGAATAGACTTGTTACTTTTTCAAATTAAACAGTTGTGACAGTACGAAAACTTAAGTAGAAGTACAGCTACTTGTGTGAAAAAATACTCTGGTAAAAGTAGAAGTACTGATTCAACTCCTTTACTTAAGTAAAAGTAAAAAAAAAAAAAATTACAACTTCCCAATTGTAATAAAGTACAAAAGTAAAACTGTTTTTTTTTTGTCATGAACCCATTAATACTTAAGAAAATAAAATCAGAAAAGTTTCAGAAAAGTATAAATAATAAATAAAGCCTTTAAAAGTGAGTTACTGTGTAGATAATGTGTTTGATCGAGTCACAGTTACTCAGTTTTGTGGATATGGGCAGGAAATGTAGAAAAAATGGGGGAGAAAAAGTCACAATTGAGATAAAAATGCATAATTTTAAGATAAAAAGTCCAAATTGTGAGATAAAAAGTCAAAATGAGGAGATAATAATCATATAACTATAATATATATAGTATATATATATAGTTTCCTCTGCTGATTTTCTCTCTGAAGCGACTGATTTTTCATACTGTCACATATGTTTATTTTTTAAAAATAACGAGTCTATTCTGAGAATGTAAAGATTATAAAGTACAAATATTTATGTAAAAATGTAGCGAGTAAAAGTAAAAAGTTGCCAGAAAAATAAATACTCAAGTGAAGTAAAGATACCTAAAAAATCTACTTAATTACAGTAGTGAAGTACTTTTACTTAGTTACTTTCCACCTTTCTGATCTTGACGGGACGTTCAACCAACAGCTGAATATTTTAGGTAATTATCTCAAAGTTTGGACATATTTTCAGTACAGACTAAAACTGCAGCTCCTGATAAACAATTATGTCGCACTCACAGAAAAGTTTCAGAAGTCTTGACCTCATCTCGTCTCGTCATCTGAACCCACTTTATCTTCACTAGGGTCACGGGGGTCAGTAGGGGCCTAATCCAGCTACAATGGGTGAAGGCGGGGTACACCCTGTATGAGACGTCTTGACCTTATATGTGCAAATGATGTCATGCAACTAGTTATTTATGTAACAATTTAAACAGGAATTAAAACATGTTGTACTTGACTTTTGCCAAAATTAATATAAAGACTTTTTGGAACTTTTTGGGTCCGATTAGACAAATAAACAAGTGGTGACAGACACAACAAACTCCGCCCACTCACAAATGTTTTACCTGATTTCCTCTATGTATCTGTTATCAATGTGAAAACACATTTTTGGTGATTGTGACCTTTGACCTACATTCACCAAAAATTCATGGGATCTCCTCTTTCTTGAAAATTTCATGGAAATTGGTCCAGTAGTTTCTGCGACAAGTTGCTGACAGACAGACAGACAGACAGACAGACAGACAGACAGACAGACAGACAGACAGACAGACAGATGGATTTACAAAAACTAAACTAAACCAAAAAACAATACCTCCCTCTTTCCTTTCGGGGGGGCGCAATAATGACCCAAAAACTAATACAAATGGCTTTAGCACAATATGACCCCTTTAAAAATAATATAAATAAAAATGAGGAATGGCCTATTATAAATATATTTAGTTTATTATAAACCTCATTTGTTGTTTCACTGACATCATGCTCCATAGTTTACAGAACCTGACAGAGACATCTAACCAACTGTCCCTTTAACCTATTTACACCCAGTGTTACTTTTGAATTAATTCCCCAAATTTCTCTATTTAAACTTTCTAAAGCAGGGGTCTCAAACATGCGGCCCGGGGGCCAAATGCGGCCCACCAAAGGTTCCAATGCGGCCCCTGGGATGAATTTGTAAACTGCTGTGGAACGGATTTTAGTTCAGGTTCCACATACAGACCAATATTATCTAGAGTCAAATAATAACAGAATAACCTACATATAGTAAATAATACAAACAATAATGACTCCATATTTTATTCTTGTTTGATGTCAAAATAATACTATCACATTATGCCAATAAATAACGACAACTTCAAATTTTCGCCTTTGGTTTAGTGTAAAAAAATAACATAACTGTGAAAATATTCACATTTGCATATTAACTATAAAATATGACAAACCAATATGAATGACCTGAAATGTCTAAAAAAAATTAAGCACAATTTAAGCCATTTTGTAGTTTTTACTGTCTTTGTACATTTGATCCATAATGCACATTTAAAAATGATGAGTTGAGGAATATAATTGTTAAAATCGCATTTATTGTTCTTAAGAAATTACAGTTTTTTTGTTTTTTTAAAATTACTCAAAAAAAAAATGTTTTCCCTGAATGGCTTATAAAAGTAAGTAAGTTTGTTTTTGCAGTAAAACAAAAGTAAACATTTTGAGTTGGCAATATTTATAGGATATTTTACTGGTCCGGCCCATTTGAAATCAAGGCTGAATGTGGCTCCTGAAGAAAATGAGTTTGAGACCCCTGTTCTAAAGTGATTTATCAGCATGTATCATATTATTATCCATAAAACCATATGTTTTCATATAGATCTTTTACAGATCATGTACTTTAATCTTCATGCTGAGATTACATATGAGGGTTATGAAAAAAAAAAGAGAAAAGTTGAGAAAAAATTTACTTTTCCAGTAAAATATATCATTAATGAATATAATTAAACTCTGTCCATCTACTGTTTTTGATCCAACTCCATGTGTTTTACTGGTGAATCACTGTTTTAGAAGATAATAAGTGTTTCCATGTTCACTATGGGACCTCTAAACGTTCAAATGTGTCATATCTGATGACCATGAAAATATGACAAGCTGAATTTTGCAACAATTATTTACATGTATTGATAGGATTAATGCCTTAAATGTTATTAAACATTTTGGAGCTGGTCTATATTTAGGTCTTTATGTGTTCATTAAACAGAACAATTAGTCTGAATAAGTCTGATCTGAATCTGCACAGATGCTGAATGACTACCCATACTATTACACATCATTGTTGTTTAATTATCATGTTTTCTGCGTGAGTAAATGTGCATTCTTGTGTGTGTGTGTGTGTGTGTGTGTGTGTGTGTGTGTGTGTGTGTGTGGCTCTGAAACTCCAAATAGAAGTGCCATTAACCCTTGTGGCTCCAGAAAGACCACCCGGATGTTTGTGTGTGTGGCCTGTAGACTGGCATTGTATTGTGTGTTATCTCTTCCCTCCAAAACCCCTGTCCATGTATGCTGCTCTGAGACAATCTACTGTGGGACGGAACACAGGAGGACGTCACCTCACCATGGTAACGACAAGGAAAAGTAGGCAAAATAATGTTGTCATCACACCTATTATACAAAGTAGATAGATAGATAGATAGATAGATAGATAGATAGATAGATAGATAGATAGATAGATAGATAGATAGATAGATAGATAGATAGATAGATAGATAGATAGATAGATAGATAGATAGATAGATAGATAGATAGATAGATAGATAGATAGATAGATAGATGGTTTGGATGCAGCAGGATCACCCACTACTGTTTTGTGTTGTTTTTTTAACTTGATGACCCCCTCCTGCCCTCTGTTTGGCCCAAAGACCCTGATGCTTCCTCAGTGTTTCTCTGTTCAGTCTAATACCTCTGGTCAGCTCAAGAGCTGCTGTAATTGGACTAAAAATGAACTCTAACCTCGCACATGCATTAAGTGCCCTTTTTCACCTCCTGCTGTGCACATCATTTACATGTTAAAGCAGCATCACAATAAAAAAAAAAAAAAAAAAGCAGTAAAATGAAGGACAGAAAACTATCAATGTAAAGTTAGCTTGGATTTTTGTTTCTGCTATTTAAAAAAAAAACAACATAAATGTGTGAAGATGTATTCACATTTACAGAGATTATTGTGTATGAAAAAAATGTAAACTTACATAATGCAAAGACAATATATATTTGTAAAGAATAAATAGTTCTTATACTAATTAGAGTTACAGACAATATTTATTTATTTCAGAAGTTTTACATGGACACTCAACTGATGGGATGTGTATTAGATCAAAGGATTTTACACACTTTAAATGTTATGGAGAAATAAATGAATTAATTAAGAAAAATTGAAATTAAGAGAAAAAAATGTTAGATTGCAAAACATTTGTCCAGTGTGTAATAATTATAGTAACTCACTTAAGTGTGAAGGAAACTCTAAGCTTCTTTGGTAAAAATTAATTAAGTTCAGTCTCTGCTAAGAATCACTTTTCAGTTCAAGAAACTAATAAATCCTGTCAAACAAGTGTCTGATGTTTTGTCCAACGTGAAAACAGGCGTCAGTTTAAAGCCTCATAACTGAACAATAGCAATGACGTGAGGTGTGGTAATAATCTACTGTCTTCCTCATAACTCTTTTGTCTTTTCTTTAATTTTAAAGCTGCTCCATGATGATTAATGCACATTACATTCAAACTCATTGAACTGTTCAAAAGTTAAATGTGGGCGTTGTACCTTTGTGAGCAAACCACTGTTCAAGTCCTCAACCTAAAGGTAACGTTAAGTCAAAGCAGCTGAAGTGGAGTCTTTGATTAATCTGAAGACATACAAAATGTGACTTAAATTAAATTCAAATTGTATGACTTTGTCTTAAACCTTTAACCCCTGATGCGTCAACGCTGAAACGTTCTGAATGGATGGTTTAGTTAAAAAAAATCTGAAAAAATGCAGTTTTTTTTGTGTTATTTTAGTGAGAATTTTGTTCATGGAACTGATGTACAGGTGTCAAAAAGCAACTGATTTATAAAAAGAAAAAGCCCAAACTAAAACTACTGGAACCAAATTACAATTATTATTAGGGTTTTTTTTTTTCATGTTTTAATGTTATTTGTTATTTTGTGAATATTTATTAGTTTCTACTGATGTTTTTGCTTATTTTTGTTTTTTTCCACGTTTTCTTTCTTTATTTTATTATTTTTCTTCAATTGTTTTCCGTTAGTGTCTTACTTTGTTCATGTTACATGTTATTTATTTAATTTATTATTCATTTTTGTTCGTTTTACTGATCACTTTGTCAGTTTTTGTTCATTTTGTTGCTTATTTTATCCTATTTTATTTTTTTACAGTGGAAGTTTGAGAAGTTAAAGGGTTTTAAGTGAGTTGAAAAATACGTGTGATTTCATTCATTCTTCTATTTAACCTCTTCTGGGCCTATTTATTCCAAACTTTTAGTGTAAATGGAAGCAGATTTCTGCAGGAGGCATGGGTATATTTTATACCAAAATGGCGTGACATCTTGTTTGTGCCATGTCTCCATAGAATATAATTGTCTTCTGCCTGTTATAAATGGTAACATTTAACACCAATCCTCTACCACTGAGGTTACATATTTAAAAAACAAACACCAAAACAAAAACAAAATAACCCCATGGGCCACAGACTTGGTCTGAGCGGCTGCCGTTATGGTAACTAGTCATGTGACCTAAAGTTACACCCATATGGGTCAAGCAAAGCAGAGAGAGAAACATCCAGACTATATAGTTGCTACATGTATATGATGTTTTTTAATTCTGAATTATTTATTTTGAATAAAGTAATTCAGAATTGAAGCTATTTCTTTCATGTTTACATGGACATGTTAATTCCGTATAAAGGTTTCCATGGAAACTGGTATATTCCACTCTAGTTAATTGGGCTTTAAGAGCTGGAGGTACAGAGGGTTCTGATTGGACAGAACAGCTGCTTAACATCTGGAGTCGATTTCCTGTTTTGGTTCATTTCAATGATCAACATGTTTCACCAGATACTATATGTGATTTTTGAATTTATTTTTGCTATAATTATGATGCAGCAGCTCGACTAAATCAACCGTAGGAATAAACAAACTAATGCCGGCACCATCAACACCAAATATGTGCCTCCAGGAGCATGTGCAGAATGACAGGAATGATGTTAAAGTGTTTTTTAACTGTTTACATGGCAGAAGAATGATCAAATTCTGAATTAAGATCAGAAAAAAACAGTGACTTTATGTGGAATGAAGTTTAATTCAGAATTATCATTTTCAACTGGAATTAAGTGTTTACATTTTAAAGTGGAATTAACTTTTATTCGGAATTAAACAGAAATAAAAACTCCCATGTAAGCCCAGCTAGTGTTACGTTGCTAAGGGCAACACCACACTGACCTGATTGCCGATCATCAACAGAAAAGGTAGAGCTGACAGATTAGTCACCAAATCAACTACCAACTTAAGTGTATGTTCTGTGCTTGAGCGAAAGAAAAAACAGGAAATGACAAAACATCTGACCAAAGCTCGCTGTGGAGAAGGTTTGTTTTTATACTCGGCGAACAGATGGATAGTAATAAGAAGATACTGGGGTTGTCAGTGCTCAGGCTTCTTCTAATGGAAGAAGAAAGTTATCAGACACACAAACTGAGGAGGAGTCGCACTGTGCTAACAATGCCAACAGTGTTCACTTCATGGAATGAATGAATGAAGTCCATAGTGAACACTGAGTGGGACTCATTCACATACAGAGACGTTAAAGTACTCCTATTCTGTACTTAAGTAGAATTACTGTGTGAAAGTACTTGTACTACTTGTGTGAAAAAATATTCTGGTAAAAGTGGAAGTGGACTCAACTCCTTTACTCAAGTAAAAGTAAAAAAAAAAGTACAACTTCTCAATTGTAATGAAGTAAAAAGGGAAAAAGGAAAATTGCATTTTTTTTTTTGCAATGGATGAAATAATATTTATTTAGTCAGGTAATATCAGAAAGACTATCCAAAAATAAAGCCTTTAAAAGTGAGTTACTGTGTAGACATTGTGTTTGGTCAGGTTATAGTACTCAGGTTTTTAGGAAATTATGGACAAATAAGGGGGGGGGGGGTCACAATCGAAATAAAATTCATCACTGTGAGATTAAAAAAGGGTTTTAAATTCGAGATAAAAAAATAATTAATAATTAATAATTGTGAGTTTAAATTACGAGACAAAGTCATAATTCTAATATATAAAGTCACAGTTTCTCTCCCTCTGAAGTGACTAATTTTCATTCTGTTGCATCTGTTGTTTTTTTTTTAAAGTAACACGTCTATTCTGAGAATGTAAGGAGTATAAAGTATAGATATTTATGCAAAAATAATAAAAGTAAAAAAGTTGCCAGAAAAATAAATACTTAAATACCTAAAAAATTTACATAAGTACAGTAATAAAATATTTATACTTAGTTACTTCCCACCTCTGATATGAACACTTCATGCCCTATTATAGAAGTCAATAATAATGTGAAGTATCGTGGCCTTTTCACATATAAACTTCAAATTTTTTCATTCCAAATTATTTATTCACAATAAAATAATATTGAATTAAAGCTATTTATTTTATGTTTACATAAACATGTTCCAAATAAAGGTTCACATGGAAAACAGGTATATTCTACACTGGTTAATTGAGCTTTAAAAGCTGGAGGTTCTGATTGGTCAGAACGTCTGGATGTCTACTGGAAGAAAACAATCACATCCACTTCCTGTTTTGCATTCGTTTCAACTATCAACATGTGTGACCTGATACTACATGTGATTTTTGCATTTATTTTGTGATAATTATGAAGCAGCAGCTCGACTGAATCAACCATAGGAATAAACGACAGCACAGAATATGTGCGTCATCACAGACCAGGACCTTGTGTAGAACAACAGGAATAATGTTAAATTAAGAATTAAGATCGGAATAAAGCAGAATTCCCTTTAACTCAGAATTATCATTTTCAACTGGAATTAGGTGCTTACATGAAAAATTAGAGGAATTACCATTTATTTGGAATCAAACCGGAATAAAAACTCCCATGTAAACAGGGCTAGTCAAGGTCTATCTCTCAACCAATCAGATTAGTTTGACTGAATGACTGGTAGTGACTGATTATACACGTTTAATTGGATGAAAATGATGGTGATGGCATTAATAAACACAGACTAATGTCACAGATCTCACCAAATGTTGGGGTGTCTTCGTAATCTTCTCTTCTTTCTTCTCTTCTGATCAAACAGGCTTCCTCTGATTGAAGTGGTCACATGACACCTTTTCATTCTGATTAAGCTGTTATTCAGATTATCATGAAATATTAGCCTATGAAAATACAGTTTTAACTCTGTCTTTACACTAAATCGCTGACCTGATTTAGTTGTAAACATCCGAAAATCAAAGTCAAACATGATATAATAATCTACATATCAAGCCAAAAAAAAAAAAAAATGTGTCAACACTTGTAGCACTGTGTGTGTATGTGCCTGTCATATTCATGTGTGTGTCTTGTCCGAATGCCAGTCCCAGTGCAGTGAAGCCTTACACTTGGGTACACATTGACCAAGTGCCCAAAAGCCAACGCCCTGGAGAACAGACCCGACAGTGTTAGAGCCCACAGGAAATGTGTGTGTGTGTAAATGTGTGTGTGTGTGTGTGTGTAAGTGTGTGTGTAAGTGTGTGTGTGTGGAGGCTGGAGAAAGGATGTTGAACGGAGAGTTTGCACAGGTGTGTGAAGGAGATGTGTGTGTGTGTGTGTGTGTGTGTGTGTGTGAGTGATTGTGAATGAGTGCGTTTGAGGTCTTACAGCCAATGTTGGCCTTTGAAACGCCCATGTAATGTCCTTTTCCTTTTCCATCTTTGAACATATCCCATGCAATGGACCAGTGTGTTGAATATAAAGTTACAAAGAAGGGACTCTTTGTGGATTCCAGCAGCTGCAGGAGAGTCTCGGTGCGGTGGGTACTGCTGGACTGTCATGTTGAAACACAAAATCAAGGTGACGATAAGGAAACAGCTTATTCAACTGCATTTGTAACTGCTGAACGCTTGTACTTGGTAACTATTTGCCATTTAGTTAGAAGCAACTTTTATTTTATTTTATTTTATATAGCAATATTAAGAAGTTGTATGCTATATTAAATATCCTAACTCTTAAATCATGCACCAAAACATGTACATACAAGACTAAAACCATCAAAGAGTCAATGCTATGTATCATTTATTCCATTTTCATATATAAGCATAGAATAAACAATCATATGTGTTGCTGCTCACAGAGTATATAGCATTTACTGTAGACTAGGACTGCAACTATCAAATATTTTTTGTAAATGGGTACTGTATTCTGTTGATTTTTTTCATCAATTAATTGAGTAATCGGATAAAAAAAAAATTATTATTAGTAATTTTTTTTAACCGTTTAGCTTCTGACACATCATGGGTGAGTGTTCTATAGTATATGTATGAGTTATTCTGAATATTTATAATAATTCTGAACAAACAACTATGGTTTCCAGTTTTGTACTCATTCGTTACCAACAATTAAAAACAGTTTGGGATAATGTCTCTGCCTGCAGCTCACACACACAGTCTCCTTTAGAAGCACCTAAAGTACTGATACTGTATATGAATCACTCATGGAACCATATTATAACTGCAGGATAATGACAAGAAAGACAGTCAGCATATTACAGATGTTATTTAACATTAGGAATTTGATAACCCTAAACAAGGCTACTGCCACGTGAATTTTTACTGAACAGTATTTATTTTTTCCAAGTGCACAAGTATATGTAAACAAAGTGTTGAACAAGTACACATTCATCCTTTGAGAATTAGAAATTTAACAGCTGGCATAAATAAAATATAATAGACTGAATAATAGCGTAATAAAAACTCTAAACACAAATGTCTTTTCTTTTATCAATAAGTTATATGAATGTAGTTTACCATATATAAATGTTTAGGCGTGCACAAAAGAACAGTGTATGCCACTAATAAAACAACTTTACAAGTGCAGAAGTAAATGTAAACAAAGTGTTAAACAGGTCGGATTAATGCGCTCATCCTTTTTATGTCCTTTTTGCTGGTGAACTCAAAATAATGCACATACCTCCATGAATCAAACACTGTACTGGGGTTTACACACACACACACACACACACAGGCAGGTCATTAGGTCACAGACACATCACAACGCTGTGTCTCGCTGACACGACGAGCAGCCGCATCTGACTAAAAACAGAAACGCCAGGATTTTCCTTATTGAGGGAAATTCTTAAAGTAACAGATTACTTATTTTGGAAAGTAACAAGAGTTACTGATGGCTGAATTCTAAGGGTGTGACGAGACACTCACGAGATGAGACGAGACACAAGATTGGGTTCACCAGATCGAGATGAGATGAGATTTTAAGAAAACTAAATTACAAATTATTTGAATGTACAACAGACTTTTATTTAACTGAGTTGCACATGGATTTGATAACTCTGTAAGTGTTAACGTTTAATGAACTTCTTCCTTTTAATGAACTTCTTCCTCTACAAATTGAAACTAAAATAAAATGCTATAAAAGTTAAAATAAAATACATTAAATTATATATTTCTCCTTTTTTCAAGTGCAGACAATATGTGCAAAACAAAAAGTTCTTCTCTGTCAATACAGACTGAAACTAGTACAAACAGAGTCTGACCAAGTATGTCACTTCTTCCTCTACAAATTGAAACTAAAATGAAATGTTATAAAAGTTTAAATAAAATAAATAAAATCATATATTTCTCCTTTTTTTTCAAAATCAAATCTGCCGCTTTACTGTGGAAGTTGAGGTGTGAATGTGTTTGTCAGTGTTGTCTGCTTTGTTGGTGTTTTCTTGGCAGGTGCAGTTGTTGATTAGAGTACTGAGCTGTGGTGGTGCTGGAAATGTCTCTGTATTGTGCTCATATTAGCTGCTCTGTACACCATATTGTCCATGTCTTATCACTCACTCTCTTGCCATTAATCATTCCTGCCCAGAACCCAAAATGCTGCCAAACAAGTGATTTGAAAACTGCGTCGTCAATCGTAAAACCTGTATTTTCCGACGTCATTCTGGCTGCTTGCTGGATAACAAATCTCGCGAAATAGAATTTTAACGCAACCAGCAATCTCGCAAGATCTCATCACACCTCCACTGAATTCGCAAAACTAATTAAAAAAGTAATACAAGTACTCTTAACGTGTTACTTTGTACTTGTACTTTCGTTACCCATAACACTTGTGCCAATACTGTTCATTTTAATACAGTCTAATCCAAATCCCATTACATATTACACCAGGGTTGAAGATAACTCCGGTAAAATCTGTGTTTTCAGCTCATTACTTTAATCATCTGTGATTGGGTATGATCTGTGTCCACAAAAAACACCACACAGGAAACATTAATTCTGAGTGATAATACAGTATATGTACTGAATGACCTGTATGTTCAGTACCAGAGGGTTTCAACATGTTTCATTTGTGTTGGGTGGGAGGGGGTGTTTTGTACATCCACCAATAGCACCAGCCTCCTCTGACGTCCATACAGGATAAAAATTTTCTACTTCCTGCTTGATCACACACACACCACCTCGACTGTTTACACAACCATAAGCAAATGTCTGCAAACTAAAGTACACCCTTGTCTTATGACCCGGCATCGCTCTTCACCACACAGGTGACATGACACACCATCAGCAAATACAGCTTTGCGTTTCATTTAACTACAAAACTAGCACTTGTGTTCTATTTTTTTTTTTTTTTTTTAACATTGCACTTTGCAGCGGAAAATACTTATGAAGTTATGAGCAAAAAAAAAAAAAAAAGAATATTTCAATAACATTTTTCTGAGTGTGAACAATTGTGCAGTGTAACATGCCATAGCTGACTTGACACCAGCTCCACAATGATTTCATTTAGCTTCTGGGTAAATAGACTTTCTTGTAAATTTGACAGTAATTTACGTGTTCATAAAAAAATAAACCCACCAACCCAGACAGACACACTTATGCTCTTGTGTTCTTTGAGTTGAAACTTGACAAAATGTACCAGTTGTTCCTTAGTTATGAGACTGAACACAGACTGTGAGATATTCCCTGACATGTACAGTATGTTTGACCACACATTATCATCAGACTGTGAATTCCAAGGTACATACCATCAGGACAAGCCTTATATTACAACAACCACTACTGTTCAGACACAACTGAACACCCTTAGAAAACAGCACATGCTGAAACTACTGTGTTTTTACCACACTATCTGACAGCACTGATAGGAAGTTATGTATGGACTTACATGTGCGTCAATGACCTTTGACCTTCAGTGGTCTTCAGGGGTCAAACTCATGGTCATCAAAGACTAGATTTTAAACATTCTTCTTCTCTGAAGCTACTGTATTTATTTTAATATCTCACCATGAGAGAGGGGTATTGGTTTTGGTTTATTTATTTTTTTATTTAATCTGTCTGTTTCTCTGTTTTCCAGCATCTTTACACAACTTTACTTCATTCATTCCCTGACTTTGGGTTCATGACAGAGTTATATTAACTCATAAAGACCCAATGCTTCTTTGGTGCCAGTTCCTAAATAATTTTTTCCCCCATATTTATCAACATTTATTATATTATCTGTTGAATTTCGGTTTTTGTTTCCACTGAAAGTCAGGGTTTTTTTTGTGTTATTTTCAGATCTAAATAAACGTGTATGTATATATTCAATAATGGTCATTAAAAGATTAAAGTTGAGCATTACTCCCTTTTTTTGTTTGTCGGTCTGTCTGTTTGTCAGCAAATTTACATAAAAAACTACTGGACCAGCTTCCATGAAACTTTCAGGAAATCTGTGACGTGGTCCAGAATACTGTAGATCCCATTACATTTTGGTGAATGTAGGTCAAAGGTAATCGTCACCAAAAATGTGTTTTCACAAATCAATTTAAATGTTATTTATAGAGCCCCAAACCACAACAATGTCATCTCAGAGGGCTTTAAAAAAAAAAAAAAAAACACAATCAACCATAGAAATAGAAAGTCCCAAGCATCCCCTGTCCTTAGATCCTCCTTCTCGGCAAGAAAAAATTCCAAAACCCAGTGAGAAAAAGAAGAAATCTTGGGGAGAACTACAGATCCACTCACATGGACGGACAGATTATAGATGAATGTCCAATTGTAGATGAGGGGGGGGGGGTCTATCCATCAGACAGGTGAGGTCTGGGGTCACAGGTCAATTGACAGTGATCAGAAATAGGTCAAATCAGGAATTTCCTTGTCATCCCTATAACTCAGTTTTGCATATAGCTTGTTTTTGGTCTGACTGTTGATGTGCATTGACATCAGAACGTTGAAAGACAAATTTGAAAACTTTAGGTCAAAGTTCACAATAAATATATATACATAAATAAATGGCATAAGTGGAACATTCTGCAGCTGTCTCCTCAGTTCAAATCAAATGACTAAATAGGAATATGCATGATGTTAAAACAGAATGGAATGGAATCAATCCATACTGTAATTGAACCTCTTGTAAAATATCTACAATTATATAAAAAAAAATCTGCTCATATCATTTGCTTCTTGTTTTAAAAATGTACAAATTACACATACAGTACAACTCCAATGTCCTCTCAATGAACTAACAGGGAAATATGAATTTATTACTAAAAAAATAACCCTGTCAATCACTGCATATTTAATACATTTGACAATATGACACTATATTGCAAATGAAAGGATTGCATGATTTCTTTGTTTTTTAAAGTGATATAAGATTTGTGAAAAAGAAGAGACATTTGATAGTGATGCAATCGTTAATAAGAGACAAACATTTTCTTGAGTGAGTATGTTAGGATTACAGTCCAGTCCAATTTACTTTTTCTTGTTGGGTTTGTGATCCTTGTGTGTTGAGTTCATCTGTTCTCTCTTGGCCACATCCTACCACTTCCCCCACTGTCAAAAACAGGTACATGGAGGTTTATTCTCATGTCAGTGCACTTGACCAAAGTGCTGATGAAGATCTGGAGGAGGTTCAACAGCAGCTCACTCATCCACTGATAATGGTCTGTGTCCCTGTGGGGATAATAAAACCAGTTAACCTGTAACCTTAAATATATGTACTTGATACTCCTTACAGTTTTATAGCAGACTCATTACTGTGTTTATTATACTGCATTCATGGGAGATTATCAGGAGAACACACCACATGTTGTATAGATGGAGATAGATAGATGGCATGGATGATGTAATGTTCAAGACCTGTACAAAAAAACATCAAATTATAATAGAAATTTTATTGTTTCTATGATCACTTTATACTTTGAGTGTATTTCAGAGCTGGCATTTTCATATTTTTACTTTGAGTACAGAAGTTAATCCAAGCTGCATTTTATAGTGTCTGATATACTTCTGAATTTGTACATCTACTTGACTAAAGGATGTCTAATTTTACTTCATGTGATGCACGGCACTACTAGAATACAATACAATACAATACAATACAATACAATACAATACAATACAATACAATACAATACAATACAATACAATACAATACAATACAATACAATACAATTTTACTGCCATGTGAACACATTAAAAACAAGTTAAAACAAGAACATTGGAATTATTTTGTGTTTCCCCAAGTTAATGCAATTGTAGCCTATATAAATAACTTAAAGTAAAATATATATGCTTACAAATACTTGCTATATGTAAATAAATTAAGGCTGTCAAAATCAATGCATTAACACAGGTTAATCAATCATCATGATTAATCTGATTAAAAATGTTGATGCAGTTCAAGGAAACAGTTTTGTTGAAACTATTGAAGATGTTGAATAAACATTAATTACACATTTTTTTATATATATATATATATATATATATATATATATATATATATATATATATATAATTTTATTTTTTTAAATGTGGTGTTTTTTCTGTATTTTAGATGACTTTTAGAATATGTTATGGATTTTTCATTACATTTTTGTATACATTTTTGTGATTTTTTGTGTGGATTATAGCACATTCTTTATATTTCTTCTCTACATTTTTGGTGCTTCTGAGTGTATTTTTTGTGTAATTTGTAGGAAGAACAGCTGACTGATAAAGTGTTTTAAAGGAGATTTCTTTTCACTGAAGCACTTAATTAAAATATCACAATAACATGAAGTATACATTAGTCTTGGATTCTGCTAGGATTAGGCTAATGCTAATGCTAATGCTAGGCTAATGTATCACCCATTTTAGGACAAACACATTAAGTGCAGATATATTCACTTCTTTGTCAAGTCTGTTTACTCATGCAAAGTGAAACACAATTAATATAGAATAAAAATTAATATTTAATCATGATGAATCCAAGTTAAAGCAAAGCAACCCTGTGATTCATCTAATTAATCTCGCCAAATAATGGTTGGGTGAGATTATTGAAATCACCTTATTACAAGGGCATATACATATAGCTAATGTGCATCAGATGCAATAAGTCACTTGAGTGAAGGTCAAAGGTCAATGTCAGAATAAACTAAAAGGTGAAAATCACATTATAGGTTATAACTCAAGAACGGAGGGTCACAGAACTTTCAGATTTGTACCAAAGGATGCGGAATGAAGATTCTTATAATTGCTGTTATCACCTACGATCAATATTTTTTGAGATCTCTGGAGGTCAAAGGTGACATGTCACAAAATTACCTTCTGTAACACTGTTTGTGTGTGTCAAGCATAGACATATCACACTATACCTTAATCAATACTGGATATATTGTCATAATATTACACGCACTGATGCATATATACATATAATGAAATTCTAAATATTGCAAAAGGTCAAAGGTCAAGGTCGCATTTAGCAGAAAGGTCAAAATCACATTATTGGTTGTAATTCAAGAACAGGCTGAGATTATACCTTCTCTGAACACTTGTTAAAATAAGAACAACTTGGTAGCCCTAAAATAAATAGATAAAGAGGTAACATAGATACTACACTGTTGCCCATAGCAACCACTAGCGTCTTAGTATTCCTATTCTGTACTCAAGTAGAAGTACAGCTACTTGTGTGAAAAAATACTCTGGTAAAAGTAGAAGTACTGATTCAACTCCTTTATTGAAGTAAAATGATAAGTACAACTTGTCAATTGTAATAAAGTAAAAAGTAAAACTGCATTTTTTTTTTTTTGCAATGGATGAAATAATACTGATTTAACCAGGAAAAACCCGAAAAATTTCAGGTTAACTATGCCTTTGAACATCATTCCTTACATTAGTACCATTACTTCATGGTACCTACCAAAGCAGGTCCACTCACTGGTCTTGCAGACGTGGACCTTAAAGACCACATTGGACCTGAGATTGTTGACTCACTGTCATCACTGGAACTGTCCTGTAATGTGTGTGGAAATGACCAAAAATAGTCTCTTACCCGATAAAGTGTTAGTCCTCATATTAACACACTGATAGAAAAAAAAATCACATTTTATCTAAATTAATTGTGTGACGTCTATGTGTTTCATTGAGCACATCCACTCCAGGACATCCATCTCCCAATATTTACCTGCCTGCCGGGCCTTGACTTCCTACTGAGTGAGACAATCGTTGTGTCTGACCTGGCCTTTGACCTTTCCCCTTCGTATCACCTGCCATAAATGTCCAACGTTTGAACAAAGCATTCTTAGTCAGGGTGAGGCAACAATCAGTATCAGGAGGCAACAGCAGCCCTGAGGGAGGGCTGGAGCCGGCCCCATTCTGCTTTATGGAGCTCATCTAGGGCCGCAGGCAGCCTGTGTGTGTGTGTGTGTGTGTGTGTGTGTGTGTGTGTGTGATTTAGGGATGGAAGCAGTGAGTGTAGCCCAGTGCTGGAATCCTACCGGCTCCACAGTTAGCTAACCTTCAACTAGTAATGAGTGGCTGTGACAGACAGACAGATGGATAAATAGGGAGACAGACAGATCCAAGGAGACAGATAATAACCAGGGCAGTGTGTTCAAAGACAGGCTGATTGATGGATAGAAATAAAACAACTCAGGCTGTCAAAATGATTAAAAATTGTAATCATGTTAATCAAAGGGTTGCTGTGGTTTCATTTTGATTAATGAAAGTTATATTATACAATGAAAATGTTTACATCTACAAACTGTACTTCAACATAACATGAACAAAAATATTAACAAGCTGAATTTATTAAGAAAAATCAATGCAATATTAACAATTGCACCTTAGTTTATAATGTACACACAGGCATCACAGCTTAAATATAACAGTAGATTTACAAATACACACATTTTGTAACATTCAGATTATTAGTAAAATTCCACATACAATTCAGGTTATAACACATTTTTCTAACTATTCTTTTTTATGTATTTATTCATGTATTCCCTTTTTTGTACATTAAAACTAATAAGAAAATGTGTGTGTTATGTTTATGGTCTGATCCATTTTAGAATTTTAACGTCCTTAATTGTTAATATCTTCTGTGTAATTTTTGCATTTCATAAATTCATCACAGGGGCCAGATTGGACAATATGGCGGGCTGGATTTGGCCCCCGGGCTTTATGTTTGACACCTGTGATGTAAAACCTGCAGGACAGTGGCCCTTGAGGACCAGTGTTGAAGACCTCTGCTGTATAATAATATGGATTAGAGTTCTATAGTGCTTTTCAAGGCACCCAAGGCACTTTACATTAGTGATCAATTATTCATTCACTCTCACATGCTCCCTCTGGTGGTGGTAAACTACATATGTAGCCACAGTTGCCCTGGGGCAGACTGACAGTAGCATAGCTACCATTTTGCGCCTGCGGTCCCTCTGACCACCACCAAACATTTATACACTAGTGTGAGTGACACTGGAGGCAAGGAGGGTGAAGTGTCTTGCCCAAGGATATAACAGACCGGGAATTGAACCACCAACCCTTCACTTAATGGACGACCCACTCTACCAACTGAGCCCCATAAGATAATGTATATAATAATATAATATAATATTAAAATAAGCACCATACTTCTGAACCTCACTGAAGCACAGGACTAACCTTCCATATTAAGGGGTTTTTTACACGAGGGTGATTGCGGCTAAAAACAACTAAATATTTTATTTGGACTGTCTTTCATTTACACGACAATTGAATTTTTACAGGTTGAAAAGATGTTGACTTTTATCTGACTACTTGACAGCTTCACATGTCTTCTATCAGGTGAAACTACGAGTTTAGGGTGAGTGAAAAAAATTTCAAAATTTGGGAAAACCTCCTTTATTAACAAACTCACTAATGAACAGATCAATTTTGATTACATGAGGACAATTGCAGCTAAAAGCGAGAAAATACTGACTTTTGTTTATATGAGAATTGAGTTTTTATGGGTTAAAAACGCAAAAATCTGAGTAGATATCTTGAAAACTATCCGCTGTTGTGTTTCCATCTCAAGGTTGAAAACACAAAAATATTGCACGTTGACCAGGCAGGGTTCTATCAAAGAACCATCTACAGCAGGGGCCTCAAACATGCGGCCCAGGGGCCAAATGCGACCAGCCAATGGTTCCAATGTGGCCCTTTGGGATGAAGAGCATAATAACCAATTAAATGACTCCATATTTTCTTCTTTGTTTTTTTCTTTGCTTATAAATGATGGCAATTTCCTATTTTGTCATTGTTTTACTGCAAAATATAATATAAAATCATGAAAATATTTACATTCACAAACTATCCTATAACAATAAAAGGTCAATAACCTCAACAAATACGAACAACCTCAAATGTCCAAAGAAAATTAGACACAAATTGGAGCATTTTCTGCTTCTGTTACTAAGAGTTTAGTGTCTGATCCATAATAAAACACATGGACTAATGATGAGGCAGAATATTGTTAAAATTTTCTTTATTTTCTTTATTTTGCATTTGGATAATTTAGAAAAGTATTTTTACAATTGAATGTTTTTGGGGTTTTTTTGCACTAAAACAATGACAAAATTTGGAATAGTCATTATTTACAGGTTATTATGTTTTCATTTTACTGGTCCGACCCATTGGAGGTCGAATCAGGCTGAATGTGGCCCCTGAAGAAAATGAATTTGAGACCCCTGATCTACAGGAACATCCAATTCAATTCCACACACTCCAATATGTACAAAGATTTTTTCATGACAACACTTGTGTAAATGCAGATAAAAAGGTTAAGACGAGTCACCAGTTTTGCGTCTTCCCATCGTCTGTGTATAAACATAGTCTTAACCTTTGGGGAAATGACCAAAAATAGCCACTTACCTAATGAAGGGTTAAGGAGGAGGCTTCTTATAATTAGAGCTTCAAAGGTAGAACCCTTCACAGAGACCCTCACAGGCCCTGATAGAAAGGAAACAGTTGTTGTAAATGTGTTTGATAATCAGCAGGGGACATCTGTTGGAGTGATGGATGGGCGGGTCACTCTCCAGGAGACGAGCCAGAGATTGGAGACCAGCAGGATGTCATGACTGTGGATTCAGTTGAAGTTTGTGTGTAATATGACAAGCGGAGTACGTGAGCGTTCACATGCCTCCTGTTGTTTCAGTGATAACAGTGAAAGTGACACTTAAATACAGTCGTGGAAATAATTATTAGACCACCCTTTGTTGTCTTCAGTTTCTTGTTAATTTTTAATGTCGGGTACAACTAAAAGGTACATATGCTTGGACATATATAATGATAAGAAAAATAGTGAATTATACATTGTAAAAACTGACTGTGGAAAGTTGGAAAATTGTTGAAAAGAAAGTGAAAATGTAATACAAAGATGTTTATTTAAGAAGATTTCTGTGCTAACAATTAAATCAAATGTCGCTGTAGTTTCTTTTTTCTACATGAAGCAGATTTGTTTATAGAAATTGTGTATTTATTTTGTTCTGAGAAAACAAAAGTGTAACTTGAAAGACAATGTGGTGCCATTTAAATTGCAAGACCATAATGTTAAAATAACAGCCAAGTTGATTTGAAGAAAAAATAATAATTTTAAAAAGTAACTAGAGCACACAGAGAGCGCAGACCTCCACGAAGCAGCACTAGTCTGTAAAGGTCGTACATTTTGCAAATATATCATTCACTTGACGTCATATGACATCAAAACGTGACGTCATTGAGTCTGTCGGTGTTATCTCATCTGATGTCCGAAGGTAAGATCAAGCGAATGCAAAAAAAAAACGTGTGATATATTTTGTCTGGATTCTGAGATATCACCACATATGTGTTTAAGGTGTTGACCTTCACTGTGACCTTGACCTTTGACCTTCATAGCTAGAAATGTAATGGTTTCTTCCTTGACACATGATCAAACATCTCTGAAAGTTTCATCCATAACTTTTTGAGTTATCTTGCTGACAAACAAACAAACAAACAAACACAAGGTAAAACATAACCTCCTTGGCAGAGGTAATAAAGAACTAAAGAGGGTCTAGAGGGTTGTCCAAAGGCCAAAGGGTTGGCAGTTCAAATAAAAAACCTACTTTTTACACTCAATGCTAAATACATGTTTAAAATGTTAAACCTACATGTTACTCTGTAAATCTATTCATGGTATTTTGGTATTATGATATATATTCTGGCAACCACAGCTGCCAATTTGTTCTGGGAAAAACAATAACTGATAAACCTAATGTGTTTTACTGGTGAATCAATGTGGTAGAAGATGACGGTGTTTCCATGGTAACTACAAAGCCTCTGAACATCCAAATGGGTCATATCTGATGACCATGACAAGAAGATAAACTATATTTTACAGTAATTATTTACATGTATTGATAGGATTCAGTAGATCAGAGGTGTCAAACATGTGGCCGGGGGGCCAAAATCGGTCCAATCTGGCCCCCGGGAGGAATTTGTGAAATGCAAAAATTACACAAAAGATAATAATAATAATAATAATAATAATAATAATAATAATAATAATAATAATAATAATAATAATAATAATAATAAAGGAAATCAATTCAATCTAAAATGGATCTGGCCATAATCATAATAAATAATTATGAAAAAAAAAATTCTTCTTTGTTTTCGAGATTCAAAAAAGGGAATAAATAAAGAAACAAATAAAAAAAAAAACAAAAAAAAAAAAGACTAGCCTGATACAAAAAATGTGAATAAGCTGAAATGTCTGTGGAATTTTACCAATATTGTGAATGTTACTAAATCCACTGTTATATTTAAGTTGTGATGCACATGTATATGCTGTAAATGATAAACTAAAGCATAATATTGTTAATATCACATTCATTTTTGTTAAGAATTTTCAGGTTTTTAATATTTGTTCATATTATGTTCAAGATATTTCATGATTGAATTTTACTATTTATGAAACAAACAGAAAAAACTTTGGAGTTGACATGGTTTATATGTTTTTATCCAATTATTTCTATTATTTTACTGGTCTGGCCCACTTTATCCCTGAACTAAAACGACTTTGACACCCCTGCAGTAGATGGTTTTGGTCAAGGATGGATGTGTGGATCTTTATGGGTCATGATGCATATATTAGTGTTGAAAAATGTCAAATTAATTCTGTTTCAATATTCCAGAAGACTTTCCTGCTGATGACTTTAACAATTTTCTGTGTCTCTTTCAGGATCTTCGACTATGATTTGGTGTTTCTACCTTGATGGACATAAAAGACTTTTCATAAAGAGCTGAAAACACAGACGATATTTAGAGTGGAACTTTATATGTTCTGTTGGAAGACAGTTTAATTTTGTTTTGTTAACTTCAGTGGGCTCATCTTTCCTACAGGGGACATTCGATCTCTGAAACAGTTTGGTTTATGTTGAGTAACAGATGGTATGCACAGAGTTGGGAAGATGCCTTTAATCATGTAACTTTATACAACAAATCCACATAGAGATGGTGTTTTGTTTCAAAATACGTTAGAAGCCTTGACATATCAGCACATTTCTATGAATTAGTAATTACTGAGGATGTCTTTAATTTAAGCAATTTGATACATGTCTTGTCACTTTTGGGTTTTTTTTTAGTTTGGCCTAAACCGGCATTACCAAAACTATTTTTAAGGATCCACTTCAAAATGACAGACGAATGACAACCTAATTCAATATTTCAATCATACCTTAAAATATTTAAATACATAAATAACTTATTTCAATGCAATCAGAAATATTTAGACTGACGTTGCTTTTGTTTATTAATTTTAAACAATATAAATTTTATCAGGGTTTTTTTTTTTTTCAGCAGAAAAACTGAAGACTAGAGCAACATTCCATGGGCGTAAAATTCCATATGGATGATATGGACGTGTTCATAGCAATATTTGGATGTTTCTAAAATGCCCATACCAATTTTTTAATGTGAAATTACATGTTACTGTATTTTCTGGACTATAAGGTGACACTTAAAAGACTTTAATTTCCTCTAAAAACCACAGTGTGCCGTATACAGTATGTGGATTAATTCTGGTTGTGCTTAGTGACTGGGAATTTAGACATTTTATCTGATAATGTTCACTTTTTGTCTCACAATTTTGCTTTTTTATCTCATGATTTAGACTTTTTTGTCATGATTTTGACTTTATTTTCATGATTTTGACTTAACTTAATACACTTTATAATCCAGTGCACCTTATATATGAAGAATCTAAAAAAATATAACATTGAAAAGCTATAGAAATTTTAATATGAGCTGAAACTACCCACAATGCATGTGTACTAACAGAAGATCCAAGATGGCTGCAAGGTGAGTCAACTTTATTTTATGCTCTTGTAAAATTTTATGTCTCATAACTGCATGAACACAACAAAACTGATTCTCATTACCAAAATTAGTCAACATGTTTTTTTTTTATTTATTTTTTTTTATTTGTTTGGTAATAGGATATTATTTTTCAGAATGTCATTATTTAGCTAGGTCATAATAGCTAATGCTACAATTAGCCTTATTTTGCTGAATCATTGCATCACTTTCTCATTACCACAATAGTTTCACATTTCATGACAATCACCCAGTTGTTTCTCTGACCCACTGGTTTACAAAATACAGATGCAGAAGTCGACAGTAAATTTATCAGTACATTAATCCATATGATGACATCCCATAATACTACACCATGGTCAGTCCAGGAGTTTCACACAACAAGTGAAGAGTAAATTCATCAACATTTCCATAAGCAGACGACACAGAGGCAACACATCAAATAATTATGTCGTCAGTACTATCCTGTAATGGAAACACTACTTCACAGGTTTCAATAACTGTGGGTTATTTTTAGAACATAACCCCAGTGATAAACATGGGACCACTGGATTTAAGCCAAAGCTCCCACTCGTCTCCCTCTTTCTCAGTGGTCGTAACCGTGGTGATTTCCACTACTGTGACATCACATCCATACCCTCTATAGGGAAAAGAGGTAATGAGCCCCAGGTGCAGGTAATTAAGGGAATCAGGGCAAACGCAGAGTTAGCTTTTATCACGTGGCATCCATCTTGAAGGTTTGAGTGGGTAAATACAAGAGGAGGCGTGTCGACATCATTTGACATTTACCTCACAGATGTGAACAGACAGCTGGAGCAAAGAGGCTACATTGAAGGATATATGGCATATAAGAAAGATATATAAAAGATGCTAACTAATGCTAACTATAGGTT
Organism: Siphamia tubifer; assembly: GCA_020466265.1. Classification (NCBI taxonomy): domain Eukaryota; kingdom Metazoa; phylum Chordata; class Actinopteri; order Kurtiformes; family Apogonidae; genus Siphamia; species Siphamia tubifer. The sequence goes on from CM035788.1 coordinate 35,864,842, forward strand.
AGTTGATTGTGCTAGTGCAACATTTACATTATGTTATGAATTAACCCTTTGATGCGTGAATGATGAGAACTGTTGTCAAGCAGAAGTTTTTTTTTTTTGCTCGTTGTTTTTATTCCTCTTTAGCCATGAAAAAAAGGAGCGTGATTGATATCTTTTTATTGAAGCAGTTTTTTATGGAGTTAAAAAAATATCCACTCAGCTGGACAACATGTGTTCAAGCTTTGAAGAGAAGAAATGTGTATTTAAAATTGAATAACAGAACTAAGGATGTTAACCGAACTGATGACTGTTTGACCGATGATTGACCCCCGTCATTGTTGTCTGGTCATAATTTTCTGTCATCGGTAAAAAAAAAAAAAAAAAAAAGGTCATTCCATTCATTTCATCAGTCATTCCACTGCACAAACTCTTTTGCATTGTAGTGTAGAATATAAAGAGGAAGCTTTGTGATCCCTCCACAGGATATCTTTAAGAATGATTAATTTGAACATTAGCAATAGGCTACAAGACTGAATTTATTAATAGCAAATGCAGAGCTCAATTAATCTATGTGGTATAAACATTTCAACCCAGTTTAGAACATTTGATCAAAACATAAACAAAACGCAAAGCTGATCTGAAGTAATAGAACTTCTAGAGCTAGCAACCGATAGATGAGTGGATGAGTTGTGTTATCCATCTGAAAGACCTACTTGAAATGACATGACGAGTGCGCTACGGCAAAAGTGCAGAAGTGACACAGGCCAGTTGTTTGTTTGTATTGTCTGGGCTGTTTGTTTTGTTCTGATTATGTTTGTGTGTGTGTGTGTGTGTGTGTTTTTCAACCAATAGGTCAGATTTAGTTTCTTCATGTTTAAATTATTATGAATAATTTCTTTCTTTCTTTCTTTATCATTATTATTATTATCTCGTCTTGTTGCCTAAACCCACTTTATCCTCACTAGGGTCACGGGGGTCAAATCCAGCTACAATGGGTGAAGGCGGGGTACACCCTGTATGAGGCTGAACATATATAGACAAACAATCACTGTCACATTGACACCAATGGGCAATTTAATTAACCAATTAACCTATCGGTGCATGTGTTTGGATGATGGGAGGAAACTGGAGTACCTGGAGAAAACCTACACAGACACATGGAGAACAGGTAAACTCCACACATACTGTACAGGTCTGGTGCGGTCCTTCTTACTGTGAAGCATGAGTGCTAACCACTGCACCACCATGCCATCATTATATATATATATACATTTTTCTCTTGTTCTGGCTGCAGTTGTTATCATGCTTGATATTGTTTGTTATGTTGATGTTTTTTTTGGAACAAGCAATTAATTAACGTGTAATCATGTTAGCACAGAGCAGGTATTAAGAACAGCCAAGTTACAGTAATGGTATAAACTGACTGATATGGAACTAAAACAACAAAACCATGAATATACAAGAGAAGAACTGTCCACTGTAGTGACTAGTATGGAAAGGGTTAAATGAATTTCCCTGTAAACCAACATCTATTCATCTTCAATGTTTTCTTTAGTTAGTGTCAATTACTAGTAAACTTTCTTCATGGTAAACATTAGGTGGCTACAGGTTAGCTTTTTAGCACAGCTGAATTCACATTGCATTTGTTGCAGTTGCAGGTGAACAAAACAAATGTATTGAAATTCAAAATAGGTATAGATATGACTCCTTCTTTTCTAGGACTTACAATCTGACACAAAGCAGTACCAAGACATGATTAAAGAAGTCTGTACTGGCAGAAATGAAAACTACCGACCAGAGCAGAGTGAAAGAAGCTAACAGACACAGAAAAAACCCTCACCAAAATAATAAATAAATAAATAAATAAATAAATAAATAAATAAATAAAAAAAAACATTTAAAAAATTTAAATTTTTTTTTTTTTTTAATAAAAATGAATAAATAAATAAAAAAAAACCAAAAATAAATAAATAAATAAAACAGCAAGTGTGCAAGGCTAAATATATCCTGCTAACACTACTGAGGGTAGTGTGTCACAGTCTAAAATTGTTTGTACAGTCATGTGTATATATAATTCTTCTAATTATTCTTTAATGTACTTCAGTAACACATAGAAATACAACAAAGAAAGAAAACTAAAATATATCATATCTCTTCAGAGGGAAAATCAGTGGAGAGTTTGACTTATATCTCATGATTATGATTTTTTTATCTCATAATTTCAACTCTTTTTCTCATAATTATTAATTTCTCATCTCATATGTATGACTGTATCTCACATTTTTTACTTTTTATCTCATAATTATGCATTTTTAAAAAAAAAAATCTTGGATATGACCTTTCTTTATGTCATAATGATGACGTTTCATCTAAATTGTGATTTTTTCCCCCTAAATTTACTGTCCATACCCACACCTGTGACCTGATCAAAGACATTGTCTCCACAGTAACTCATTTTTAAAGGCTTTATTTTTTGGATACTTTTGAAACTTTCCTGTTTTTTCCTGCTGAAATAAATATTATTTCATCCATGGCAAAGAAATGCAGTTTTACTTTGTACTTTATTACAGTTGAGAAGTTGTAATTTTTTAATTTTAACTACAGTAAAGGAGTTGAATCAGTACTTCTACTTCTACCAGAGTATTTTTCTCAAAAGTAGCTGTACTTCTATTTAAGTATAGAATATGAGTACTTTGGCCACCTCTGGTCTACTACAGATCATATACTGATATACACCTGGATTTGACGTTCCAGATGCAGGTTCATTACACAAAGCAAGAACAGACATGAGTAAAATGGGGTGTGACAGCATTGCTTATGCTTTGCCCCTTGTCCACACAGACACACATAAATCATAGTTTATTTTATTCTATTTTTTTTTTTATTATAAATCTCCATTATCCTCCTGGGACCCAGTAGGAAAACATTGTTTGCCATTTTACATGAAATAATTGCCTTAATTGGAAATAGCATGATGCAACAGTTTATTCAGATACATTTTAAAACATTTTTGTAACATAATGTGAAATTCTTGTCCACTACAGAGGACAAAAAATGTATTGCTGGGACTCAGGAGGTTATATGACCTAAAATTAGATTTACATACAGATGAGAGGCCCAAATGTAGGGAAAAACAGGTCATGAAAGTGTATTAAATGAAAGAAATGCTTTCCACACATTGTTGAATCAGTTTGGTTTTTTTACTTTAAAAAGCAGCTACTACAATAAACAGTAAAAAATATATATATATATATATGCATGTTTTATATTGTTATCTAGGTCACTTTTGTTTTCTAGAACACGATGATGATCTTGCTCTGACTGATCGCTGTAAACTGGGGCAAAATTCACTGAAAGTTCAGCCCTGGAGTGGAAAAAAAAGTGAAGCATTTCACATCTGCACAGACAGTGAAGTGCGTGCAATACATTTTTTTTTCCATCTACAATCCTCCCAACCCCCACTGACTTCCTTCGTTCTTCATGTGTGTGTGTGTGTGTGTGTGTGTGTGTGTGTGTGTGTGTGTGTGTTTGTAAGTGGTGTGTATTCTCCCTCCACGGCACAAAGCTGCTATTGGTTGGCCAGATTTGTTGGAGGGAAAAAAAGAGCGAGTAGCAGGGAGATAGTGCTGACTCAGGAGCTCGGCCCATTGTTCTCCTCATCTGGTAACCCTACACCTCGCTGCCTCCAGCCAGACAGCCCATTGGCCATCCGCAAGTGCTGGAGCCAGGGGGACTGCGGTGTTAAACAGCACCGAAAAATCTTATCTCTTCCTCCATTAGCCCCACAATGAGAGAATTCAGCAGCCAAAATTACAATGGACACAGGACTATTCAGGTTGCGATATCTCTGCAGGATCTTGACAAGTTAGAGAGAGGTATTTTGCAGATAATCAGGACATTTTATGTAAAAGCAAAAAAAATAAAAAGCAACACACAGTAAGAACAGGTTGTACATACTTGTTGTTGCTTTGACAGAAAACCTACAATATTTCTATAATATTGTAAATCAGTTGTTGTGATCTGACAGAGTTTATTGTTATATAATGTGAAAAGAAACAAAAGTGTGTGTGTTTTTCCTTCCATGTGACATCTTATCGTTACATCTGTTCTCCAAGAAAACACTGGTGTTCTTTTAAAGCTGTAAACATAACACACACTGTGATGAAACCACAGGAGAAACGATATTTGGGGAATGCTTGCCTTGGGGAGACAGGTTACCAAGTAACAAATCAAAGCACGACAGGGGAGGAAAGTGAGAGTTTCAGGAGTGCCAGTAATGGGATCCTCAGTTAACTAGGCCGTTTAGATCCTCACGGTGATAAATAGGTTGTTCCCGTCGAGGAGGGCTGAGTTTGGTGAGCTGAAACATTAGAGGAAAAAAATTAACTTGGTTGTATAACATTTTATGTCATTGCATCATGTTTTGTGCTGATGTATTGTGTTCAGAACTGCACCCAGGATTAAGTGTCAAAGTTGAAAACATTGAATACACACGTACGTTTATTCATAAACTTGACCGAAACTGACATTTTTCGTCTATTGGGGAAACTAGAATTTATTTATTTAGTTTTTACTGTGCTTTAATTTATGCAGTTCTAATGAAAATACATGTGTGAAAGAACAAAGAATTGGGAAAAATCAATACCTTACTATCAGTTTTCAGATGCACTATGAACACAATTATCACAAGGATACACTAAAGTACAAGCACCACTGTTTTGAAATATTTATTTCAATAAAGATAAAAAAAAAAAAATAAACAGTATGTTTCATTAATAATGTACATTTCCTTCAAACATGTCCTTTTATGTAAAGTCAATGTCTTTTCTACTGATTATATGGACAATGTAGGGGTGAGAGTAAGGTAAGTTATTGGGTTTTTTTTAATTTTGTTTTATTTTAACCTTTATTTAACCAGGAAATGTCCCATTGACATTAGGAACCTCTTTTACAAGGTTAACATACATACAACACACACATTTGACAACGAACGTTTAGTAAAAAATTTAAATTAAAATTAAAAAAAAAAAACAACACATTTAAGCAGATTAAGAAAAACAAGTGCAATAAAATTGGTAATTCATAATAATTATGTGGCATAAAAAATTAAAATGAACTCATGGGCTAAATGATGTCATTGTTGCTGCTCCTGCTGTGATTCACACCCCAGACTCCAGTATTTTATTCAGCCATAGGTGAATGTGTGAAAGTATCAACTACACTATCAACTATCAACTATATTCACTGACTATATAAAGACATTATAAAACACTTAACTCATCTGGAACAGAATCTCTCTGAATGTCTCTGCTAAAGCATTTTGCAGTTTGTAGAGTCTCACCAACATCGTTTACACTTGTTCCATTTGCAGATATTTTGCTGAATTTAAGAGATTACTGCTTGATACACACACAGACACACACACATATATTTATATATTTATCTTGAATCATATATAATCACCACCAACATTTTATCATTTATTCCTTGTGACACTCCCAACATTTCCTGAAAATGTAATCAAAATTCATCCATAACTTTTTGAGTTACCTTGCTATAACTACGAGACAAACTAACAAAAAACTGAGGAGGTAATTGTAATTATTATATGTAGCTCTAGATGAGTCCAATCATAATCTGCTGTAAAATCTGACGACAACTAATCAGAGGAACTTTGCTTATCTAGGGGCTAAACAGTGGAGGAAAACTAAGTTAAATTTTGGAATCATCATAACAATTTTAGTTTTAATCAGTATAAAAATTTAATTTGACAGATTTTTTTTCCCCCAAAATTGTTCCCCAGTTTTATTAATTACAGTATATTTGGTGTTTTGTTCTATTATGAGGCAAGAAAGACTACTGACTGAAATGAAAAATATAGAAATGACTTAAGTGTCACCATTACATAAGTAAGATAAGTGAATACAGTAAGTTCATCTCATGTTCACTTCCTGCTCAGTACCAGGCATGTGGGGCTGTGGTCTCTCATAGTGTCTTCTTACAGCTGTTGTTTGTATGTCTGGTTCTTCTTGTTTACCTGGTGTAGCAGAGAAATATTATTTTCTGTCATGTGTGTCTGTGCACATATAACCATCAGGACTCACAGCTATGTTTACCTAGCGTCTGGTCTTAACCTTTTCATCCACATTTACATGAGCGTTGTCATGTGTGGAATGTGTGGAATTGAATTTGATGTGAAATATCGCAATAATTTTGTGTTTTCAACCGTGAGATGGAAACACAACAGTGGATAGTTAGTAAGATTTGCACTCTAGAATGCATCTTCAGATTTTTGCCTTTCATGTAAATGAAAGGCACTTCCGCTAAAACTTTTTTGTCATTTTTAGCCACAATGGTCCTCATGTAAACAGCTCCTTTATTACACTCTGTCCATAAAGTCAGGAATATTTCATTTAATCTATTTATTTAGTTGCAGGACAGTGTGTATTGGCATTAAGGTTAAGTACGGTACTTCATTTGTCATTATATATTGTACAATGATATTTGTCCTCTGTATTTAACCCATCCTTCATGCCATTGGGGCACCTGTAAGGAGCAGTGGGCAGCCATGGGTGGCGCCCGGGGACCCCTCTCCAGGTGTAGAATCAGTCTAATGGTCAGAATCACCTGGCTGGAGGATTTTACCCTCACAAACATATTTTTGGGTGATGGGGGAAACCAGAGCACCCAGGGGAAACCCATCCAGACACGGGGAGAGAAACTCCACATACAGGAGAAAGGCCTGCACGGTCTGGGAATCGAACCCGGACCTTCTTGGTTTGAGGCAAGAGCACTAACCAGTCTGCCGCCATTACTTACAAAGAACAAGATTTAGCTGAGAAACTAATTTTCATCTGTTGTTTTGACAACCAACGAGACAAACACCATATTAGATACAAAGTGCGAGGGAAAAACTGTTAAGACATGACTGTCTTAGAAAAGTCTGTCCAGGCCGAACAATGTCGGCTATTCACATAAAACATTTATTTATTTATTTATTTATTATTATTATTATTATTATTATTATTATTATTATTATTATTATTATTATTATTATTATTATTATTATTATTATTATTATTATTATTATTGTTGTTGTTGTTGTTGTTGATTATTGTTGCATTCTGCACATGTTCGAAATAAAGCATTCAAATCAAAGAGAGGGAGACAGAGGAATAAAAAATAATATAAACAATAAATACATAAACTACAAAAATCTGAGAGTGCCGACCTCCACCAAAGCAGATCAGCCCCCTCCCATAAATGAACGATAGGTTTCATTTTCACCATTTCTTAATGTTCCCAAACAACTGACTGAAATTTTCTGAAAACTTCACCTAAACCATCCATAACATTTTGAATTATCTTGCTAACAGACACACAAACACACAGATAAATGGCAGCTGTGGCTCAGTTGGTAGAGTGGGTCGCCCAATGACTGAAAGGTTGGTAGTTTGCCTCCCAGCTCTGTCTGTCAACATGTCAAAGTGTCCTTGGGCAAGACACTGAACCCTGACATAGTCTCCCAGTAGGACTGACTGAACCTTAGAAACCTACTGGTGTATGAGTGTATGTGAATGGGTGAATGTGAGGCTAATGTTTGAGCACCATGAAGGTGGAAAAGTGTTATATAAGTGCAGACCATATAGTGGAGGTAATAAAATGGAAAAAAAAAATATAATAAATCAGGTGATCATCTTACTCCTTTACACATCACTTTGTGTTGCTTCACCTTTCTGAGACTGTGTTAAACAGTTTTCATGCCCATAGCGACAGGGCTACTCATCTGTCAAAGGACATTCACAAAACATTGGTTTGAATTCATGGTAACATAAGGTAGTGTCTAAACAATTATGCTGTAGATGAGTGGATCTGTCACAAAACCTTCAAGCTGTCATTCTTAGAAAACATGCAAACACAGGCAGTCATTAAAATCAATGTTGTTGACCTGTCACACACGCACAGATGAATGCACACTGACTTGTAATTGTTTTAATCTTCTTCAGCATCTGCATCCATTATTTAGAGCAGAATAACAGAATACATTTGTAAAATGTGTCTGATGGAAATGTGAGAGCAAGAAAAAAAAAAAAAGTCGAATGTCAGCCTTCAGGCACTGCTCAGCCTACGTGCATTACACAAATCCGTTCACACGGATATATCCACCCTCGTCAGCGTTCTTTACGTTCCCTACGATCAACATATCACACATAGAATCATGGTAGCCCAGTTCCACACTCTCATAGCAGAGACATTGTTTGTCTGTGACGCTGGACAATTAACTGCTTTTCCCATGTGAGACAATTGATTCCCCTAAGCCTACGTTTATTAGATTCCACCCTGGTTGTATGAATATGGAGGAGGGTCGGCCCTGGGGGCACAATGCCGTGCTCCTATCCCAGCCTGGTCATGGATTGACAATTCTGCCCACGGCCACTACACCAGACAACAAGCCTCTTTCAGGCGGCAGGGTGGCCCCGACACTGCCTTGGTGGAGTACGTTTAGTGTGTACACCTCTCCTGGGAATGAAAGATGACAGACGAAGAATTTTTTCAAATCAGATCATGATCAGAATGGATCTAAATCTGGTCAAAACTATGTTCCCATGATCATGGCTAGTGTTGGATGATACCTTGTATATTTCCTTAGGAGGAGCCTGATGTTTATGTTTAAGAACACACATGCAGTCACAGTGACTTCATCCAAAGTTAAAGACAAGGCAGATTTATTTCTATAGCACATATACAAGACAATGCAAAGCACTTTACATAATTTAACAAATTATAGCAAAGAGCAATACAAAGTAAAGGCATGAAAAACAGAATAAACAAAAAAATATATAAAACATAAGTAGATAAAATAGATACATTAATTTTAAAAAAAGATTAAAAGAGTATGTAGATCTAAACAGATGAATAAAAGTTATTCAAATGCAGCTGAGAACAGATGGGTCTTTATCCTGGATTTAAATAAACTGAGTGTTTCAGCTGGAAGTTTGTTCCAGACATGTGGAGCATAGAAGCTGAACACAGCTTCTGCATGTTTGGTTCTGACTCTGGGAAACTGACAAAAGACCAGATCCAGATGAGCTGAGGGGTCTGGTGGTGGGTTCATACTAGGTCAAAGGTCACTGATAGATTTAGGTTCCAAACCATTCAAAGCTCTATAGACCAGCAGCAGAACTTTAAAGTCTTAAAGGCAACCACTGGAAGGACCTCAGAACTGGACTTGAAAAGCATTTCAATTCAATTCAATTCAATTATTGTTTATTGTATGGTGTACAATCCCAGTTACTGAAGTGTCTCAATAACAGTAGGCAGGGCAGCTTTAACTAACATGGTTAGTATCCTGCTGTAGTCCCCGGCCTGATGACAATAGGCACCCTAGAAACAATATATAACTACACCTTATTGTAAAAAGACAGTTCAGACAAGTAAGAGGCAGGAGAAATAAGTAAAGATAAAAGGAAAAAGAAAAACAGTCAAACATCAGTACAATCACACATGTCATCTGAACATACGAAAGCAGCACAGACAATATGATCATACACAATATATCAGTTCTTCTGTAGAACATGTGAATGCTGTTTATAAAATTCATTAGCACTGTATAAAAATGTAAAAAACAGAAGTGTTCCTAAAGGAGTTGTTGTCATTAATCACCTGTTTTCTTTGTACCTCAGTGCATATTAATGGTGAAAATAACACATAAACACACTGTACTGTACTCTACCATCCACCTCCTGCTAAACTGCTCTCACTTTCCTTATCTCACCCCCCTCCTCCTCCCTACCCCTCCTTCCTCCCCCTCCTCCTGGTTTGGGGTGTACAATCAGCTGTCCGCTCCCCTTTTTTTATCCCCATGTTCCTTCAAAGAGTCAAAGTGGGGCCTCTCTGAGGTATTAAATATCTTTATTAAACTGCTGCACTGGGGGCCCCCCTAACCCCCCTTGCCTCCTTCTTTTCTCTTCTGCACACCACAACTATCCCCATAAACTTGGCCCCTGTCAGCCTCTCTTCAAAGGCTCCCGCCATGCGGCTTCTGCCGGCTACCTGCTGCGCTGCAAGATCGCAGACAATAGCGTCCGCCGGGCCCCGCTGCGTTAAACCAGGCAAGCTCTGCCACACTTGGCTGGGCCACATCTGACGAGGGAATTTGCCCGGGCCGAGTCTGTAGGATCAGGGAGTTGAGTGAGCCAGAGGAGAAGATGATAGTAGGGAGGAGGGGACAGGGATTTCGTACGCCAGCTGTGTCATGGTTTAGTGGTCGCTATCAAAGACACCAGCTCTGGAGTATCCAAGTTGTCCCTCACACACAAACACATGCACCTTTTAGTGTTTTCACTCATGCACGTAGTGTCACTGTGGATGTGTGTGTGTGTGTGTGTGTGTGTGTGTGTGTTGGGGATGTGATTTGCTTCTCCACTTTTGAAAAAGTATTCACACCCTTTGACAGATGGTGGTTACAAATTTGTCTTCTCACAGACCTGACATCCTGTTCTCTCTAGATGACTATACACAGGGGCGTTCCTGACCTGCATTATGCAAAATTTGTAAACCATGACTTTGAGTAATTCATGTGTAATCACAGTGACATCACAGGAAAGCCTACAGTGAGTCAGTACAAAACATCACAATCACAAACTAGTAACATATGTGACATGGGTTTTAACTAAAGAAAATGTGCATTAAACATGTTTAGCTTCTGTTCTGGGGGAACAACCCATCTGAGAAACTAGAAATAACTTAATCAGACTAATAGATGAGTTACATTATTTTTTTGTATTTCCATGTTTAGGGATAAAGACCACATTCACAGATTGATGGTTGGTTTGATAAAAGAATGTTTAGCAAATTAAATGCAAAGATGTAGGGGAAAAAAAGGTTTTATTTCAATAAATTCACCATGTTATTTCCCTATTTTAAAAACTTTTATTTAACCAAGAAAAAAAAAAAAAGACTTGTTGAGATTAACAGTGTTTTTTTACAGGAGCGTCTTGGCCAAGACAGTAGCGGCAGAAGTCACAGACAATACAAATGTCATCCAAACCAGTCAGTATAGATTCTTCGTCAACAGCAAATCTTCACAGTTTTTTGACGTCATAAATCTTGTCGTTGTTCTTTATATTATTATTTTTGAAGGTCTTGTTTTTATTTCAAGTGGATTTCTGCACATTAGTGTTTTGACATCAAATAATAAGGACTCAGGATTCAAGTCAAAACCAAAGTTGGTTTTCCCAGGTGAAGCACAGACAACCCCTGTGATTGACAGCTGTAATAGCCAATCACTGACCAGACTATCAGCTATGGATGAACCTTTTCACAGCAATATTTACCTCTGCCAAGGAGGTTATGTTTTTCCAGTGTTTATCTGTCTGTCTGTGTGTGTTTGTTTGTCTGTGTACAGCGTAATGCAAAAAGTTATGGATGGATTTCGATGAAACTTTCAGGATAGCTTGAAATGTATTCTCCATTTACCGCAATATAATATTTCAAAGTGATCTTGAGTCCAGTATCTCTTCCAGATCTTTACCAATGTCAAATTGATTGATCCTTGTGTCATTCCCAAACTATCCTGAAAGTTTCATGGAAATCCACCCACAACTTTTTGAGTTATGTTGTACACAGACAGACAGACAGACAGACAGACAGACAGACAGACAGACAGACAGATAAACGTCGGCAAACATATGAACCTCTTGGTTGACCCCCCTTCATTCAGAGGTCTGTGCTCTCAGAGTATTTTTCTAGTTAGTCATGTGATTTGGACTGAGAGGAGAGAGCTGCAGAACAAATATATATATATATATATATATATATATATATATATATATATCTTGTTTGATTTTTTCATTTTCTTTAATTCTCTGTTTTCTTATGACAACCTTGATTGAGTTCTGAAGTGTTTAAATAGATTTAGATTTTTTTATTTTCACTGGGAACATAGTGTTAGAGGGAAAAATGTATTTAAAAATCACCACAAAAATAGTTCTTTTACGAGTTAAAGAGACTTAATCAGGCAAAAAGTAAAACACCATGGTGGGTAATTCATGTGTTGCATTTCAGGAGAACAGTTTCCCTTCCTGTCACTCAGACTAATCTGTTATTTTTCCATTTTTTTCCGCTGCTGGTTGACTTCCTCCAATGTGAAGTAGCTTCTTGTAAATGTACACTTTGGATGTAGCCTCCCCCCACACTCTTTGTCCACCATAGTGTGAGCTGAGGAAACAAAGGCACCATTGCGGACCCTGAGGTTTTTTAGTAGCTGTATGTCACTCAAACCTATTGTTGACGTGTGCACGGCTCTGAGGACAAAGACACTTTGTGTGAAGAGCGAGCACAGACACACCCTCCTCCTCCTCCCATATCTCTATGTCTTATCTGTCTCACTGTCTGAAGTTTTACTGGCTTCATTTGTCCAATATACCAACATTTCTCTCTTTTACCCTTTGTTTTGTTTTTTTTTGTTTTTTTTTATTTAGTGGAGTCTTATGCTGCCTTCATGTGCTACCGGAAAAATAATTCTTTCCACTTGTGAATTTGAAATTACAGTGCACTGTAAACCTGAATGTTCAGAATAATTAAATATATTCAGTTGTGAATACTCAAAGTTTCAGAAATAGTACTACTAACTCAAATGTATTAAGTTGCTGTAACATGTTCTTCTTTTTAAGTATTTTTAAATAATGTTATTTTTTTTATTAAGGAGAACTATTGTGGTTTAAGTGAACATAACTTAAAAAAATATGAGGTACAACTGAGTGGAATTAAGTCATTAAATACTGACAATGATATTGTTCTGTTATTTCTACTGTTTCAAATAAGGATGATTCAAAAAGAATAATTTAACTGATGCAGTAGGTGCTGAAATATCATTTCAAATCACTCCAAATAACCACCAGTATCTATCACAACAAAAATATGCAATCACAAATCAGTAGTTTCGTTCAGCGGTGGCTGTGGCTCAGTTGGTAGAGTGGGTCGTCCAATAACTGAAAGGTCAGAGGTTCATGTCCCAGCTCTGTCTGTCCACATGTCCAAGTGTCCTTGGACAAAGACACTGAACCCTGACTTAGTCTCACAGCAGCACTGACAGAACCTTAGAATACTAAGTTAATAAATACTGTTTTAATTTAAGTATTCTTTAATAAGCATCTAAATTATAAGTTCTGGAAATTAGTATTTTTTATATTCATCAACTTCAACTAATTGAGGCAAACGATCACCTTAAATTTTTTGAGTTCTAACTTATTTGGGTTTACAGTGTGTTCAAGTCAAAGTTTAATTAAAAATGTCTGACACATAATTTATGGTGACCTGCTATTTGGGTAAAACAGTTTTGGACGTGTTACTTCATCTGCTATAGCAGGGTTTTTTTTCATTTATTTATTCAGTTTCTGAACTTTATTCTCAAAACGGTCACAAAGTGATAGTGACATATAGAGATGAACATCCAATCAGAACTAGAGTACTTTATTAATGACAGGGAGGAGATTATTGGGTGTTATACTGTAGTTGTGTAGTCAAATATAATGAAAGGTAGCAGGAAATAAATCAGTATTAGTGGTTAGTCATGCCTCATCATGTGCCGTTGTGTCCTTCGGCAATGCACTCCACCCACCTGAGCTCTACTGCTACTACTGTGGTGAATGAGTGAATGTTTGGTGCTGGTTATATGGACAGACAAACGTCCATCAGCCTGTGCCAGGGCAGCTGTGGATACAGATGTAGAAACATACTATAAATAAGTAACACAATATAAGTACTTTGTTATTGGACTTAAGTAGATTTGTTGGTATATGTACTTTACTTGAGTATTTATTTTTCTTGAAACTTTTTTACTTTTCCTCCCTACATGGTTGCATAAATATCTGTACATTCTCACAATAATCTCATTATTTATTTTTTTTAACCTAAATGGATGTGTCATTATGAAAAAGATTGACCTTTTTACCCACCCCAACATGTTTTTGCAGGATATCTATAATTTATTAAACCTAGTGCACGACTTTGGTTGGTAACATTGACTGTAGAAATAAAATTAGAAATTTTATGATTTTTTTCCCCTGGTTAAATAAGTATTGTTTGACTCATGGCAAAAAAAAAATACAGTTTTGCATTTTGTTTTTGTACTTTATTACAATTGAGAAGTTGTCCTTTTTTACTATTATTTAAAGAGTTGAATTACTACTTTTATTAGAGTATTTTTTTCCACACAAGTACAGAATGTTAGTACTTTTACCACCTCTATTTATAAGCCATCAGTGTAAATGTTAAAGTGAATGAATGATGGATGAATAATGTAAAGTACGTTGGGTGCCTTAAAAAGCACTACAGAAATCAAATCCATTATTATTATTATTATTATTATTATTATTATTATTATTATTATACACTGATAATGATAGTGTTTTTTAAAAATTATTATTATTATAACACACTGTTTTAAACATTTATTACATACAATAATGATAATTAATCTGAAGATATTGAAAGTTAGCTTCTTCCTGTAAAAGGTTTGAAAAGAATTGGTACAAACGACATGAAGAAATCTCGGCGACCTGTTATAATGATAATTCAATGATCGGTAAATAAAATATAAGTGGAAATGTCTTACAGTTTACAGTGAAAAATGCCAAATACGGAAGATAATATAACAATAAACAGCGATTAATGACTTCATTAAAGTTAAATAGAGAGAAAAAAATCCATTGGTAACTGACACAAAAGCAGTCCTGGGTCTTTACGGGTTAATCCAACGACAGTGAATGATCTATTCTGTGTTTCTGGCTTTAAGTTCTTTGTTGCTCTATACTTTTCTGTAACTGCATTTGTAGGTCAGACCATATAAAGTTGGGGTTTGTTCCAAGGCTGCAGACCGTCTGGATGTATAGGCATCACAATCCTGACCTTTGACCCTCATGACATCATATGACTGGCTCATGTGCGTCGTTCTTGATCCGAAGAGGTTAAGATTATTCAGTAGACGTTCAGACGAGCAAAGGGAGAGTGTGTTCTAGCAGAAGGATTGGACAATTATGTGTGTTTGCTCTGAGAGGCTCTGTGTATGTGTGGTCAAAGTCATTGACATTGTGTCAGTGTGTGTGTGTGTGTGTGTCAGTGTGTGTGTGTGTGTGTGACAGACAGGCCTGTTGGAGTATCTGTGTGTCTTTGTAATGTTACTTTTCACTGACACGCATTCTGAAAAACCCCTCCATAAGCTGTTCGGCTGTTTCTCATCCATGAAAGCGTCATTATTTGGTTACTTATTAAGGACACATACACACCCTTGTCAATGCACTAGTTCACTTGCAATTTACAAATAC
Source organism: Siphamia tubifer (assembly GCA_020466265.1). Lineage (NCBI taxonomy): Eukaryota > Metazoa > Chordata > Actinopteri > Kurtiformes > Apogonidae > Siphamia > Siphamia tubifer. Next base: position 35,880,147 of record CM035788.1, read on the forward strand.
ACACAAATATACACTTAGAAAATAAACTCTGGACTATGATTTGATTTTCTGTCTCTGATCAGACTTATCTTTGTTTTTTTTTCTTTTTTCAAATCTATATTGTTTGTTTACTCATGCATCCTTCACTAGAGTCTGATTCATATATGATTGGATTGATGTTAATACATGTTATAGTAAAAGTGACTCATCATGATTCCAATAGGAATCCTTTCATGACTCATGATATATTAATCATTACTACTAGGGCATTAAGGACTTCAGTTTTATTCAAGTCGACTTATCCGTCAATAAAGTCTAAGTTGAGTCGACTTGTCATGATGACGTCATCACATTGTCAACGGAGAAACAACACATGGACACCCGTTTGTCCAGCAATGAGCAACTTGTATTAAAGTTCACTGCAATGTAACAATGTCCACCGACAAGACACACGCATCATCATCATCATCATCATCATCATCATCATCATCATCATCATCATCATCATCATCATCATCATCATCATCATCATCATCATCATCATCATCATCATCATCATCATCATCATCATCATCATTTTAACCCCAACAAAACAAAGGCTAACGTTAGCAAAGAGTTTTCTGCACAACATCAGGCAGAAAGAGCAGGTTTATATACAGCCACATGATTACCCACAGGTGTGGGATCTCAGGTGGCAGTGATAATAATTAGGACAGAGGTCAAAGACAGAGAAAAGCAGAGAAAACAGAAAAGAGACAGAGTAGAGAGAAAGAACAGAGCAATACACCATACAGACATGACAATATATAAAAATCAGACTTATTAAAGATCACACAAAAAGTTTGTATAGCACCTTTAAAGGTCATAAATGAACAAAAATGACTCTTATCTATTTATAGTTTTAAAATTAATTCGGAAGATTTCTGAATTACCATATAATAATATATGGATTGGTCCCATTTTTGATGACTCCATATAAAAAAATTGTCACTTTGCCTGTAAAGGATTAACATGTGACTGAAACACTAGCCTAAACATAACTGGTTTAAACATCCCTAACCTTTAGATGAACTTGTCAATGTCAGAATAAAAGATGATGAATTATTTGACAGATGAAATCTCATCCTGAGTATCAACAACCATCCAACATCTTCAGGCTTTTTTTTTTTTTTTTTCATCAAATAAAATATCATGACGTGAATGATATTTAACAAGTCAACGTTTTCAAACATTTCATCAGGTTTGTACTGTAGAGTGAAATTCACAGTGGTGACAGAACCTGTCAAAAACACCCACTGTGTGTGTGTTGTCTGTATTGTTATGAGACAACTAAAGACTCACTGGTATCAGATGAGTTTCTGTAACATGCTTTGACACAAGTATCTGACAGATGATAGGACTTCACTATGATCGGAGAGCCTTAAAGCAAACCCCTCCAACCATAAAGGAAATATATATTTGGACCCCTGACTACTGAACTAGAAATATAACACTTTCAACACTCTTAGAAGTAAAACAAATAACAATGGAAACCACCGTAAACATGTGACAAAGCGCAGAACTATCTTCTCATGTTTTGACGATGATGAAATATATTAGTTTCTACTCATCGTTTACCCCCTAAGTTCTTGTTCCTACTCTGTCTGCTTCCCATGTTAAGGTATGAGTCACCTTTGAAAGGTTTATTTTTAGCTGATACTGACTCACACATGATTCCCACCACGAGTCAATGAGACATACAGTAAACTCAACAGAATGTTCTTTTTTTTTTTTACTGCAAAACGAAAATGAGTTATAGTTTGGGTTTAAGATTTAAGATCATTTTTAAGCTACAGTAGGTTTATATCCACATGTATCTATAAAATGAGATGGAAAATGATGCTTTATATTTGTCATTTGCAAAGGTGTAAAGTAACTAAGTACAAGTACTTCATTACTGTACTTTAGTAGATTTTGTAAGTATCTGTACTTTATACTCTTTACATTCTCAGAATAGATTCACTACTTTTTCAAACTAAACAGATGTGACAGTATAAAAAAAAAGTCACCAGAGGAAAAATCAGTGCAGGAGAGAAACTGTGACTTTATTTATTATAGTTGTATGACTATTATCTCACAATTTTGACTTTTTATTTCACAATTTTATCATTTTATCTCACAATTTGGACTTTTTCTCTTAAAATTATGCATTTTTTAAATCTAATGATGACAATTGTGACTTTTTCCCCCATTTTTCCTAAATTTCCTACTGTGTACTGTGACCCTATCAAACACATTATCTACATAGTAACTCACTTTTAAATGCTTTATTTTAGATACTTATGAAACTTTTCAGATTTTTCCATGATTAATAAGTCTTATTGTGTTCATTGCAAAAATAAATGCAGTTTTACTTTTTAATTTTGTACTTTATTACAATTGTGAAATTGTACTTTTCTTCTTTTACTTAAGTAAGGAGTTGAATCAGTACTTCTACTTGTACCAGAGTATTTTTTCACACCAGTAGCTGTACTTATGTGAGTACTTTTAACACCTCTGGTCATTTGTAAAAGACATTAAAAAGATCTAGATACAAATGTGGAGTCTTAGTTGTTATTTTGTAGTTGGCCTTCTCTTTATTACACTTTCTACACGCTCTGTTTCTGACCAGAGGCATAAAGAGGTTTCAATGGCTTCTACTGGCCTCTTGAGTCAACAGGGGCACAGGGTCAAAGGTCAGAACTGATAGAATGAAGCCAAAGGAGTGCAGGGGAGGGGTGTGTAAAGACTGCACTACACCAGTGGGGGTGGTGGTGGGGACAAACAACAGGGGGAGGAGTGTGTATATGTGTGTGTATATGTGTGTGTGTGTGTGTGTGTGTGTGTGTGTGTGTGTGTGTGTGTATGTGTGGGGGGGTGTTAGGGTTTTGGCGGGAAAAGGGAGACAGACCTGGAAAGTCACCTCTCACACACAGACGGTGAGTCAGAGTCTGTTTCTGCAGTCTCTGAATCACACTCACATGCTCATACACAAACACAAAGCTTTATATGAAGGCATGTGCACACACACACACACACACACACACACAAATGCCCCCCCCCACCTTTGCAGCTAAAACACTCACACCAAACAAAAGCTGCACTCCTTGTAGCCCCCCCCACCACCACCACTACCACAATGCAGTTAGAGAATGATGTCATCTCTTTGCATTGCTACACAAGCATGACTCATCATTTTGTGTGAGTGTGTTTGTGCTTGTATTCCTATCTTTATGGGGACATTGATCTGTTTACCCAGTCACGCCATGGGGACCTGTGTCACCATGGGGATCATAAATGATGTCCCCATGAGGATTCAATATAAATGTAGGTCCTCATAAGTAAAGTATGAATCTGTGTAAAGTATAGAAATGTATGCAAATAATCTGGCTGTATAAATACTTTTTTTTTCTGGAAGTCCCCTAATGCATGGAAGAAAAAGGTTGAAAAGCAAAACGTGTATTTTTCAAAGCTTTTAAGATGTGTTTACTTTGGTTTTTTTTTTACTTATTATATACACACACACACACACACCCATACACTGGTTCAAATGTGTCTCATGTTTGTAATCAAGTAGCCATTCAGTAGTGAGTATAAACACTTTTTTTTTAAATAAAAGTAAATTAAAATAATAGTAATGACAATAAAACCAATAATGAATTAAACAAAAAAATGAACTATTAAAAAATAATTAAAAATAAATACATAGAATAAATAACAATTGTAATAAAAATTATTTTAAAAAAATTGAGAAAATACATAAAAATAAATACTTTTTTTAATGAAACACATCTTCAAATCTTTGAAAAATACATGTGTCGCTTTGCACCTGTTTCCCTCATGCTTTATGAGGACTTCAGGGGAAAACAAAAATAATAATAATGTATTTATAGGGCCACATCATTTCTATTTTACTAGTGGGGACGTTAATTTATATTTAACCGTCATGGGGACCTGAATTTTGGTCCCATTACTGTCAGAGATCCCCACGGTATGACTGTGTAAACAGTCATAAAGATAGGAATAAAAGCACACACACACACACAAACACATTTAACTATTTTAAATTAAAAAAGAATATATTGTTTATAATTTTTTATCTTTGAAAGACAAGGGTGAATGACAAGACAGGTTCAAAATTAAAAAATTAAATAATTTATTAAATAAAAATAAATACAGAAAATAAATACAGAAAATCCATGCCTCAATGATGAGATGCAATAAAATATTTTATAGTGTGACAATTCTGAGAGGCATAGAGAACACATTTTTTGATATTTATTTTTGATATTCTAAAATTTTTTTGTAATTTTTAAACTGTATTTAAAAAAAATGCTTTTACACTCACTACCCAATGCCCACTTTACCTACAAGTGATGTTTACAAAAGTAGTCATAAGATATAGAAACCATGTGTGTGTATATGTGTGTGTATATATGTGTGTGTGTATATGTGTGTGTGTGTGTATATATATGTGTGTGTGTGTATATATATGTGTGTGTGTGTGTGTGTGTGTATATATATGTGTGTCTGTGTGTGTGTGTATATATATGTGTGTGTGTGTGTGTGTGTGTGTGTGTATATATATGTGTGTGTGTATGTGTGTGTGTATATATATGTGTGTGTGTGTGTGTGTGTGTGTGTGTGTGTGTGTCAAAGTCCACATTTTCAGCCTGATGTCACTTATCACTGACTAATGGTCTGAAGCAGTTGCAGTAAATGGAACAGAAGGCGGGAAAGAGAAGGCGAGTGGAGGGAAATCATGCGTGTCACTGTGTTTGTAACTGACCAAACCTTTGTCCCTGACACCATTCACTCAACACACACACATTACATCACTGGTAAATCATTAATTACACACACACACCCACAACTTCACAAGTGTTTTAACTGAAAGGAACATGACCACCTCTCCTCGCGTTCTGCCTTTTTTAACACAAGTACACAACTAATAACAAGTCTGCCCACAGGTCTTTAAGTGTGCAAACTCCTCCAGTAATATGCATATTAGCTACCTTGGCAAATACAAGCACATGTCGAGTCCACACACTTGAGCAGTGCATAAACACTTTACCATCACCTCCACTTCAGTGAAATGATTAGAGCCCAGAGCCAAATTAAACATCCCCTGGACCCCGGCCTGGGAAATGAACTCATAGCTCAAGCCATGACATGGTGTGTGAGACATGAAAGCCCTCATAGATGGGACTGTTCGGTAAAACGGGGCGAGGGTGGAGCAGTGTGGCGCCCGTACGGATGTGGCAGGAGGGTGTAATGTCAGTGGGGTCTCCGTTGGCCCCGCCAGCCACAGATCAGGCTTGTAAGGCCGATGCCAACGCAGGTGCAGGTGCTCTGAGGACACACACACACCCAGTGGAAAGACACGCTCTGTAAGCCACGCTTTTACATGTGTGTGTGTTTGTGCTTCACAGTAAGAGGCTAATGCATGAAATACACTGAAAAAAGTCAAACATTGAATCAACCTCAATTCTTCTTCAATTTTGACTTTTTATCTCATAATTTTGACTTTTTATATGATGATTTTGACTTTTTATCTCCTAATTTTGGCTTTTTATCTCCTAATTTTGGCTTTTTATCTCCTAATTTTCGCTTTTTATCTCATAATTTTGACTTTTTATATCATAATTTTGGCTTTTTATCTCATAATTTTCATTTTTTGTCTCGGCGGCTGTGGCTCAGTTGGTAGAGTGGTTTACCTAATGACCGAGAGGTTGGCAGTTCGCGTCCCAGCTCTGGCTGTCCATATGTCAAATTGTCCTTGGGCAAGACACTGAACCCTGACTTAGGCCCCCAGTAGGATTGACCTTTGACCTTAGAAACCTACTCGTGTGTGAATGTGAAGCTAATGTAGAGTGCTTTGAGCACCATGAAGGTGGAAAAGCGCTATATAAACGCAGTCCATTTACCATTATCTCATAATTTTGTCTTTTTATATCATGATTTTGAAAGTGTCCAAGAGGTTGGCGGTTCGCCTCCCAGCTCTAGCTGTCCATACAACGAAGTGTCCTTGGGCAAGACACTGAACCCTGACCTAGGCTCCCAGTAGGACTGACCTTAGACCTTAGAAACCTACTGGTGTATGTATGTCTCTGTGTGAATGGGTGAATGTGAAGCTAATGTAGAGTGCTTTGAGCACTATGAAGGTGGAACAGCGCTATATAAGTGCAGACCATTTAAATTTTATCTCATGAGTTGGACTTTTTATGGTCACACATAAAAAAATGTAGTTGAGTGAACCAAATTAAATTGCATAAGGTTAGGATTATTTTAATTTCATTTCATTTGATTGACTCAACTAGATGTTAAGTTGATTCAATGTTTTACTTTTTCAGTGTAGTTTGTGTTTAAGGAAAAGTGTTTGCATGTGAGTTTCTGTTCATGAATGTTGAAAAAAGGTGAGAACTGATGTTGCTGACAGCTGTTAAAACTGGACGGCTACTGCTGCCAAGGATAAAACACAGAAACCAGAAACAAACATATACAGTAAGCCACTTTTACACAGAGATCCCAGAAAAAAATTAAAGAAAAATCCCTCCTTTTTTTTCCACGATTGACTGATTTTTACACAGTGGTCCTGAGTTCTGGAGTCAAAGGGTCTGGAGCAGCGTACGGTGTAGCGTTAGCAACTCATATAATTCAATTCCATTCAATTAAATTTTATTTATAAAGCTCCAAACCACAACAAAGTCGTCTCACAGGGCTTTACAGAAACACAATCAACAACAGAAATATATGAAAAGTCCCAAGCATCCCCTGTCCTTAGACCCTCCTTCTCGGCAAGAAAAAAACTTCAGAACCGTGGGAAAAAGGAGAAATCTTGAGGAGAACCAAACTGACGGAGAGATCCACTCCCATGGACGGACAGGTTATAGATGAACGTCCATTTGTACATGGGGGGGGGGGGTCCATCCACCAGACAGGTGAGGGAGGACGTCCGGGGTCACAGGTCAAAGCACAGGATACAGGCAAGTCACTGCAGATCCTGTCGTCCATGGCTCCCCACGCGGACACTGTTGAGAGAGCTGCCACTCCCCCCAGGGGGGGGGGGGGGGTTATAGAAAGGTGACACCAGGTGACTACGCATGAACAGACTTGGTATGTGAGATAAAAATGACAAATACAGGCACGAATGAGAGAGAGAGAGAGAGAGAGAGAGAGAGAGAGAGAGAGAGAGAGAGAGAGAGAGAGAGAGAGAGAGAGAGAGAGAGAAAGAACTCAGTATATAATATATGTCATAAAAGTGTAACAATGCTTTATACTGTGAGAAAAGTTACATTATCACCATTTTTTTTACCTTTGCCATTGCTGTAAAGTGAACTATGGTTAAGTTATGCTTTTGAAACAACCCTATAGTTTATTAAGACATTATTATATTATGAGCTTTTATCACATTATGAGTTGCTATATAACTGAGCTAATAATGTAATAAGTTATACATTATTACTTCTCATCTCGTCTGGTCATCTGAACCTGCTTTATCCTCACTAGGGTCACGGGGGTCTGTGGGGGCCTAATCCAGCTACAATGGGCAAAGGTGGGGTACACCCTGTATGACTCTCTAGTTCATCTCAGGGCTGAACATATATAGACAAACAATCAGTCTCACATTCACACCTATGGGTAATTTAGATTAACTAATTAACCTATCAGTGCATGTGTTTGGATGGTGGGAGGAAACTGGAGAACATGCAAACTCCACACAGAAAGGTCTGGTGTGGGAATCGAACTAAGGACCTTCGTACTGTGAGGCACTAGTGCTAACCACTGCACCACTGTGCCATCCATACATTATTACTTTATGCGCAAAACATTATTAGATTATGTGCTCATGATTTTATTATACAAGTTATTACAGTATGAACTTTTATTACATTTAAGTTATTACATTAGGAGATGCTACACAATGTGAATGTGAGGCTAATGTAAAGCACTTTGAGCACCATGGAGGTGGAAAAGAACTATATAAGTGCAGTCCATTTACTATTCATTCACACAGGAATAAAGGTCAACTGGAAAAGCACTTGGAGAGTGACCCCACCCCACGCCCACCCCCCCCCCCCACCCCACCTCTAAATGACTGAAAAGGGCGTAAGGTTTCACTTTCACTTCTATGAGTGTTAGTCCGTCCTGACCTACAGAATGAAAGACACGCACATTTTTGTTTGTTTCTTTTTTTTAATTTACACTATTACATTATGGGTGAAAATGATGTTGTTATTCAAGTACTATTGAACATGTACAGAGTAAAATATTCCCGAAAATTTATTAGTGATGCCTTACACCAGTGGTGGCTGATGGGTTTTAGAATAGGGGAAGCAGAAATTATAATGTGTATATGAATTCCACCCTCTTTTCCTTCTTTAACAAATGATTTATTACCTTATCGATACCAAAAACCATATTTGTTTTTAGACTCTTCTTCAATTTCCTTTCAATGATCAGTGATTTTTAGAAGAGTTCTCTGGCAAAAAAAAATCATATGGTGCTGAATGATGAAGATTAAGCAGAGACAAAGAACACTTAAGAAGAGGAAACTCCTGTCCTCATTTCATCCAATTACAAATGAAAGCCACGAGTTCTGTCATTTTGTTGGTCCTCAGGGGTTTTTCAGGACCCCGCCCCACTTCTATTTATCCTTATTGATGCGATGAATCCAGGGAAATTACATGTCTGAGTCCAGGAAATTACTTATCTTACATATTGACTGACTAGATGTTTTTCAGATGCTCCTACCTTCCTGCTTCAGTTGATATGACGCTAGTGCAGCCTCTGCTTCAGTGGCTACATTTACATGATGATTTTTAATTCAGAATGATTTGTTCTGAATGAAGTCATTCAGAATTAAAGCTATTTTCTTTGTGTTTATATGGAAATGTTAATGTCAAATAATGGTTGACATGGGAAATGGATGTATTACTGTTTGCTCTAGTTAATTGGTCTTCACAGCTGGAGGTGCAGACAGTTCTGATTGGATCGACAGAACGACCACTTAGCATCTGGATGTCTACTGGAAGAAAATGATCACGTCCACATCCTGTTTTGCTTTCATTTGAACTAACAACAAAAATGATAAATACTACATGTGATTTTTGCATTTATTTTTATAATAATTATGAAGCAGTAGCTCAACTGAATTAACATACTAATGCTGGCAGCACGAAATATGTGACAACAAGACCAGGTGAATGTGAAGAATGACAGGAATAATGTTAAAGAGGAATTAACTGTTTTCATGTTAATTATTGTTATGTTATGTTATGTTATGTTATGTTATGTTATGTTATGTTATGTTATGTTATGTTATGTTATGTTATGTTATGTTATGTTATGTTATGTTATGTTATGTTATGTTATGTTATGTTAAGAGTGGAATAAACCAGTTAATTTATTCTGAATGAAGTTTAATATGGAATAGTCATTTTCAACTGGAATTAGGTGTTTACATGGTTCATCTGTAAGAGGAATTAACCTTTATTCTGAATTAAATAGGAATAAAAACTGTCATGTAAACAGGCCCATTGTGAGAAATCCATTGGAACCATCCTTCTTGACAAGATTTTACCTAAAAAAGGCTAATAATTACACAGTAAATTTTGCAGTGTTAAATCAACACTTAGAGAGTTTATTTAACTTCTTCTAGAGTGTATTTGGTCCCATTGTCTCCAAATTAACACTGCAAAATCTACAGTGTACAGATTTAAAAGTATGGGGGAAACAGCTTCTATGAGAATAAATCTCTTGACACTATATATTAAAAAATCGGCTTAAATTGTGCTTCTATTGTTGCCTTAGAGCAGCTGAATCTGTGTGACACTACAGCAAATGTACTCTGTTACTGTACAGTAATGCATTACTTTAGTGACATATTACTTCTGACATTGTTTCTCAGAACTAATTTTCTCGTTATTTTTCAGTTAAACTGTCCATTGACAAATTAGAGGTCAGGTGTTTCCATAGTAGCAGTTGTCAGTTAAACTAAACACTGGCACCAACTGACAAAAAATGGAGGGAAAAAAAGAGCTAACACTAATTCAAAAACCACTTCTAAAATACAGAAAAAAAAAACCCAAAAAATTTAATGAAATAACTTGAAACTAAACAACTGCTCTATTTAATTGCATTAAAAAAATTTAATCGTGGTGATGAATTAATCCATGTTAATGCGTTCATTTTGACAGTCCTACTTTATTTAACTTAGTATTTAGTCACTTTTCCCTTTTACTGAAGGTGGTTCAGTTAATCCTACAGAAACCTACGAATGCTCTCATATATTTGTTTCTTAAATACCATATGAAGACAGGCACATGGCATTTTTAGCTCAGCTCTGATTCATAATTTCTCACATGACTGATGCATGTGTCAACTGGATATTTTTGCTGGTCCCTTGTTCAACAGGAAGTCATTAAATGGCAATTTGATGGGAAATTTTGATGCCAAAAAAATGTGTGTCTGTGTTCAGATCCTGTTTGGCCTAAAATCCATGACACTTACCCAGTTGTTCCTATAGGTGTGGTTGTAGAGGTCACATCATAAAGACATTTAAGCTTGTGTTTAACTTATAAACTCCCAAACATCTACTGATTCAGAAAGTTTAAGACCAGTCGAAACATTAATCCTATCAATTCATGTAAATTATTTATGTAAAGTGGTCATCAGATATGACCTATTTAGACACTTAGAGGCTCCTTAGTGAATGTGGAGACACCATCATGTTCTACATTTGTTATGTTCACATGATGTTTCTTTTCATTTTGAGTGATTTATTCAGGATAAAGGATTCAAAATTAAAGCAATTTTTTCATGTTTACATTGACATGTTAATTCTTAATTTACACACATATATATATATATATATATATATATATATATATATATATATATAGAGAGAGAGAGAGAGAGAGAGAGAGAGAGAGAGAGAGAGAGAGAGAGAGAGAGAGAGAAACAACAGACACACGGCTAAAAAAAACAAAACAAAACACACGGACACATCTGTCCATCAATGAGCAACTTGTATTAAAGTTCAGTGCAACGTAACAATGTCCACTGACACAAACAGCATTTAACTGCAACAAAACAAAGGCTAACGTTAGCAAAGAGTTTTCTGTTAAATGTAAGTGAACATCAGTAGGTGAACATATGTCTGCATTTGGTCTGGACCCACGGCTCTAAAACTGGACTGTCCACACGTCTGTCACACGTCCTCACTTTTTATATTATGTGTAAAAAGTTTAAGGCCAATAAGATGAACACAACACTGTCCATATCATGTGTTTGGGGGAAAAAAGAGTGTGTTATCTTAATGCAGGTTGTCTGGGCTGCTTATCACACAGTTTAGCTAATGCTGCTGTATCATTCACATTAGCCGATACCTCTTCAGATGCCGTTTATTTTTTCATCTAAAGTGAAGTATTTCCACACATGCATGTGTGTCTGTCACTCTTGTTTTGTTAGCCCACCACAACTGTCTTACCTGCAGGTGTCTTGTTTACGTCTGGTCTGTGTTTACGCGTGTGAGAGAGAGAGAGAGAGAGAGAGAGAGAGAGAAAGAAAAACATGTAACTTGTCGACTCCTACAAATTTAAGTCGACTTGTGAGTCGACACGTGAGTCAGAGGGTCTCCTAGAAACCCCACAGCGCAATGAAAGTGGTGGCCGGTGTGTGCAAGGCTGAGGTTGGATCCTGGCACCTAGGGTTAGGGTTAGGGTTAGGGCACCTACTGGATGTCTATCGGAAGAAAACAATCACGTCCACTTCCTGTTTTGCTTTGGTTTCAATACATGTACATGTGATTTTTGCATCGTACATTTTTGTGATAATTACGAAGCAGCAGCTCGACTAATTCAACCATAGGAATCAGCAAATAAGTTCAGGAGCATATGGGCAGCTGTGGCTCAGTTGGTAGAGTGGGTCGCCCAATGACCAAGAGGTTGGTGGTTCACGTTCCAGCTCTGGCTGAAGTGTCCTCGGGCAAGACACTGAACCCTGACATAGGCCCACGGTAAGACTGACCTTTGACCTGAGAAACTTACTGGTGTATGAGTGTGTGTGAATGGGTGAATGTGAAGCTAATGTAAAGCGCTTTGAGCATCATGAAGGTGGAAAAGCTCTATATAAATACAGACCATTTACCATGTGCAAATGGAATTAACTGTTTACATGACAGATGAATTATCCAATTCAGAATTACCATATTTTTCGGTCTTTCGGTCGCAGTCTTTTTTTTCATTGTTTGGCTGGGGGTGCATTTAGTCTCGTCATTCTGGATCCCAGGAAGACTTGCAACAACTACAGTAGCAGATACTGGGGATCTTATTCCATTTTTTTAAAAAATAGGGTTGTCCAAATTAACACATTAACGCAGATTAATCCATCATCATGACTCATCTGATTCAAAATTTTAACAGAATGTATCTTTCTACATATGGTTTGGATATTTTATCAAAAATGTTTAGTGTTTTCTGTCTGGCCTTCACATAATTGCGCTGCAGCTATATGACTTTCTGCCATTTTAAAACATATATATCACTGTCTTTAGTAAAGGCTGCCTCAGGGTGGTGTTTACCCCTCCTGTGTTTACCTCTTTTCACCTTTTCTACTCGTCTACTCAGACATGCTTATTCTTTCCTCACTCTCCTCCTCTGAACACACACACACACTGCAGTAATGGTTTGTTTGTGAATGTGTCATAACAGCAGCTGTGACACAATATCCTCCTGAGACCCAATAAGTAAACATTTTCACCATTTTACAATAAATAATTGCCTTAATTGGAAACAGAATGATGTAACAGTTTTTTTCTAGATACATTTTTATAATTTTTTTTAATATATCCTTTTCAGTGAACATTTATTTTTGGAATTAAACTGAAAGTCTTGTCCACTACAGAGGATAAAAATGCACTGTTAGCTCCAGAGGTGGGAAGTAGTAGTATTACTGTACTTTAGTCGATTTTTTTTAGATAAATAAATACTTGAGTATTTATTTTTCTGGAAATGTTTTACTTTTACTCCCTACATTTTTCCATATACTTTATACTCCTTACATTGTCAGAATAGCCTCATTATTTCTTCAAGCTAAATTAATGTAACTGTACAATAAATAAGAGGGAAGGAGAGAAATTGTGACTTTCAATGTCATAATTTTGACTTTATCTCATAATTATGCATTTCTTATCTCATATTTCTAACATTTTTATCTCATAATTAGAACAGTTTATTTTCTCACTTGTGCTATTTTATCGCATAATTATGCTCTTTTTAAAAATCTATTAAGACTTCTTATCTCAGTTATGACTTTATTTCTATTTTTCCTGTGATGTGATCAAACACATTTGCTACGTTTACATGATGTTTTTTTTTATTCTGAATTATTTATATGTAATAAAATAATTTTGAATTAAAGGTATTTCATTCGTGTAGACATGGACATGTTAATTCCAAATAAAAGTTTTCATGGGAAACAGGTGTATTCAGTTCTACTCTAGTCTTTCAGAGTTGGGGGTACAGAGGGTTCTGATTGGACAGAACGGCTGCTTAATATCTACTGGAAGAACATGATGGTGTTCACTTCCTGTTTTGCTTTTGTTTCAACTACCAACATATTAGACCAGATACTATTGCATTTATTTTTGTAATAATTATGAAGCAGCAGCTTGAATGAGTCACCCATAGGAGTCAACATATTAATGTGGAATATGTGGAATATGTGGAATATGTGCGTCATCATGATGAGACCAGTACAGAATAACAGGAATAAAGTTAAAGCAGAATTAACTGTTTACGTTGCAGAGGAATGATCAAATTCGGAATTAAGTTTGGAATAAACCGGTGACTTTATTTGGAATTAAGTTTAATTTGGAATCACCACTTTCAACTGGAATTAGGTGTTTATATCTTTATTCGGGATTAAACAGGAATAAAATGTAAACAGGTCTACACAGTAACTCAGTTTTAAATGTTTTTTTTTATATATATACTTTTGAAGCTTTTCAAATGTTTCCGGGTTAATTAAGTATTATTTTATTCATGACAAAAAAAAAAAAAAAAAAGTTATTTTCCTTTTTACTTTTGGAACTGTTCTAATATTACTTGGTTAAATAAGTATAATTTCATCCATTGAAAAAATAAGACCAATTTTATTTATTTATTTTACTTTATTACAATTGAGAAGTCAGACTTTTTTTTTTTACTTTTACTTTCACACAAGTAGCTGTACTACAGAATGTGAGTACTTTTACCACCTCTAGCTGGATCCCAGGAGGATATGAGGAAGCATTTGACCTTCGACTCATTAATGGGAAAGTGTTCAGGTCCGCTTTACCAGGAATTTACGCAAATAAAACACACACACACACACACACACACATATAAATCACTCCACTAATTTGGACATTATCTTTTACCCCAGTGCAACTTTTCAATGCTTTTCCCCATTTAGAATTGTTTGTTTGTTTGTTTGTTTTACCTCAGGTGGGAACAATTGGTGGAAGTGTAGACAAATGTGTGACTGTCAGACACCCCCGGCCCACTCTAATTAGCAGCCACCCACCCCCCTATGACCTCCTAGGTTGCAGTGACCACCTCTGTCATATCACACATTTACTGCGTTTAAGAGGGGTAGTGGTCTCTGCGCCCCATCTCCCACCCTCTCCACTTCCCTCTGTCTCCTGTCAAAGATAAAGCTCTGGACTGTCAGTACTTTCAGTGTGTGACAGAGAATTTTTTTTTTTTTTTTCTTAGAGTGTTGCCCCACACACTAGGATGTTAAGGAAATGGACCTCTACTGCCCCCCTCTGGTAGTTCATTAATTAGGGTATATGACTTTTTTTTGTGGATCATCTACACATATGGACAAACATGTTTTCTTTCTAATGCAAAATGTTCATATATAAATGTAATAATATAAATATTGCAGCTGTGGTTTAGAGGATCAGAGAAGTGACTTGTGACCAAAAAAAAAAATCCCTGGATTAACACTTTTTATGCATAAATTATTTGAACCTTAGTAAATATTTCTTCTTTTTTAGGCATGAAAAAAGCAATGGGATTGAAATATTTTTAATGAACCTATTTTTATGGAGTTACAAAAATGTCCACTCAGCTGGACAACATGTTTTTAAGCTTTGAAGCAAAGAAACATGTATGTAAAACGTAATATCAGAACACTATGAAATAAAACATTTGTAATGTGGTTTTTGTTTAAGAAGTCTCTTAATTACAGTCTAATAACAACAAGTAATAATTGATTTACACATAAAAACATTTCGTGCAGATCAGGTATTAAGAACAGACCAGTTACAGTAATGATATGAACTGACTGATATGGAATAAAAAAAACAAAAGCCATAAATATACAAGAGTAAAACAGGGGTGTCAAAGTCATTTTAGTTCAGGGCCGTCATTATTATCATTACATTTGATCTGATCATTTTCCTCTGAGTTTAATTTACAGCAAAGGGTGTTCACATCTACCAACTGTCCTTTATAACAATGTGAATAACATGAATAAATTAACACTTCTTCAGAAAACTAAGTGCAGTTTTAACAAGATCATGTGTCAGTTTATCATTTACACACGTCAATTAAAACCTTACACTTCGGACATTTAAAAATGTTCGTATTTTTTCTGATTATTCAGGCACTGCATGAATAAAGGCTGATAATAAAGGAAAATTAGGGCTGTCAAAATGAACACATTAACAAAGATTAATCCATCATCATGAATAATCTGATTAAAACATTTAAAACTATTAAATGGAACAGTTGTTTAAATGGGAAATTAACTGCATAAATACATACAAACAGGGCTGACATACATAGACAAACAATCACTCTCACATTCACACCTATGGCCAATTTTAGATTAACCAATTAACCTATCAGTGCATGTCTTTGGATGGTGGGAGGAAACCGGAGTGCCTGGCGAAAACCCACGTGGACACAGGGAGGACATGCAAACTCCACACAGAAAGGTCTGGTGTGGGATTTGAACCAGGGTCCTTCTTGCTGTGAGGTACGAGTGCTAACCACTGCACCACCGTGCCGCCCCTTTTCATAACTTCTTTTTATTAATTTAAATTTTTTAGCATGTTTTTTTTTTTTTTTTTTTTCTTTTCTTAGTGTATTTTTGTGTATTTTGTGGGAAATTTGACTTAAAAAAAGCTGAGACAGAAGAATCGACCACCATGTAGTGTTTTGATCGTGATTAATTTGAATGAATCCAAAGCAGCTCTGTGATTAATCACATTAAAAAATTTAAAGCAGTTAATTAAAACAGTTACGGTACTTTGATTCAAGATGTTTTGTTGAAACTGTTGAAGATGTTGAATAAACACATTAATTGCATATATATGCATATCATTGCATATGTTTTGGATATTTTATCTGAATTTTTTCTTGTTTTTCTGTATTTTCTAAGAGTTTTCGAATATGTTTTTAATTTCTCATTACTTTTTTTGTGAATTTTAGTGGATTTTTTTTTTCCTTTAACTTAATGCAAAATCATCAAACTAAACAGTCCTTTGTTAAACTGGAGACCCCTTAATGTGCTCTTTATAATCACATCACACAGGAGCATGTCTGAACCTACACCTACACACACTCCAGGAAATGAACCCCATTACCTTCACTCTGAGTATGAAAAGTGCTACCAAAACAGCACGGTCACCACTTTACACAGAGCAGCCTTTCAGTAACACACTTTGCACACAATCCACACATGAACATATCAACACACACATAAACCCCAAACAAAGACGCAGTTCTCTCCAACAAGGGTGTGGCTGAGCAGAGGTGGGCTGCCAGACTGAAGTGGGCCTGTGTCGCTGTGGATGTGTGTATATCCTGCACACACGTGTTTAGACAGACCCGGAGATGTGGTTAAATTATTTAGACTTTGAAAAGAGACTGTAATATCATCTTACACTGTGGTGGAGCTTTGGCTGGTTAATGTCTCATGTCAAAGTTAGAAGAAAAATACCAAAAAATGAGTAGATAGATAGATAGATAGATAGATAGATAGATAGATAGATAGATAGATAGATAGATAGATAGATAGATAGATAGATAGATAGATAGATAGATAGATAGATAGACAGATAGACAGATAGACAGATAGATAGATAGATAGATAGATAGATAGATAGATAGATAGATAGATAGATAGATAGATAGATAGATAGATAGATAGATAGATAGATAGATAGATAGATAGATAGATAGATAGATAGATAGATAGATAGATAGATAGATAGATAGATAGATAGGTTTACTTTATCTATCTTATCAGGGAAATTGCAGTGTTCAATATTGCCAAAAAAAAAGATATTATTCAAATGTATTTATTTTTCTGCTGTTTTTAATACAAAAAAGTTACATTTTAAGTCCTAACACATTAACATGCATGTGCATGTGTGTATGATGTGAGTATTTATATGAAAGCTAATGTCGCCTCCTGCTGGTGTGAAAGTTTAATATGTGCAGCAGCAGTAGGAATCAGTTTCTATCCACCTTTTATTATTTACTCTGACGCCCACAGACATGTCTTCTGTCAATACAATAAGTTTAGAGTTTAGAGATCTCACTTTGAAAGGTGGTCATATAGTGTCACAGAACTGTCAATATACGAAGGTGGAATCCACCAAAATATGAATCCACATGACCAAAATAAATAAATAAATAAACAGGAAAAGATGCTGGACAGACAAACAGTATAAAAACATATGAAAAGACCACACTCACAATTTGATTATTTGATTTATTTTCTGGTTTTGAGAACATGTACTGCAGATACAGTAAAATTTCACAGTAAAACTAAAATCTACAATATAATGAAATATTTACTCAGACAAAGCTGACTTTGTCTTTACTGATTACAAGAAAAACATAACAGAACAAAATTCTTGACAGTTTCTACCATGTCAATGTCGTGTCCCATTAAAACATTTAGACCTCGATGGAACAGAGCATGTGCACAAGGGAGCAAGTCAGTTTTGAGAATGAAACAATATTTTAGTGAATCTAAATGATCAAAAACCTTTTCCCACTACTATATTTGAGACAAATATTCTCATTAGTGTTTAGTGTTAGTACAGTGAATAATTGCATATGACAAAAAGGAGGAAATTAGAAGAATGTCCTTGATAAAGAAAATATAAGTAACTGAAAGTGAAAATAGCTTTCATGATAGTATGTATATGTACTGCTGTAAGTATATGTACTGTTGTATGTATATGTACTGCTGTAAGTATTTGATTGATTGATTGATTGTTAGTCTTTATTTGAACTCAATTTAAAAGAAAAACAGAATAAAAACAGATAATAATGATCACACTGCAAAAGAAAAAATATAAATAAAGAAAAAAAAGTAAAAAAGAAAAAAAGTATATATACTGCTGGAAGTATATGTACTGTTGTAAGTATATGTACTGCTGTAAGTATGTACTGTTCTAAGTATATGTACTGCTGGAAGTATATGTACTGCTGTATGTATATGTACTACTGTAATTATATGTAGTGCTGTAATTATATGTACTGTTGAAGTATGCACCATAAATACATGTTCACATGACTTAGTTTCTAATAAGAAAATAGTCAGATTTCAGAGAATATTACTAATATGCAATCAATGTGATCACTAATAATATTTACATGATTCAAATTTTTTTCCTTTAAAGGAAGTTGTTCATTCATTCATTCATTCATCTACTTTAGAGGTTCATGGGAGGGGGCGGAGCCTATCCTAACTACCAACAAGTGAATACATCACTTCATCAAAGGCCAGGAAATAGTTTATTGTGACAAATAAGTAACTCTTTAGCTGCAGATGGTAAATGTTCTGTACTTATATAGTTCTTTTCCACCTTCATGGTGCTCAAAGCGCTTTACATTAGCCTCACATTCACCCATTCACACTCATACACCAGTAGTATGGTTCTGTCAGTCCTACTGGGAGACAAAGTCAGGGTTCAGTGTCTTTGCCCAAAGACATGTGGACAGCCAGAGCTAGGACGTGAACCACTGACCCTTCAATCATTGGACGACCAACTCAGCCACAGTCGCCCGTTAAATAAGTAATGCAAGAGGATTTGTTTGTTTGTTTGTAAATCAAGGTTTAAAAAAACTGTCTTTCATTCAGTTGTTTTCTTGTTACAGTGTTTCACTTTTGAGCTTTAAAGGTTTTTTTTTTTATTATTATTATTTTCTCATTTTAAAAGTTTCAATTACAAACCCCTTTGGAACAGAAATAATTTCCGATGTTCATAAATTATTGACCTAACCTCATGAAACTAACTATAAAATATGGAGTTTATGAACATGAAAAGTGAATTAAAAAAAAACATCATTTACACTGAAGAAAAAAATCAAACCAAGGAGGATAATATTACATTAAATTGTGATAAATACATTAAGAAAGTCTGAATATAAAGAAAAATAACTGACAACAGACACAAATGTCATACTGGGTCTTTATGAGTTAATAATTTATGCATTTTTGTTTTACATATATTTGCTTTTCCTTTTAAATGTACATTTACAATACCAGAAAATGTATTTGTGTGTTATAATAAACAACACATAAATTAATTAATCAATTGTTTACATTCAAAAAAATCATCTACTGAGGCCACATTTTACTTGCAAATTGAGATTATTTTTTTTTCCTTTTATTTAAAACTAAGCACAAATCCATTCATGAGATACACAGCAAAAGTTTGGTTTCTATTTAAAGTCAGATTTAAACAAATTAGTCCTAACAGAATCTGTCTTCAGTCACACACAGGAAACACTGATAAGACATTATCTGTTCTTTCAGATATGTCAAGTCATTTGTCTTACTGATTTTATCACATCCAAGCTTCTGCAGCTTCGTACACATCTTCACACATGGACTGTCAGGAGTTTCTCACAGCCCAGGGGGACAGACTGCACAGGCCTGTATTTGACAACAAACACACAGAGTGACCGGCATTAAACTACGGTCGACAGGAAACAACCCACACCTGACATGGAGAACCAGTGATCTTTAAAAAAAAACATCTGGATTGATTTGTTTCCAGCTGTTTTTGCACGGTTGAAAAAAGACTTGAGGTCAAACACTTACTTCCTCATACATGTCCATGAGGCGTCTGATTGGCTCAGAATGCGGGAAGGTACACTCCCCCCTCCCCTCTCACTCTCTATGTAAAAAGTAAGGTAAAGGTAAAGTACTTTATTTGTACAATGAAATTTGCCCTCTGCATCTAACCCATCCTTTATGGCATTGGAGCACCTGTGACGAGCAGTGGGCAGCCATGGCCCATCTCCAGCTGTAGAGACAGGCTCATGGTCAGAGTCACCTGGCTGCAGGATTTTACCCTTACAAGCCAGAGCACCTGGAGGAAACCCATCCAGACACGGGGAGAAAAACATGCAAACTCCACACAGAAAGGTCTGCACATGTGTGTGTTTACCTTTACCAGAGTAGCATCCAGCTAGGTTTCGTGCTGTTGCTTGTCCTGAAAACATGCAGGGGAAAAAACGAGGCTTTATTTCCACAGAGAGCACATGAACCAGTTTGATCCGCCATTTTTTTCAAGTTTGTGCAGCAGCTACTGTGGCGCTGTATTGTCTTGTAGATGCTAATGCTAATGCTACTTCAGATTTGCTGCAATCGGGGACGGGCTTAACCCCACGTGGGTGACGCTAAAGTCCATCTGATGTCACTGGCTTTTTCTGGGTTCCTCTTGTTGTTTTCTGTGAATGCAGTATGCAGCCAGTGGAGGTGACAAAACACTGTCAAAGGCAGCATGTGTTGGGGTGACCCATCAGATTCTAAAAGGAGTGTGGAAAAGTGGTTTTCAGCGGAATGACACCTTTAACAGAACATGTAAGGAAGAAATAAATGGAAAGACAATTCAGTTTCTATAAAAGAAACATGTCTGATCTGAAGGAATAATCAATCAGAGTGTAAACCTTTGATCATCATTTTAGTAATTGGATGGTTCTGCATCTGCACTAAATAATAGAATAAACACCTTGAATCTAAACTCTGGAAAATATTGACAAAAACAGTTTTCACTTTGTTGGTGTGAATGTGTGAAATGTCGTCATCATCATCATCATCATCATCATCATCATCATCATCATCATCATCATCATCATCATCATCATCATCATCATCATCATCATCATCATCATCATTGACACCACCTTTGTCATTGTTGTAATTGTCATCATCATCATCATCATCATCATCATCAACATCATCATCATCATCATCATCATCATCATCATCATCATCATCATCATCAACATCATCATCATCATCATCATCATCATCATCATCATCATCATCATCATCATCATCATCATCATCATCATCATCATCATCTTCTTCTTCTCTTTCTTTCTCTACACCATCATCTTTCCCATGATGGTCTCTTCTTCTTCTTCCTCTTCATTATCATCATCTTCAAATGTAGTAATGCCAATCTAATAAAACACACATTATAATGATGATGATGATGATGATGATGATGATGACAGCTACAATGATGACAACAAAGATGATGTTAAAGAGCATTATATATATATATATATCTATCTATATATATATCTATCTATATATATATATCTATCTATATATATATATATATATATATATATATATATATATATATATATATATATATATATATATATATATATATATATATATATATATATATATATATATATATATATATATATATATATATATATATATATATATATATATATATATATATATATATATATATATATATATATCAGCTATCAGGTTATCATATGACAGCTTCTGAGCCATGGCTCTGTATGCCACAGGGACGTGGCTCAGAAGCTGTCATATGATGACCTGATAGCTGATTTTGCAACAAAGAAATGCAGGTGTGTACCTCTCTAGGGCATCTGATAATTGTAAAAAATGTGTAACATAGTTACTTAAGGAAAGTGCCTTTTGTGTTGTCATTCTTATTTTTCTTATTTTAGTTTCTTTATTGAGAATTTTTATTGTTCAACTATTATTTTTGCACTTTATTGCCAGGCTCTTTGTTCTGTGTTTGTTCTGTGTTTACAGTGTTGTTTGGTCTGTGTTTACAGTTTTTACACACACCTTTTTGGATTTCTCATGTTTGTTGACAGTGTTATGTAAATAAACAAATTGCACTGAGAAATTACAAATTTTGGAAAATTCAATTTTTTTTTCTTTTTTTGACGTTGGGGGGGGGGGGGGGGGGGGCACCACAGAGCATGTGTGCTTAGGGCACCCAAATGGTTAGCAATGGCCCTGGGAGGTGCGACAGGCAGCAATGCCCAGCAGGAATCAACACCTTCTTGTATAATCCATGATGGTGAAGATGATGACAATGGTGATGTAAGTGACGGTGATGACAATTATAATAATAATGACAAAGATGATGATGATGATGATAATTATAACATTAATGGTGATGACGATAACACTGATGATGAAGATTAGAATGATGAAGATGATGTAAGTGACAATGATAATGATGACAATTACAGTGATGACAATGACAAAGATGATGATAATGATGATGGTGATGATAACATTGATGACGATGATGATGATGATGATGATGATGATGATGATGATGATGATGATGATGATGATGATGATGATGATGATGATGATGATGATGATGATGATGATGATGATGATGATGATGATGATGATGACAATTACAACAATGACAAAGGTGGTGTCAATGATGATGATGACGATGATAATTGACAGTAGCATTCACAATGACGATAATGTTGACGATAACACTGATGGTGATGATGATGATGATGATGATGATGATGATGATGATGATGATGATGATGATGATGACGATGACCTTGATGATGATGACGATGAATTATAAAATATTCAAAATTATTCAACATTCAGAACCATCAAACCTCAGTCTGTTATATTCTGACACTGTTTCTATAAGTATTAGTTTCAGGTTTCAGTGATAAAGTGTCATCTCAGTGTTGTGTGTCATTCACTCCTTCTTTGACAAGGTTGACTTCACTACAATAACATGACATTGTTCAATATGTTCCCGTGGCTGTCTGGAATACATTCATCTCTGGGCTCCATTTGCACAATATGCTCATTAAAGTCTTTAATTAGAATAGAAACATCAGCAAAGCTTTCCAAAGCCACTCTGTTGCTCTGTCAGTCATCTGTCATCCATTGTTGTTCTCTTAATCCCACCATTGACAGTGAGGTCCATTTCCATCATCAGGGACCCGCAATTAATCAGCAGGCTTAAATTAGCCCAGGGCAATTAAAACATGCACCAAATGGTTAATTAATTGACCTTGGTGGTAATTAAACAATTCATGGAATCAATAAGGGATCAATGGTTACCAGAGAGCTCCTGGCAGATGGGCTCTGGTCACTTAGCTGAAACAAGCTCCAACACTTAGCTTGATTTACTGGACAGATGGATATGTATAGCCCCCATCCTCCACATCTTCCTCCTCCTCCTCCTCCTCCTCCTCCCCTCTCATCCTCAAATCTCCCCTGAAGCAAAGATTTACATTTTTCATCCTGAGGTTACAGTGAAATTAAGCTTCAGAGTGTTTTCTCTGGATTTAACACTTTATTTAAGAAAAAAAAAACATTATTCAGGAGCAAATGTCTAATGTAAAAAAAATAGAATAGAATTATATAGAAAAAAGAACAGACACAGAAGAATAATATATGATAATACAATTTTATGTCTGTAAAATCTCAGTGTAGGGCACAAAAAATCCAAATCCAGCCCACCAAAGGATGGTTAATAATGTGTACAAATGAGTTTAATTCAGGTTCTACATACAGAATAATTAGATCTCAAATGGGTCAGAGCAGTAAAACATGATCATAATTACCGATAAATAATAAAAACTGCAGATTGTAATGCAAAAATTACATGAAAATCTTTCTATGAACAACCATTATTTTACAAAAACTGGAATAAACAAATATGAACCAGGTGAAATATCTGAAGAGAAGTAAGTTTAATTTTACAAATATTGTGCCTGTTACTAAATGTTTTGTGTGTTTGTAATTGAAATGTAAGTTGTTCTGCACATGTGCAAATGACAAACTGATAGACTGAGGCAGAAAATTGTTAAAAATGCACTTGTTTTTTTTTAAGACATTTCAAGTTGTTGATGTTCTTCACACTTTGAGGGAAACATTATGGATATAAACATTATCAGAATATAATTTTACTGTTTTTACTGTTATTATTTTACTGGTCTGACCCTTTTCAGATCTGTCATGATGGGGTGAGGTGGAGATAGGACTCAGATGCCCAGTGTTGAAGGGAAAACTAGTTTAACAAACTGAACCAAAATGAAGACAAAGACAGAGACTGAAACAGAACTAGAACCAAACAAAACCTGCGGGTAGATCAGCCAGAGTCCGTGGTGGTGAAAGAAATGTCCAGGTTATGGAGGTGACAAACTGAATGGTGCCGCACCAGCAACTGCAAGCTGCGTTGCTTAAATACTTCAGATTGGCAATGAGTTGCAGCTGCACAGTGCAGGGCCAGGTGGATCTGGTGTGGATGTGGTGGTGATCTGGTGTGGATGTGGTGTGGATCTGGTGTGGATCTGGTGGGGATCTGGTGTGGATGTGGTGGGGATCTTGTGGGGATCTGGTGGGGATCTGGTGTGGATGTGGTGGGGATCTGGTGGGGATCTGGTGGGGATGGCAACAATATCCTGGTGCAATGGTAACAATATGTGTAAAAACAAATATATGTTTCATACGTACAGATGTCAGTGTTATTGTTTGTATATATATATATATATATAGTATTACACAGAAACCAATGTAATGTAGCTTAACAATAACAATATCCTTGATAAAAATTCAATATATGATTTGAAAAAAGTGGCAAGTTTGGTAAATATGGACATGGAAAAAGTAGATGTGTTTGAAATATCATGTTTCTATCTTATAAACCTTTTCAGTGATGATGATGATTTTTCCAGCTATTTTTTATTATCCTTTAACCCCTGATGCATCAGCGCTGATGTGTTCTGAATAGATGGTTTAGTTTAAAAGTTCAGAAAAATTCCAAGGTTTTTTTATTATTTTACTGATAATTTTGTTCATGTAAATGATGTACAAGTGTCAAAAAGCAACTGATTTCGAAAAAGAAAAAGCCTAAACTAAAACTACTGGAACCAAATTACAAAACTATACATTTATTCTTATTTTTTTTAACTTCATTTTCTTTATTTGGTTTTAGCATTTTTTTTTTCATGTCACTTGTTATTTTGTGATTATTTATTACTTTCTGTGGATGTTGTTGCTTATTTTTGTTCTGTTTTTTTACCTTTTGTTTTTATTTAATTATGTCTCTTCAGTTGTGTTCTGTTAGTGTCTTACTTTGTTCATTTTACATATTATTTTGTGAATTTAATGTTCATTCTTGTTCATTTTACTGATCACTTTGCCAGTCTTTGTTCATTTTATTGCTTCTTTTATCTTCTTTTATTTATTTTTTATTTTTTTACTGTGGAATAGCTTAAATCTCAGGAGTTAAAGGATTAATTAGACTAGAATAAAACAACTGTAACATCCAATAACATCCCCCTTGGATTAATAAAATATACTGATTCTGAAATGAATGAAACTTGAGGCCATTGTCCTGAACAGCGTGACCGTCTACTTTAACTAATCATCCATTTGGTTAAACTCCAAACTCTGTCTCGTATTATGTTGATGCTGATGGTGTTTTTGAATCGACTGACATAACCCTCTCATCCTTTCTTTTCCTCTGTCTTGAACTGTGGCTCATCTCTGACCCTGGTAAGACCAGACTTTCTGAGGACAAAGGAACTTTGCTTTCTAGCCCCCCTTACACACACACACACACACACACACACATACTCCTCCCTTACCTCAACTTCAGCTCATTTAAAGTCCCCAGACTCCCCCATCCCCCCACCACACCAACACGAAACAGAAACAACAGCCTTCGTTCCAGCCCCACCCCCACCCCCACCCCCAGCTTTCCAGGTCTGATACCAGAGCCCCAGTGTTCAGCCGTAGGAGAAGAGCGGATGCCAAAACATGATCCAAATGATGGTCAAAAAACTTGTATTTTCTTGTAATATTTTACAAGCAATATCCTGAGCTGTGGGGTTCAGGGTTTTTACTGCAGATGATTTATTCAGCATTTTATATTTTCAAGTTAAATCACAAAGTTTTCAAGATCAAAGTTATAATTTATTAAGAAAATGTTGGATATTCTGAAACAAAAAAGAGGTGAAATTACAAGGTGTAAATAATAATAATTTAAAAAAAAATAGGTCTGTCAAAATTAACACATAGACGGCAATTAATCCATTTAATTGGATGTAATTAAATGGAAGTTATTTTATTGAAACTGTCAAAGGTGTTGGGAAAAAAGGTATTTTAATCGTTTTTTCCCTTGTATTCTTTTTTTCGGATCTTTTAGTGCATCTTTGTGTTTTTAGTTTTTAATTTAAATTTAGTTGTTCCACATTTTTTGTGTTTCTTAGTGCATTTTGTGGTAAATTCAAGTACAAAAAAAACAAAAGAAAAAACCCAAGACAGAACAGTCCACCAATATAAAGTGTAGGATTAATTCAAATTAATAGAAAGCAACCCTATGATTAATCTGATTAAAAATGTTAATCATTTGACATCTGTAAAAAATACTTTAGACTAGTTATGTTACAGCATTTTTCACTTTAAGTGTGACTTTAACATGTGATATTAAATATCACATGTTAACACATGTGTTAACAATAATTTGGGGTGTCTTGTTTTTGTTTTTTATGTATAATTTAACTTTTAATATTGGTTTATCAAGCCTATGATGGTGAAATACACGGATACACATAGACAATCATCTAAAACGATATAGCTCATTGATTTTTTTTTGCATTTTTAACATAATAAAGTTGTTTTATTGTTTATAAAACTACTATATAGCACCAACCCTTTCCTTTAAGTTCAACCAAGGCTTTTATATTGAACAGCCAAAGGTGATCAGATTTCATAACAGTGCGTGTTTGTGCGCATGTGTTTAAATGCATCACTTTTGCAGTGATGTCATTGCTCCTTGTGACCCCCACCTCATTCACCCCACTCACATACACAACACACCCTCCACCCTCTGCTCTCTTTACTAGCACCGGCCAGCTGTCTCTCCTGCTGCTCTCAGCTGACGGCGAGGGGGGGGTAAGAAGGAAGAGGGGTGGGGGTGGGTGGGTCGACAGCTGAGCAGATGCAGAAGCCCCTCCTGGGTTGGTCAGGGCAGGGTTCTTTTCCCAGCCACCCCGCAGCCGTGCAGCTGCCTAGACACCAGCTGTCCTGACGGTCGCACTAAACAGGCAGGGACTTCCTCTCTGTGGTGGTGGGCCGAGGACGGAGTGGACGTGGTGGATGTGGTGGACGTGGTGGACATGGTGGAGTGTCGTCCCACTGCATGGACCAGCTGACACCGCCTGGACACTCCACTGACCACAGCTCAGACCAAAACCTTCAGACAAAACCTGAAAATGGACAGTGTGTCCCCTCTGACCTCTGACCTCCAGCACTGAATAACAGGCAGAACCACCAAGTTTACTGCATATTATACAAAAGTCTGTTTTAGTGCGTTTCATAAGTCATTTTATTCTATTCTATTTAGCTTTTAGACATTTTTATTTAACTTGATCTCTTTTTTTCATACTACAAATACCAGACAATAAAGCAGAGTGTTGAGTTATGGAAACATATATTAGACCATTGAAAGCATGGACGCTATGGACGTGTTCATAGCAATATTTGGATGTTTCTAAAATGTCCACACCAATTTTTCAATGGGAAATTACATAACATTTGGGAAACAAAATGTTACCGTATTTTCTGGACGATAAGGTGACACTTAAAATATTTTAATTTCCTCCAAAAACCACAGTTCTCCTTATATATAGTATGGATTAATTGTAGTTGTGCTTAGTGACAGGGAATTTTTACTTTTTATCTGATAATTTTGACTTTTTTTGTGTGATTTTGTCTTTTTATCTCATAATTTAGAAATTTTATCTAATAATTTAAACTTTTTATTGAATTATTTAGACTTTTTATCTAATAATTTTGACTTTTTATTTAATGATGTTTACTTCACTTAATGCGCTTTACGTATAATCCAATATGAATGATCTAAAAAATAAACCATTCATTGACAGTGCACCTTATAGTGACTAAATGTTGTCATCAACGAACCTTTATCAAAACAAGACGAAACTAGACTTAAATGTGGGTCTTGTGATGATAACTATAATTAAATATATAACGCAGTTATAGATGACCAATACAAACCAGACAAAATGTGGCTTAAGAAATAAAAAAATGTCACTTAGTTTTTGTTGACAAAAACAAAATAAGGTTATTTTATTTCTTTTAGCCATGTTCTTATTTATTTATTTATTTACGCTTGCTGTGTCTCGTGAGGAAGTCGTCAAATTATGTCCCCACCAATGTCAACATCATGATTACTCCCATGATTGAAAGTCACCACAAACAATAGTTATGCAATCACGTGTTAACTCCTGGTGTTTCAAACTGCCTTATCAGTGACAAATATAAGGAGAGATTCTATAGAATGCTAACTTTCTGTGATAGAAAATGTATTTTGTTAACTTGAATATTTGATAAACCCTCTTCAAGGACACAAGTGGCATAACATTGTAATACAGAATATATATATATATAGACTATTTGACATGTAAATTGCATTTCATTTATTAAATTTTTTCAGTTTATTTTATTTGGTATAGAGGGATATTAATGAATATTTCTTTAAATGTACTCAATTGTAGCCAAAAGGCTAATTTGCATTGGCAGCCCTCCTGTGATAAAAATACAAACAAACACAACAAAGAATCACAAACAAAAATTAATGGACGCACAACACTTAACAACATTAACATAACACAGGACCATGAGAAACAGAAAACAGGCCGTATAGGTGAGAGAAGAAAAAAAAATAACAAACAGATAGAATACATTACAAATATACAGACAAATTCCAGATTTTAAAATGCAGAATAAAAATAAAACCTAAATAAAATACACTTAAACAGTATTGTGAAAAGGACAATATATTTCACAGAATTATGGGAACCATTCATGTCGTCCATAGAAATAAATATTGAAACCATATTGATCAGAGGATTCATGTAAAAAAAAAAAAATCATGTAGTTCCTGTAGTTAATTTCTAATGTCTTTCAATTTTTAATTTTTAATTTCATATTTCTTTTTTTTTTTAATTCCATGTCATCCAAGAACTAATGAGCCAAATGTCTGCCTGTATATAGCCTATATTTAAATATATGTGAGCCCAGTATTGTTCAATATGTTCTTGTTAAATTCACTAAAATATAATAAGTATAAAAAAGTATTAACTTCTGTGTGTATCATGTGACTAACACACACAGAAAAGATAACATGGGGTGAATAAAAGCACCGTTTTTGTCACTACAATGACCAATATTGATGTAAAACTGAAGTTATTTTGATTATTATCAAGAAAACATGGGAAATGGGTAGATATCCAAACTACTATGAGCTGTTTTTGTTGTTATCATTATATTTGTTCAAATAAATGGGTTGTTGAGGCCCCTGCTGTCGACTGCCACCCAATCCACATAGCACCCAACCCCTATGGTTCGTTTAGTGGATAGTGAATCTGCCAGAGGATGGAGTCCAGCTGAGACCCATGGGCAACAGCCCGGCCCCCAGATGCCCACTTACATGCACCAACCCCAGGCCTGACTCCAGGGTGGGGCCACAGTTACCCCGTACTGGGCTCCTTGTTGAGCCGCATTTTGTAATAAACGTCCAAAATGTAATAACTTTTTCATTTCATTTTGTAATAAAGCAGCATTTTGTAATAAATTTAGTTGCATTATGTAATAAGTTATTCCATTTTGCAGCAGCAGGTGCTTTGGTGGTGTGGTATTAAAACTCAAGGAGCTTTTTGGGAAACATTCCAAGTGGTTTATGTCTTGGCTGGTAATTAGACATATTAAACATTAGGATAATTTGAAATTACAGATATATTTTGGAAATAGAAATGTGGCATTGGGGCAGTTTATTACAACATGAAATGTTATTACAAAATATGGCTCAACAAGGTCCCTGGTTCGAATCCCACGCCAGACCTTTCTGTGTGGAGTTTGCATGTCCTCCCCGTGTCCATGTGGGTTTTCTCCAGGTACTCCAGTTTCCTCTCACCATCCAAACACATGCACTGATTGGTTAATTGGTTAATCTAAATTGTGAATGTGAGAGTGATTGTTTGTCTATATATGTTCAGCCCTGAGATGAACTGGAGACTCATACAGGGTGTACCCCGCCTTCACCCATTGTAGCTGGATTAGGCCCCCAGTGACCCCCGGGACCCTAGTGAGGATAAAGTGGGTTCAGATGATGAGACAGAGGATGACAGTAGACACCACTCATGCTTCACAGCAGGATGGTCCTGGGTTTTCAGTGGCAGTGGGACCTGTGTGGAATTGGCATGGTGACCCCATGTCTGCGTACGTTTTCTCCTGGTACTCCGGCCTCCTCCCACCACCCAAAGACATGCACTGATAGGTTAAGCAGTTAATCTAAACTGTCCGACGAGTGAATGTGTTAGTGATTGCTTGTGTGTATATGTCAGGGTGTATATCATGTCTTTGCCCATAACTAACGGCGATAGGTTTCAGTGACCCCTGTGATAGTGAGAATAGAGTGGGTTCAGAAAATGAAGGTCTCGTCTCATCATCTGAACCCGCTTTATCCTCACAGGGGTCACTTAGGGCCTAATCCAGCTACATACACCCTGTATGAGTCTCCAGTTCATCTCAGGGCTGAACATATATAGACAAACAATCACTCTCACATTCACACCTATGGACAATTTAGATTAACTAATGAACCTATCAGTGCATGTGTTTGGATGGTGGGAGGAAACTGGAGAAAACCCATGTGGACATGAGGAGAACATGCACACTCCACACAGAAAAGTCTGGTGTGGGATTCGAACCAGGGTCCTTCTTGTTGTGAGGCGCAAGTGCTAACCACTATGTATATATATATATATATATATATATATATATATATATATATATATATATATATATATATATATATATATATATATATATATATATATATATATATATATATATATATATATATATATATATATATATATATATATATATATATATATATATATATATATATATATATATATATATATATATATATATATATATATATATATATATATATATATATATGGGTAAATGATGTTGATTTTAATCACGGTAACTGAGATTAATACGATTTTTTTGTACATCTTCATGTGTTTAAAATGTGTGAATAAATAAAAAGTAAAAAAAAAAAAAAAGAAGAAAATTTTATTTTATTTATTTTATTTTATTTTATTTTTGATAGACACAGTACGTAAAGGTACTGTTTGCAGACCTTCTAACTAGACCTTTAAGGGATGAGACCTTAGTCTTTAGGTTTAGATTTTAGACTTGAAAAACAATGTATTCAATTTGATAAATCTAAAAATGAAAATGAACCACCATAAGACATGGCCTCTTACATATACTGTAGAACACTAGGCATTCCCAGCTGACATACCATGTGTATGTACATTAGTATATTTGTTTATCCTGTTCTCATCTAGTGTTAAGGTTAGTGTTAGGTACATATTCTCTTATTAATTTCACATTGTGGACCCCAGACTTATCTTGGAAACTTGAGCCAACCAGCATTTAAAACTTGAGTTTTATTTATCATTAACACACGTGATACAGTTTCAGTAGTTTTATTCCAGAAACATTTTACTTGGAGACCATATTTCATTACTTGTAGTAGAAGATTTTTTCAGTGTGTATATGTAGTTGTATTTATACAACATTTTCACAGCATGTCTTTGCACTTGTTTGAGTTCTCTTGTTTTGATTTTTGTTTGTGTTTTTACAGTTTTTACAGTGGGTATTATATTGTTAATACTGAACTGCACACAACAGTTTATTAAAATTAGAATATTAGAATTAGAAATGAGAATCTAACCTCTGCATTGATGCCATCACTTGTTGAAATATGCAGGAACATCATATTCTACAGAGAATGAGCCATGTCAGAGACCTGCTCAAAAACACATCAGTCAACAAGAAATGTTACATTTAAGAAATTTATTTTCTCTGCAATTCTACTTTTGTGTCACTAATTTCCATTCAGTACTATGTATATCTTTATATTAGATATTCTGGGTCTTGTCTGTGCATGTTGAATTGAACTGAATTATATTTTCTTTGTCTTAGTGTATTTTCATAGCATGTACTCATATAGTTTCAGAGTGTGTTTAATTATTTTTATTTATCCTAAAATATGTTCACAGTACACACACCTACTTTTACAATTTACAGTGTTTATTAGTATTTTTTATGAAAGAAAATACAAAAATCAAATGTCACTAAATCCAAATATCAGATGATGTAATAGATGGATCCTAATGTCCCCCCATGTGTCCATGTTTATAGAGGAACAGGGGGAAGGGAGGGGGTTAGATTTATCGCCTCACCAAACAAATCATTTGCGTGTGTGTGTGTGTGTGTGTGTGAGGATGGAGGGAGGTGGGGGTCCCAGATGGATAATGGATGGGAAGTGTTTTCATGGTTCCAGACCTGCAGGGACACAGATACATGCCAGTGGTGGGAGGCACTGATATAGACCACCATAGTTCCAGCTGACACTGGATGAAACGACATGCAATGAAACTGCATCATTTGTTCAGTAATGAAACTGCACCAGATGTTTAACAGTCTGTGTAATCTCACATAATAATAGTAGTTAATCAGACAGAATTAAGTTCAACTTTGATAAAAAAAATAAAATAAATAACACTCCATTAAGTTAAATAAAAACTGCTCTATTTTAAACAATATGAATAACATAAATAAACTGAGAGAAACAGCATGATTTTAACAATATTATGCTTCTGTTTATCAGTTCCACATGTTCATTATATCTTAGAGATCACAGTAGATCTACATTTTCTGCGTCTCTTACTAAGCACTTTTTGACTTTGTAGATCTGATACAAAATTTACATGTACACATGATAAGTTGAGGCATAGTGTTGTTAAAATTGTACTTATTTTGCTTAAGGAAAATGCTTAATCTCGCCCCTATTTTTGTGCCAATCTCAAGTTTCTATGACAACCGTTCTTGAATTACATCCAGTAATGTGATTTTGACCTTTCTGCTAAATGCAACCTTGACCTTTGACCTTTTGGAATATTGATAATTTTGTTAAATGTATATATGTGTCAGTGTGTGCAATATTATGATGATATATCCAGTATTGATTAAGTTATAGCATAATATCTCTATGCTTGACAAACACAAACAGTGTTACAGAAGTACATTTTTTGAAATCAATGTTGGGCGAGTTAAAAACATTTGGAGTTATCATGATTTATAGGTCAGTAATGTTATTATTTTACTGGTCTGTCCCACTGGAGATCATATTGAGCTGAATGTGGCCCCTGAAAGAAAATGAGTTTGAGACCCTTGTCTTAAATCATGGGTGTCAAACTCATTTTAGTTCAGTTCCACATTCAGCCCAATATGATGTGAAAAGGGTCAGACCAGTAAAATAATAAGAGTGAAAGAAGTAAAATTACATTATGATAAAATTAACACCTATAATGTTTCCCTCAAAATGTGAAGAACATTAACAACTTGACATGTCTTAAGAAAAACAAGTAGAATTTTAACAATTTTTCTGCCTCAGTTTCAACATTTCAAATACACAAAACATTTAGTAACAAGCGGAATATTTGTAAAATTGCACTTAGTTTTCTTTTGATATTCAGGTTTTTGTAAAAGAATGGTTAAAGATTTTCATGTAAATGTCCTTTTTTTACATTAAAATCTGCAGTTTTTATTATTTATAGGTAATTATGAACATGTTTTAATGGTCTGATCCAATTGAAATCTAATTATTCTGTATATATAGAACCTGAATGAAAATCATTTTTACACTATTATTAATATCTTCATTATTATTCAATCTACGGGCCACATTGGACCCTTTGGCGGGCTGAATTTGACCTCTATGCCTTATGTTTGCCACCTGTGTCTTAAACTCTCCACCACCAGAGCACTTGTCCTCCTTTTCTGTGACTGAAAACAATAAATGGGGACGTTAGAAAAGCTAGTTGGTGGTCTCGGTGTCCTCAGGGTCATCTTGTGGCTTAATTAGAAGCGTTCCATCCATTCGGGACTATCTCAGCTGTACACATCCATCACAGGAGCCCTGGGCACTGGCCTTACGAGCCCCCAGACCCACACTGGGGAGTCACAGAGAAAGGTGAGCCGCCGTCCCCCACCCCGTCCCTTCCTCCATCACTGCTCACCTGTTGCTGTTGTCACACATCAGCAGCTCCTTTACTATGGAGCCACACAGTAAACAGGGCTGCAGCTGGCCCCAGTGGACCAGAGAGACCCCTATGTTTTGGGGGGGGGGGGGGGGGTCGCTTGAGTAGACTGAGTTTAGGGTTACTTTCTCGCCTGGGTCTGAATCTTAATCCCCTCTACAGTAGATGAAGGCTTCTTTTGCCCCCAAGGGAGAAAATGAAGCAGATCACACGAGTATGTGCGGTGGCTTTATCTGAGGAGAAAAGAAGTTCACAAACCTCATAGGAAAAAAGGAAAATGGTTTTCATTTAGTAGGAAGGTGTGGCAATATGACTCTTTGTTTTGTGTGTGATCAAAAGCTCCCCCTCCCATGCTTTGAAGTGAACCCATTGATCCACTTCCGTAATGCCTCGGATGTAAATAACATTATACATCAGTAGTTTCTTTGAAAATGATAATTGTTCATAAACAATACACACAAAAATAATATGAGAAATGAAAAGTATACAAGGAGTAAAAGTTGAGAAGTGACAGACCTCTATACATAGAACAGAGATGAGAGGAAAGGAAATAATGGTGGCTTTTGCATCATATATTCCAGCAGTTATAAAATAAAATAATAGAAATAATGATAAAAAAAAAATATATATATATAAAATTAAAGTTCATATAACATAGCTACACATTTATTACAGTTCGGGAAGTATAGGGATGAATTAAGCATGATATAATATAACCTTTGTGCTGTCATAATTCTCTATGAAGGTTTGGTTTATCGATTTATTTATTTACATTTAGTTAGTAAGCACAGCATTCTGGGAAATAATCATATACAAAAAAACACATGACACAGTGCATTTTCAATTAAAAGAACAAACACAGGTGAAACTTAGAATAAAATCCTACTACAATAATAATAATAATAATAATAATAATAATAATAATAATAATAATAATAATAATAATAATAATAATAATAATAATAATAATAATAATAATAATAATAATAATAATAATTTGTCAGGATGTTTTGTTTGGCAGATTTTAATTATTTATTTATTTATTTATTTATGAATGTAGAGGAACCCGTGCCATTTTTTTCCAGAACAAACCTTACTCTAAACAACCACTTTATGTATTATATATGTTAGTTATAACTTATTTTAATATAGTTATAACTTGTAACCACATCCTAAGCATATTGTA
Source organism: Siphamia tubifer (assembly GCA_020466265.1). Classification (NCBI taxonomy): domain Eukaryota; kingdom Metazoa; phylum Chordata; class Actinopteri; order Kurtiformes; family Apogonidae; genus Siphamia; species Siphamia tubifer. The sequence continues at coordinate 35,915,853 of CM035788.1, forward strand.
TCAATAACTGAACATTGCATTCTGGCTGACATTTTAAATGAAATAGCATTTATTCATTTTCTTAAATACCAGGAAATATAAAAAAATAAAATATGTTTTTTTATAATAATAAAAAAATTCATAAAATAAAAATAATAAATTGTGATGAATACTTATGATAATTAACTTTTAAATGCATTTGAAACCACTGGTTTACTGTGTCAACCACAGTGCACAGTTGTATGTATGTTTTATTCAAAATAATATACATATATATATATATATATATATATATATATATATATATATATATATATATATACAGAGAGAGAGATACTGGGTAACTAGAGACTAACATAAAAAATGTTTTAATTTGGAGCAAAATCCAATGTAATAAAATTGACATTGACATATAAATAAAGTTGTACAATATGTTTGGTGCTTTCAGTCTATATTTTAAATTAAGGTCGGCCAGTTGGTGACATCAAACTTGACAATCAACAAACTCATCAAAACAGCTTAATCCTGTTTCTACCAAGACATTTAATCTCTTATTCTTCTTTATATATTATTGATTATTTTGGATGAGCATCTTAATCAGTTCTTATTTTTCAAGGTGATTGATTCAATCCAAAGATATAATATTGATGTAATTGATTAAATTCTGAGTCATTTCAGGAACATTCAGCAGCTGTTATCACCCCCCCCCCCCCCCTACACACACACACACACACACACACACACACCACCCCCACCAGCAGAACCCACCTATTTTGTTTTTCGTTTTCCTCTAGGCTGTTACCGCTGGTGGTGAGACATTTGTTAGGTAATAATTGCAGTGAAAGACCTTAGATTATGACTATTTGTTGGCCCTGTCGTACCTGTCACCTGGACACGGCAGGGTCCTGTCAACTGCCTTTAAGGACATAATGGTGTGTGAAGTCCCAGCGCCTGGCTGCTCAGTGGAGCGTGTGTTTCTGATGACACCACCCAGGGCTTTGGGATGGGGCTGCAGTTGGCTGTGGCACCTGGAAGTGACAAAATACACAGACGCTGACAGCCTACAGGAAGTGTCGGGTCAGACATTTTCAGCTTCTGACTGACAGTATGTTACACAAACCTTATGGGAGCTGTCTGACAGGAACATTTACACCAAAATGGAAGTAATACAGGAAGAACAAGTGGGCCACGCACACAACAAACCCCACTGCGCTCAAGTATAGTAGCTTAGTTTGGCATCAATCCAGCTGATATCACCATGGTGGTGCATCTGCTGATGTCAGCATATATGTCTATTTATACACACACACACACACACATATATATATATATATATATATATATATATATATATATATATGGCAAGTCTGAAATAAACTGAAACTAAACTATTTGATGGTTTTATACAAATTGAAATTTGATCCACACTGTAAACCTGAATGTTCAGAATAATTAAATATATTACTCACTATTACTAACTATTGTGAATATAAGTGAACATAACTTAAAAACATATGAGGTACAACTGAGTGGAATTAAGTCATTAAATGCTGAGAATGATATTGTAGTGTTATTTCTATTGTTTCAAATAAGGATGATTGAAAAAAATAAACTTAACTGATGTAGTAGATAATGAAATACAATTTCAGAGCACTGCAAATAACCACCAATATCTATCACACCAAAAAAATGTGCAATCACAAAAGAGTCGTTTTATTCAGGGGCGACTGTGGTTCAGTTGGTAGAGCGGGTCGTCCAATGACTGAAGGGTCAGAGGGTCGTGTCCCAGCTCTGTCTGTCCACATGTCCAAGTGTCCTGAACCCTGACTTAGTCTCCCAGTAGGACTGAGAGAATCTTAGAATAAGTAACGTTTTAATTTAAGTATGGTTTAAGCAAGAAGATGCTGTATTCTAACCTAGTGGCTGCAGCTGAGGACAGAGGCTGGAAGGTGAGGGTGCGCCCGGTGGAGGTGGGGTGTAGGGGTTTTGTGGCTGGCACAACAGCAAAATTCCTCAGGGAGGTTGGAGTCAGGGGACAGGCTCACAGCCAGGCCATTAAAGAGCTGGCTAACACCGCAGAGAGGACGAGCCATTGGCTGTGGCTGAAGAGGAATAATAACATCTGGGCTGCTAGAGCAAATGCTTAGCTCTGGGATGCACACCCGGGAGTGATCAACCTGTGGTGGGCCTGCCTCAAGTGAGGGCGTCTTGTGATAAGTGGCCGAAACGCCCTATGATCTGAGGACGCAACTGATGATGTGTCCCAGTAGCTTAGCAAAGCCTAAAGCAGCAATTCCTCAAAGACCAGGTATGCAGTCAGGTGCAAGCTTGGCTCAGGGAGGTGGACAGCCCTGCCATGCATAGTCCCGGGGAATTGCTACATCTAGTCCTTTCATTGAACAATAAGCATCTAAAGTTCTGGATGATTGTATTTTTTAAGTTTCATCAAATTAAAATAATTGAGGGAATTGATTGCCTTACATTTTTTTAGTTCTGCTAATTTATTCAGGTTTACAGTGCATTATAACCCAGTAAGCATGCCCATGTGGGCCCCAGAGGGTTACATTTGGGCTCCATATAAGGGTATAAGGGCCCCATATGGGTTTCTCTCCAGTTTCCATGGTGACCCCACATGTGTTTACCTGTATCACATGTCTTTATTGTCATTTTACCAAGTAGAACAAAACTGAGACAGAGGTCTAAGGTTTAATGCAAGAATTTACAGACAGAAGACAAATATCAGTAACATGACAACAACATTAAAATAAAGCATTAAAAAACAAAAAGCATTAAAAACTAAGATATTTGTAAAACAGAATTGAAATAGTACAAGTAACAGGAGGAGTAAAGCAAATGACATAAAAGATCATTATTGTGGGATAAATACTGTGAAAAATAAATAACATAGAGAGATATTCAGATCTGGGATGATAATATAGGCAAATACATGTGGGGCCAACATGGCACCTGCAGACAAACCCACATGGGACCCTTATATGGAGCCTAAATGTAACCCTTCTGGGGCCCACGTGGACATGCTGACTGGGAAGTATAAAAAAAAAAAAGAGTTGAAAAATTAACAATCAAAAAAATTACTTGAACCTACTTTTACTAAAGTGTACTGAGAACTATATTGGATCACTGGAAATGTATAAACCTCATTTGGTAGGAATTCAACCAATAGATTTGCTATGATATGAAATTTCAACCATTACAATTGAAAAAAAAAAAGTCATAGAAAACAAATTGGAACTTTGACCTTCCTCTCCAATAATCAGGTCTATTCTTGCCCACTGGAAAATTTGGTATCAATCCAACCAATAGTTTTTTTTTCTGCTGGAATAATAACAAACAAACAAAACCGTGCGCCTCCTTTCTGAGATCTGGTTAACAAACAACTACAGACAAAAAATACAACATTAAGCCAAAATAATAAATGATCTAAGGTGAATTTTCTTCACTTTAACAGAACTGAAGAAGTGTCTTTGATGAGAGATGAAACTTTAAAAAAAAAAAAATAGTTAAATTATTCCATTTGAACTGAGAAAAACATAGATATTTAATGTGATCTGTTAACATTTTCTCTTAGAAAAGCAATTATAACAAAAGAAAAAATAGTGATTCACTAATGACAAATTAATGGAATTAATGTCAGTACAAAGTAAGGAGACAACTGTTGACGTGTCATTAGGACCTCACACCAGGACAAGGGCCACCCAACATTTCAGTGGCCTGTTGACATGTGGGTGTCACATCCAATGGTCCAGAGGTGTGCAAACCACACACTGAGTCTCCTCATCATCCCACAATGATCCAAGTAGAAGCGAGTAAAACAAAGTATTAGGGGATTTGCTGTCGCTTTATTTCATTTAGACACTTGAACCACATGGTTTGGAGTGAGTTCACAGAGAAGAAGAAGAAGAAAAACAAGAAGTGTCCCACAGGGTCATCCCACACTGTAAACCCAAACCTTCAGAATAATTAAATATATTCAATTGTGAATACTCAAAGTTTCAGAAATAGTACTACTAACTCAAAAGTATTAAGTTGTTGTAACATGTTCTTTTTTTATGTATTTCCAAAAAGTGGAACTATTGTGAATATAAGTGAACATAACTTAAAACATATGAGGGACAACTAAGTGGAATTAAGTCATTAAATGCTGAGAATAATATTGTACTGTTATTTCTATTGTTTCAAATAACGATTGAAAAAAATAAACTTAACTGATGTAGTAGATGATGAAATATAATTTCAGAGCACTGCAAATAAACACCAATATCTATCACACCAAAAAAATTACAATCACAAAACACACATTTTACTCAGGGGCGACTGTGGTTCAGTTGGTAGAGTGGGTCGTCTAATGGCTGAAGGATCAGAGGTTCATGTCCCAGCTCTGTCTGTCCACATGTCCAAGTGTCCTTGGGCAAAGACATTGAACCCTGTTTTAGTCTCCCAGCAGGACTGACAGAACCTTAGAATACTAAGTTAATAAATAATAAATAATGTTTTAATTGAAGTATACTTCAATAAGCATCTAAATTTTAAGTTCTGGAAATATTAAAATAATTGAGGAAATCAATTGCCTTAAATTTTTTGGAGTTCTGCTAATTTATTCAGGTTTACAGTGCATGTTAAAGTATACAGAGAAACATAAATGTCCCAGGTCACCCCTCAGAAAACTCTCAAAAAATTCATATAGATTCCTCTTATGGATTTATGAAAATACACCAAGTTTTAGACATAATCTAATATAATATATCTAATGGCCTTCCAAACTTTGGGATTTTTAAAATTGTTTTACTATTTTGACAAAGTTGGGCGGCTGTGGCTCAGTTGGTAGAGTGGGTCGCCCAATGACCGAGAGGTTAGCGGTTCGCGTCCCGGCTCTGGCTGTCCACATGTCAAAGTGTCCTTGGGCAAGACACAGAACCCTGACTTAGGCCCCCAGTAGGACTTACTGTAGACCTTAGAAACCTACTGGTGTGTGAATGGGTGAATGAGAGGCTAATGTAAAGCGCTTTGAGCACCATGAAGGTGGAAATGTGCTATATAAATGCAGTCCATTTACCAAAGTTGCGTTTCATCCAAATTTGAACTTCCACTGCTCCTCTATCATTTGACCTTCATATCAGGCTGACATTTCCTCTAGAATCACAGTCTATGTTCAGATTAGATCTATCTCTCTTGGTTGCTCCACAATACGGCTCCAAATTTGGCTCAAAAGCCAAAAAATGCTAGACCACGCTAGACCACCTAGCAGCAGTAAATAATATTGTTAATTATCTACAAATTTTTTGTGTATTTATTTATTTATTATTTATTTATTTATATGTAATTTTAGTTTATATTTTGTAAATATTTATTCGTTTTTGTTAATTTTGTTCCTCATTTTGTTTTATTATTGTATTTTATTCTTCCCTTTTGTACCATTTGTGTCTTATTTTGTTCATGTTACTTATTATTTACTTGGTTTATTATACATTTTTGGCTGTCATTGTCCAATTTGTCGCTTATCTTTTTAATTCTCAGGAGTTAAAGGGTTAACTCTGGAATATATTTATGACGGGTGTGATTAAAGAGTTGAGCAGTGTAAGATAGAACAGTTAAATGGACAAACAGATGGACTTAAATGTTTACTGTATGGAAATACATTGTTTTGATATTGTAGAATTGACAACTAATAATGGGCTGTTAATATAAAGTATGAAATTGAGGGGTAGAAATAAATAAATTGTACTTCTTTCTACTCCCTTTCGAACATGGATGAAGATCAAACTTTTTTAAAATTTTGTTTCTCCCTTTATTTATTTATATTTTTTTTATTTCCTTATTTTTATTGTACGTAATATTTTTGATCACTTATTTGAAGCATTTTAGAAATAAACATGAAAAAATCTATTATTTACAAGATTAGTGAAGAAAAATGTAATAACTTGCAATTTTGCAGAATTAAAAAAATCAGCTTTCGGGTCAATGGTTCAAACTTTGACAAACCACTGACACTAAAATTTATGCAGCATGTAGCTGGCGGTGTTTTCCAGCTGACAATACGTGTCCATATAAGGACATACAGGGTCAAAGTTCAGCAATATTTACATAATATGGGATGAAAGGCCACCATGACCAAATAAGGGCAGTCTGCATTTTCCCATGTTGCATTTGGTGACATTTCAAGTACCTGGGTAGTGTTTGGTAGTTTTTACCATGCATTTCCCAGAAGTCATTGCAGCAGGAAAAACATGGAACCAAGAAAAGAAAACAAGGATTTTGTCAATTCTGAGCAAATCTGGGAACCAACCTGTTACCAACAACAACAAGGTTGAAATTATAAAAGCACTGAGAGAGCGCAAACCTCCGCCAAGGCAGACCCCCCCCTCCCTCCAAATGAAGCGAGGTCCACCAAGGAGGTTATGCTTTTGCCAGAATTTGTCTGTTTGTCTGTAGTAAGATAACTCAAAAGGTTATGGACAGATGTTGATGGAAATTTCATGAAGTGTTGATCTTAGATCCTGGATCATTTCAAAGTGATCTAGAATCCATGATCTCTTCCCGATCATCCCCAAAATCTAATCATTTGTTCCTTGCCACACCCCCAACAGGTCCTGAATTTTTTTTCAGTTTTCATAAGTTTTCATAAATGTTCTCATTATCAGATAACTTAACATAAGGGAAAATATAGGATTTACACTGAAAAATGCAAAATACAGAGGATAATATAGTGATAAATAACTTCACAAAGGTTAAATAGACAGAAACATTTATCTGGGAACTGCCACAAAAGTAGCTGTGGGTTAATTCACTATTAAATATGAATATGGTTGTTTGTTATAGCAAGATGCAAATATAAATATAAATGATCCACAATGTCATATCACATAATTCATTAAATGATCCAGGTCCAAAACATCTAGTGAGGCAGAGGCAGCAGATGGAGACACGTTGACATTCTCCAGCAGTTGGACAGAAACAGGCAGCAGATGCTTTGCTTTCATTTTTACGTGTTGGCTTGGTCATTTAGAGGTATGGTACCCAGAGCAGGACAAAGAGCCAAGGCCAAATATCTTGGCTTTGTAGCGACAACAGCTGGGAAGAACAAACCAGGAAGTCGCTCCACTTCATTAAAGTCACAGCAGGAGAGCAGCAGAGCTTTTTCTACTACTCCTCCCACTCCTCCCTCCAGTCTGTCCTCATATACTCAGACACTCCTCACTAGTTCAATACAATCATAATAACAACACATTTGATGTACTTTGCATGAATATTTCAGTTTTGTGCAGCACATGTCGACAGATTTTAGAGTTAAGACACTGCTTTAATATTTTTTACTCTACCAATGAATGGCAGAGTTACGTTTATCTGTCTGTCTGTCTGTCTGTCTGTCTGATTGATTGATTGTTAGCAAGGGAACTCAAAAAGTTATGGATGGCTTTGGCTAACATTTTCAGGAAGTGTTGGCCAAAGGAAAAACTGATTAGTGGGTGGGAACAGGAGTGTACATGTGTGTGATTCATAGCAAGGTAACAAAAAAAAAAAAAAAGGACAGTTTTGGCTGAAATTTTCAGAAAATGTTAATACTGGCAGAAAGAACAAGTGATAAAAGTTTAGTGGTGATCAGTGGAGTGTGCGTGTGTGTGTGTGTGTGTGTGTGTGTGTGTGTGTGTGTGGGGGGGGGGGGGGGGGGTCTGTCTGTGCTTTTCTAGTTTAAAAAGTATCTGCTTCAGACATTAAATGTGCAAAATCTTACATACTTTAATATTCTTAAAGTATTATTAATGTTATATATATATATATATATATATATATATATATATATATATATATATGGTGTGTTATTCCACATATATGGTAGTTTATGTACATGTATACAATGGATTAGTAAATATTCTACTAGAAAGAACCTGTAAAGTGAATGGGTCATAATGTGCAGACAGTGTTTTGAAGTAGATCTGACACCAATATTCCTTTGGACTAAAACCTATTCTCTTGTTAATTCTAAGAATTTCACAATCTATCTATCTATCTATCTATCTATCTATCTATCTATCTATCTATCTATCTATCTATCTATCTATCTATCTATCTATCTATCTATCTATCTATCTATCTATCTATCTATCTATCTATCTATCTATCTATCTATCTATCTATCTATCTATCTATCTATCTATCTATCTATCTATCTATCTATCTATCTATCTATCTATCTATCTATCTATCTATCTATCTATCTATCTATCTATCTATCTATCTATCTATCTATCTATCTATCTATCTATCTATCTATCTATCTATCTATCTATCTATCTATCTATCTACCGTAATTTCCGGACTATAGAGCGCACCTGATTATTAGCCGCACCCACCTCATTCTAAAAGGAAAACCGATTTTGTACATACACAAGCCGCACATGTATATAAGCCGCATGTGCCCACATTAAAACATGTAACACAAACACAAAATTAACCCAAACCCGACTTCAAGTCCCGCGAATGAAACTAAATGTCCTTCATTAACCCTTGTGCGGTCCTTCGTAAAAGGCACACTGGCTGTGTCCTACAATCGGGTCTTAAAAACCCAGATTCCAAAGTTCAGTTCCATAGACTCATCACCCCACCCCCCAAGGATATATTACTGTTTTCAGTAGTAAGCAATGGCATCCTACAGTACGTATAAAAAGGTACATTTGTGAACCACCGGCTCTCTTTGACCCGAAGGACCGTACAAGGGTTAAAGTCCACAGTCCAAAAATCACAGCCGGCAAAATGAACGGAAAATGATACTTAAGGTTTGATGCAGACCTGCAGAGTCCGGGTCCCGTTGAAAGTAATCCAAGGAAAAAAAAGTGTATATTTCCAAAGGTAAGGGAGGGAAAAATGTCCGCCTGCATCCACAAACAGGTGGCTGGTCGCCGCCTCGCCTCATCTATCGCAGAGTCAGTGATAACTTTAACCTTTGGCAGAGAGTTCAGGTCAAACTCCTCCGTGCCAACGTGCAAAAATAATCCACAGGGTCTGGTCGAGCCTCTGTCTTCTCTCACACACCGCCGCGGGTTTTTCTTTAAGCAACTTTTTACCCCTTGTACACCTGTCCGTCACCTTTACCGCTCCCACTTAAACCCGTCACCCCGCGTTTGTTCCGCCCCTCCTTTTTCATTCAGTCTTCCTCGACGCATATATTCCACCGGTCTAAATCTTACCTTTTCTACTCGAGCGCCTCTGGCGGCCGTTAGGAAAATTACATAAATTGGCCGCGTCACTGAAAAAGCCGCAAGGTTGAAGGTTTGGGAAAAAAGTAGCGGCTTGTAATCCGGAATTTACGGTATCTATCTATCTATCTATCTATCTATCTATCTATCTATCTATCTATCTATCTATCTATCTATCTATCTATCTATGTCTTGATAAACTTCTGCTCCATCTTAAGTAAAATAAACTTTAAAACTACATGGTCATAAGTTCAGGCAGACATGTTTTTCTGAGTTTATGTATATTTGCCCTTTGACTTTACAAACGTATGATAATGTTTGTGTTTATCCTACACAGTAAATTTTGCAAGTGTTAAATCAACACTTAGAGAGTTTATTTAACTTCTTCTAGAGTGTATTTGGTCCCATTGTCTCCAAATTAACACTGCAAAATCTACAGTGTACAAAACAGTGAATAAAGTTGATCATATGGACAAGATAAAAGCATCATTCATCATTGTAAAAGATTAATAGTGAACTTTTTCTACAAATGTAACTTCTTTTTTTTAAATCCACTTTGACTCAAGAAAACGATGTGAGAATACTTGGTGAAATATTATCAAAGAGGCTAAAATCAGACTGTCTGTATGTGTTTGTATATGGATTCTTAGCTCCACTAAGCTGCTCTGATCTGATCCTTCTACAGTGTGAAAGTGCTGATCTCTAACTAATCTCCTCTACACTGGAACCCAGCAGACAAGTTGGTTCAGAGCCATAATAACTGATCTGTTGCATCATGATGTTAACTTTTGCACTACAAAAAAGTATTTCAAATTTACATTAAAAAAAAAGAAATCATGCACATCAGTTGCACATGTTACAGTAAAATCATGTTTTCTGACAAACTTACTAAATTAATGTTGGTTAAAAAGGATTACATGTTGTTAAATACACATGATTTTTTTCATGTAATCTATTTATATTTTATGCTATATAGTATATATATAATTACATCATGATAAACCAGCATATTTATTCATTTTATCACTAATGTACATCAGCATGATCATTTACTGCTTCATAAAGCATTACCTAAAATTAATATTTTGTCAGTGTTTCAGTTTGTTTAATTGCTATTTCCAAATACAAACATATTTGCTAAAGCTACAGCATATGCTACAGTATTTACATTGGAACACAAATCTTCTAACACAAATATGGTCATGTACATGGTAGGATGGTAGAATATTTTACATATGGAACAAAAAAGGCTTTGATGATCCCAAAATCGTGTTGTCTGAAATTAGGAATCTAGGGTTATTGTTGTTTTCTTCTATTATGGATGAGTAATATCTAGTTTTGGCTGTACGCAAAGCTTGCTTATACTTTATTAAGCTATTTTTCCAGACATTGAGAGAATCTTCTGAATTGGATCGCCGCCATTGCCTCTCTAATTTCCGTGTTGCTTGTTTAATGGAGCGAGTGTCAGCGTTGTACCATGGGGAGGTTAATCTAATCTTAGTAGTTTTTAACATAAGGGGGGCAACTATATCTAACGTAGTTTGTAGTGTGAGCATGGTACTATCAACTAACTCATCACTTATACTGGTACTAAATGTATCCTTTACATAATCACATGACATAAACACAAATAGTGACTAAATTAACTCTTTGAGACAACACGCTCACATAGTATCCTTTTCATTTGCGTTTTAATCACTGAGGTGGAAATATCCTCAAACAAAACCTGGAAGGTCATTAAAAAGTGATCTGAGAGTATGGGATTATGGGGAAGAACGATGAGGTCATTCAATTCAACACCAAGTGTTAAAAATTTAATTTAATTGAATTGAAATTCAATTCAATTTAATTGTATTTATAAAACCCCAAATCACAACAAAGTCATCTCACAGGGCTTTACAGGAACACAATCAACTACAGAAATATATGAAAAGTCCCAAGCGTCCCCTGTCTTTAGACCCTCCTTTTCGGCAAGAAACAAACTTCAAAACCCAGTGGGATAAAAGAAGAGATCTTGAGGAGAACCACACTGAAGGTCAGATCCACTCCTATGAACTCACAATAGATAGTTCAGCCTGAGGTTCCACATCAGGAAAAAGAAAAATGGCCGTCGTTTGCTGCTTCTTAAATTACATTACATTACATTACGAACAAACATAATTATTTCATTTATTCTGAACATGCATAATTCATACATGTTAAGAGAAGGAACATGAAGCAGTTAGATTTATATATCTGGAATGCAGAGAGTCGAGGATGTAATGGTGTTGTGTGCACCAGCTGGATTAATTTTTCCCGAATTCGGTTTGCTAATGCTCTATGATAGGTTCATGAACTGGTTAGATTACGGAGGTCAAAACCTTCAAGATGGCTGAATATTGGCCCATAACTTTGAACAGGTGGATGGATTGCCACCAAATTCTGTGTGCTAATGCTCTAGGACAGACACATGAACTCGTCAGGTGTTGGAGGCTAACAAATTCAAGATGGCGACTTTTAAGATGAATTGAATTTTGTCTGACCCATACCTGTAACCTTTGACGGGGTGGACGGGTTGCCACTAAATTCACTGTGTTCATGCTGTAGGTCAGGCACATGCACTCATTCTTTTATATTTTGTATTTAACATGTAAGTTTAGGAATGGGTGAATGGGCATAAATGGGGAATGAAGGGTGACTGGAAGTATCGCGTTTCGGGGATATACCTTTAGCAGTTGGAGACGACTGCATAGTTCATATAATAAATAAGTCCCTTTTTTTTCAGTGTGCAGGTGTGTGTTTCTGGACTTGTCTTCTTTTCTCATCTCCTCACTAGGGTCACAGGGGTCACTGGGGTCACTGGGGTCACTGGGGGCCTAATCAAGTTACAATGGGTGAAGGCGGGGTACACCCTGTATGAGTCACCAGTTCATCTCAATAATTGGACAATCAATTCAGTCACTATCAATTATATATTTTCAAAAGGCTATATTTTATTTGCATAGACTTTTGCACACATAAAGTTGACATCCTTGTATATGTGATAGAACATGACACCAGATTGGATTTTCATTCCCGTCCCAATCCTGGGCCAGAGCAAAAGAAAAAAAAAAAAAACATTCTTTTTCACTCCTTTAGAACTGACTCCTGAACCCATCCTACTCCCACTTCCATCCGCCATTTTTTTTTTAATAATACACAAACAATTTTGTGATTTTTTTAGATAACTGTTTTACTGGTGTCATCATCTGAACCCACTTTATCCTCACTAGGGTCATGGGGGTCACTGTGGGCCTAATCCAGCTCCAATGGGTGAAGGCGGGGTACACCCTGTATGAGTCTCCAGTTCATCTCAGGGCTGAACATATATAGACAAACAATCAGTCTCACATTCACACCTATGGGTAATTTAGATTAACTAATGAACCTATCAGTGCATGTGTTTGGATGGTGGGAGGAGCCAGAGTACCTGGAGAAAACCCACACAAACACGAGGAGAACATGCAAACTCCACACAGAAAGGTCTGGTGTGGGATTTGAACCAGCGTCCTTCTTGCTGTACTAACCACTGCACAAACCCATCCCACCCTCTCCTCCCCTCCCACCTGTCCCAGTGTCTTCCTGCAGATAAGATCGCACATATGCTAATAAAACCATCGCACACTTCTGCCTTGGCAGTGTTAGTGTCCACTACCACAGCTCTGAACACAAACACTGACCCACACAGACACACGTCCTGGCCTTTTTTTTTCTTCCAGCGTCTCTCGCTGCATCAGTAACAGCCGATCACTTCATGATTTGCTCGTTCAGTGAGTGATGGACAGATCCCCCCCTCAGTACCATAAAAGAAAACACCTGTTAGAATCTGCTTAATCCTCGCCAGCGGCCCTGCTCTCAGGGGCTTTCTGGGGCCCCATCTAATCTGCACAAGGGCACCAGGCCAAGGCCGGGGCAGATTAGGCCCCGACAAGCCATCTAACCATCCATGCACACACACCTCTGTGTCTGCCCCCTGTAACGAGTGTTTGAATCGGCCCCTTAATCCTTGGACTCGATGGAGCCCTCCACCCGGCACATAGGCTCCCTTCATCTCAGCTCAAACTTAATCTCCATGCATCCCCTTCATACCCACAGGCACGGCCCAGCCAACCCCCCCCCCCCCCCCCCCTCCCTCCCCCCACCCACTCAATCCACCTCTTTTCCCCTCCCTCTGTGTATCTAAAGCCCATTGATTTGTTGATTTCTCTTCTTTTGTCCGTGGTTGGCCGAGTGTTAACAGGACATCCAGAGTCCAGGGCCTAGTGCCAGGACTTTTGGCATGGGAGATTAAGGTCCTGATCTGGGCATCTGTCACTGCTCAGGTCCCCTTTTTGACAGCTCTAGGAGAGGCCTTTCCTGAAGTCATTCAAAAAGTGCAGCTTAAGCTTAACACAAATGGTGACTTAATAATAAATGTTTGTTATTGTGTGGCTTATTACGTCACACTTTGACTCATATTTTGACTTTAGGTAAATCAAACATAGTCATGGAAACAGTTCTATCACTGTCTAACTAAGTAAAAGTACTTCATTACTGTACTTAAGTAGATTTTTGAGGTATTTGTACTTTTTTAAATTTGATTTTGATTTATTCAATGTATTTGAACATGAATAATAATAATAATAATAATAATAATAATAATAATAATAATAATAATAATAATAATAATAATAATAATAATAATAATAATGAACACTTACAAAATCGCCTTCCTCCAAAAGATAACTACATTTGTTAACTATTTCTGATACATACATACATACTTATAAAATGAAAACCACACACAAGAATAAATACAGAATAAATAATAATAATAATAATAATAATAATAATAATAATAATAAGAATAATAAGAATAAGAATAAGAATAAGAATAATAAGAATAAGAATAAGAATAAGAATAAGAATAAGAATAAGAATAAGAATAAGAATAAGAATAAGAATAAGAATAAGAATAAGAATAAGAATGTATTTGTGGAAAAATAAATGAAAAACACAAAAAATAAACCAAAAAATTAAAAGTAATTAAAATAAGATGACACTAATAACTCAATATGGATCCAAAATGAGCCACTGTGAATAAAATAAATACAGAATTATTAATGACAGATTAAGGAAAACCTTCACACCTCCATTTCATTCTCATACTGTAGAAGTATATCTCGTTTATATTTAGTCTTAAACTGATGTTTAAGCTCCTCCCCCAAACTGTTCCACAGTTTTACTCCACAAAATAACTTCCTGTGTGAATGTATTCTATTTATTTTACTTAAGTGTTTATTGATCTGGCAACTTTTTACTTTTACTCCCTACATTTTTACATAAATATCTGTACTTTATACTTTACATTCTCAGAATAAATTGTTACTTTTACAAACTAAACAGATGTGACAGTATGAAAAATTAGTGGATGACAGAAACTGTTTTTATTTTACTGACAATTTTTAGTCCAAACTAAAACTACTATTTTGTTTTGTTTTGTTTTCCTCATTTTTTTCATGTTATTTTGTGAATATTTATTCGTTTCTGTTGATGTTGTTGCTTATTTTTGTTTATTTTTTTCTACGTTTTGCTTTTTTTATTTTATTATTTTTCTTCAATTGTGTCCCATTAGTGTCTTACTTTGTTCATGTTACATATTATTTTTATTAGTTTAATATTCATTTTTGTTCATTTCACTGATCACTTTGGCAGTTTTTGTTCATTTTGTTGCTTATTTTATTGTTTTACTGTGGAATTGCTTAGGTCTCAGGAGTTAAAGGGTTAAATAAAATCCAGCTTTGTCTTATTTTTAAGACAGAGTTGAGACAAACGCTTTCAAACGTCCATAGTGTTGTAGTACCAACTACACTCAGACCCCCCCCCACTGATCACCATCAACCTCTTATCACTTCTTCCTTGTGTCAATATCAACATTTCCACCAAATCCCTCCTAAACTTTTTAGTTATCTCACAAACAAACAAATAAACAAACAGACGTTGGTAAGAACATAACTCTGCCGTTCGTTGGTGAAGTAATTACATTTTCCCACCTTTACATTAGCCTCATATTCATCCATTCAAACACCAGTACACATCTACTACCATGCCAGACCTACGGGGAGCAATTATTAGAGTTCAGTGTCTTGCTCAAGGACACTTCAGCACATGGACAACCTGGTCTACCAACTGAGCCACAGCCTAATGTACAGTATTACACTGAAAAATGTAAAATACTGAATCAACTTAAAAATTCTTCTTCAATAGGTCACACATAAAAACATAGTTGAGTGAATCAAATTAAATTAAATTAAAATAAAATAACCCTATACAATTCAATTTGGTTCACTCAACTATATATATATATATATATATATATATATATTTTTTTTTTTTTTTTTTTTTTACGTGTGATCACAAAAATTATGAGATAAAAACTTAAAATCATGACATAAAAAGTAAAAATCATGACATAAAAAGTCAAAATTTTTAAGTTGATTCAATGTTTTACTTTTTTCAGTGTACACCACAGGATAAGAATACACTTACATTATTAAAATGTATTATTGTTCAAGGCTGCAGTGTTTGTTCTTACATTTAACTGTATTACTCTTTTTCGTTAAACATATATTGTACTGTTTTCTTTTGTTTTTTTTCACACATTCATTGTTGTTAAGTACTCAAACAGAAAATGTCAAAAACATTATACTTTTGTTTGAGTTGTGATCATCTTCTTCAAGTCAGGTCTGAGTGACACTATAGAAAACTAGTTTTAATTCCCTTTTTGTTCACCAGTTTTCATTTAGATCTTTTGACCTTATAAACAGACACTGCAGCTGAGTTTCCAGACTGAATGTAGGAGGGTAGATGACAAGACAAGAAGACACTTTTGAGTTTCCACAATCTTTGTCTCCATCTAGTGGCAAAAACATACAATAAATAAACCGAAAATAATGTGAATTTTCAGGGTTTGGTGATATTTTAACTCTTTAACTCCTGAGACTTAAGCAAAAATAAACTAAGATAAAATAACCAACAAAATGAACAATAAAATTCAATAAAATGAACAAAAATGAATATTAAACAAACTAAATAATATGTAACATGAACAAAGTAAGACACTAACGGAACACAATTGAAGAAAAATAAGAAAAAAATAAACAAAACGTAGAAAAAAATTATCAAAAATAAGCAACAACATTAACAGAAACTAATAAATATTCACAAAATTAAAAAATTACACGAAAATAAATGTAAAAAAAAAGCCCAAAAAAAAGGAATCAATGACTGTGTTTGTAATTTCTTTTTCTAAATCAGTTGTTTTTTGACCCCTGTACATCTGTTCCATGAACAAAATTATCAGTAAAATAACACACAAAAAAAACGTTGAATTATTCAAAAAATCTTTTAACTCAACCATTCATTCAGAACATCATATTTTAGCTGTAAAATGTATGTAATTTATTGAACTGCAGTACATTACAATGCAGGATGGTGTGCAATATTTTTTTTAACATTTTAAATATATATAAATATATCCAAAAAAGGTTGCTTCAGGAGTGCTACCTGGACTCACAATAAGTAATAATTAGAGGTGATCTTTGGATGGAAAAACTAAGAGGAAGACAAAAAAGAGAGAAGTCTTATATGTGAAAAATTCAAAAGCCTTTATTACATTGGCTTCATTAAAAAAACCTATAAAAGACCCCAACGCGTTTCAGCATCCAAGCCTTCATCAGGGTGTCATGTATTACTTTATTATCTTTTATTACTTCTTTAGTATTATTTATTTTCAGTAATATATTGTTTTTTATGGTGTAAAGGAGATGCTCAAATATCATGGTACATTGTTGTATGATGACAATAAAGTCTATCTATTGTATTAGACATGAACCAAAGTTAGTATTTGTATTTACTTAATTAAGAGACAATGTATATTAATGAACATTATGAAAACACATAATTAACCCTTTAACCCCTGATGCGTCAGAGCTGATGCATTGTGAATGGATGGTTTACTTTAAATATTCAGACAATTTCAAGTGATTTTTTTTAATTATTATTTTATATTATTTTCATACAACAAATTACAATATGAGTTAATTATTCTTTTTTTTTTTACTTCATTTTGGGGTTTTTTTTTTGTATGTTTTGCATGTTATTTGTTATTTTGTGAATATATTTATTATATATTTATTAGTTTCTGTTGATGTTGTTGCTTATTCTTCATTTTGTTTATTTATTTTATTATTTGTCTTCAATTGTGTTCTGTTAGTGTCTTACTTTGTGCATGTTACATATTATTTTGTTAGTTTAATATTCATTTTTGTTCATTTTACTGATTACTTTGGCTGTTTTTGTTCATTTTGTTGCATATTTTATCTTATTTTATTTTTTACTGTGGAATTGCTAAAGTCTCAGGAGTTAAAGTGTTAACCATCCTGACACCCTCAGTCCTCTCTTTTGGAGATAAGACTTTCACAGCTTTATTGAAGAAGAAAAAAAAGTAAAATATTTATAATTAAGTCTTGGGTTGTAATAATACAGCCATCATTTACAGAAAGAAAGAAAGAAAGAAAGAAAGAAAGAAAGAAAGAAAGAAAGAAAAGAAAGAAAGAAAGAAAGAAAGAAAGAAAGAAAGAAAGAAAGAAAGAAAGAAAGAAAGAAAGAAAGAAAGAAAGACACTCGTGTTTGTACAATATTGTGTTCTGTTATTGTCTTACTTTGTTCATTTTACATATTATTTTGTTAGTTTAATATTCAGTTTTGTTCATTTTACTGATCACGTTGGCTGTTTTTGTTCTTTTTGTTGCTTAATTGATCTTATTTTATTTTCTTCTATGGAACTCCTTAAGTTTCAGTAGGGTTAAATAAATACTTATAATTAAAGTCTTGGTTTGTAATAATACAGCCATCATCAAACTTCTATCTTACATCACCAACTGGTGGTTAAACTACTGCTGTGAAATGTATTAGAAAGAAACAAATAAACAAACAAACAAACAAACACACACACTTGTGTTTATAAAATATTCTTTTTTTATTGAATAAGGCACATATGATCATAGCCTTCCATCATAAGTGCGAACACATTCTTTGGGTTTATACTGTAGATCATTTCATTGCACTTGGACCAGAACATCTTAAAGAGGCTCCTCAACCTCTCATTCCTTCTGACCCGATTTTCACATTAAATCAGTCATTTCAACACGGCCGTCAGTCTGAAACAGTATGACCATGACGAACACTTTCTTAGATTTGTCAAAGATACCGTGTCTTTAAAACATTATACAAACATTTCAAATACAGATATATCAATAAACATTTCATGGAAAATTTAAGAAAAAACAAAATATATATAGTTTTTTGGGTTTTTTTTAACTTATGTGTCAATTTTGTTGGCATGAAAGTAAATCTTAAAGTCTTTATGTATCTTCATGTAGTTAAAAACATATTAATATAATGACTATGTGTGTTACAAGTGGAAATTAAGACCTGATACATGTATTATTCTGAATACATGTATGTGTTTTCTGTGTGTTTCTCCAAGGCTGAAGATCTTCAGTCAGCGACGATTCTGTCACTTGGCAACAACGGACTGACGGAAATTCCTTCAGCAACTTTGTTCTGAGAAAAGTAAAGTGAAAGGTCACGACAGTTTTATGTTAGATTATTGATAAGATATGAAACAAAAGCTGTCCTGCTTATTGAAGTCATTGTACTCACAGAGGTGTTTAAAGTACTCACATTCTGTACTTAAGTAGAAGTACAGCTACTTGTGTGAAAAAATACTCTGGTAAAAGTAGAAGTACTGAGTCAACTCTTCTATTTAAGTAAAAGTAAAAAAGTATAACTTCTCAATTGTAATAAAGTACAAAAGTAAAACTGCTTTTTTTGTCATGAATAAAATACGGTAATACTTCAGAAAATAAAATCAGATAAGTTTCAAAAGTGTCTAAAATAAAGCCTTTAAAAGTGAGTTAGTGTGAAGATAATGTGTTTGATCCAGTCACAGTTACTCAGTTTTGTGAATATGGGCAGAAAATTTAGGAAAATGGGGGAAGAAAAGTTACAATTGAGATTAAAAAAAGTCAGGAGATTAAAAAAAAAAAAAAAAAAGGTAGAAATATGAGTTAAATATGGATAATTTTAAGATAAAAAGTCAAAATTATAATAGTCATATAACTATAATATATCAAGTCACAGTTTCTCCACTGATTTTCTCTCTGAAGCGACTGATTTTTCATACTGTCACATCTGTTTAGTTTGTAAAAGTAACGAGTCTATTCTGAGAATGTAAAGAGTATAAATTACAAATATTTATATAAATGTAAAGAGTATAAAGTACAAATATTTATATAAATGTAAAGAGTATAAAGTACAGATATTTATTTAAATGTAAAGAGTATAAAGTACAGATATTTATATAAATGTAAAGAGTATAAAGTACAGATATTTATATAAATGTAAAGAGTATAAAGTACATATATTTATATAAATGTAGAGTATAAAGTACAGATATTTATTTAAATGTAAAGAGTATAAAGTACAGGTATTTATATAACTGTAAACAGTATAAAGTACAGATATTTATATAAATGTAAACAGTATAAAGTACAGATATTTATGCAAAAATGTAGGGAGTAAAACTAAAAAGTTGCCAGAAAAATAAATACTCAAGTAAAGTACAGATACCTCAAAAATCTACTTACATACAGTAATGAAGTACTTTTACTTAGTTACTTTCCACCTCTGGTCACTCACATGTATGAGCACATAATAAAACACAGGTTCAGCTTTTTACCTCCACCAAGGAGGTTATGGTTTTGCTTTTGTCTGTCTGTCAGTTTATTAGTTAGAATATTACTCAAAAAGTTATGGACAGATTTTGATTAAATTTACAGGGCAGGTTGGTAATGGTACATTTTGGTGGTGATTGGGCAAGATAAACTCAAAAACTTGTCTAAAATTACATCATCAGATCATTACAAACAAGTCAAGAGTAGTTACTGGCGGAAGTTTATTGTCCTTTTTTTGTGTTTTTTCTGTTTTTCTGACCATGGGGGCAGGGGGGGGGGGGTCGGGGCTCCATTTCACAGCTCAACAAAACCAAACATTCACTCAGGATGTTGACATGCACATCGAGGCAGAGCTTTAACTGCAGTGTGTGACACAGTCCAGTATACATGTGCAGCAAGAGAATCTAATTATTGAGTGAGTTATGTTCAAAACCTCAAAAACACACTGTTTTCTGAACAGGTTGTGTTGTCAATAGTTAAACTAATGATGTGTTTGGAATAATCCAAACAAGGTCAAACTGTAACAGTTTAGTCTGAAACAAAAATAGATAAAACCATCACATAATAACTTTACATTTTACTTCATGCTACTTTTCTGTACATTTATGTGAATGGTATTTTCTAGGTACAGCAAATGTATTTGTATAGTATATTTTGTGTACAGGACAATTCAAGGTGCTTTACATAAAACATATAAGAAAATTAAAATGATTCAAATTCATTAGAGACAACTAAAATAAGAGACATAAAACCTTTAAAAACAATTGAGAATCTAAGTAAAAGCTCCATTAAATAGTAATATTTTCAGGGCCGATTTAAATGAATAAATCTAAAGAGTCTTGTTTTACCTGTAGTTTTCTGTAAACAGTGCTTTTATACACTTTGACCTACATATGGAACAAAACCTGCTCCAAAGTACAGTTTATAGGGTAATATGGAGAGTAGGTCATCCTATAATGAAAGCCCTCATCAACCCTGAAATTCTGCTTTATTAAAGTGAGAGTGAGACATTTTGTCCCACACAAAGAAAGTTCAACATCTTTATATACATAAAAGGAACATCTATAAGTCTATAACATAACATAACATATATAACTAACAACATAATAATATTGATGATAATAATAATAATAATAATAATAATAATAATAATTATTATTATTATTATTATTATTATTATTATTATTATTATTATTATTATTATTATTATTATAGAACAAGAAGAATCATCATCATCATCATCATCATCTAGAAGAGGGGTATTCAAATGTGTTCTTCAAGCGCCAGTATCCTCCATGTTTTCGATATCACCTGGTTCAATTAATGATCAGCTCCGACTAATAATGATGTGTTGACTTTAAGATGTGATGGAAGAGGGAAATATCTAAAACATGTAGAATGCACTTGAGGAATGGATTTGAATACCCCTGATCTAGAGAAATTTAAAAAAAAAAAGTTCAAACAACAAAATAGAATAGAATAGAATAGAATAGAATAGAATAGAATAGAATAGAATAGAATAGAATAGAATAGAATAGAATAGAATATACACTGATTCAGCATATTGATCTATAGGAAAATATATTGACATCCTGCTGCTTTTCTGTAGAAAATAAGAGTCACTGCTTAATTTTATAGTAGATGTAAATGTATCACATATTAGAGGATGACATTTGTCGGAAATTACCGTGGGTCACGTGATTCCCGTGGGATGGGAGTCAACATTTTATTAATCTCATAATTGGGTCAAGACAGGAATAAAAATCAATGGGAGCGGGCAGGAACAGGAGCAACAGTAGATGATTATTTTCAGCTGTGTTGAACAATAAAAAGTGCAGGAATGTTCATTACTGTTGGCCTTTCAGTGAGCCAAAACTTGAAAGACAAAATAAGTACATATCCAACTGTGCTTTAACTTCCTGGACGACCATTAACAGAAGCTAAAGGTTTAATAAAACAAAGCCATTAAGCGACAACTACAATGTAAAGTAACTTGTAGGAAAGTCTGACATATTTCACAAGTTCATGAGACTTCAAAGTGACAGCACCAACAGGTTATATATAAAGCTTGCAAAATATTAGTTATTCCAGTGAGTCTGGGACAAGTGGTCTCCAGAGGACACATGTAAAGGACAACCCAGAGAGAACTGAGCATAAGTTTATGGACATACTGTCAGTATTTTTGTTCATTATGTATAAAATAAGTAAAACCGGTAAAACACGCAGTGGTTAGTACTAGTGCCTCACAGTAAGACGGTCCCTGGTTCGATTCCCACACCAGACCTTTCTGTGTGGAGTTTGCATGTTCTCCTTATGTCCATGTGGGTTTTCTCCAGTTTCCTCCCACCATCCAAACACATGCACTGATAGGTTAATTGGTTAATCTAAATTGCACATATGTGTGAATGAGAGATGAACTGGAGACTCATACAGGGTGTACCCCGCCTTCACCCATTATAGCTGGATTAGGACCCCAGTGACCCCCATGACCTTAGTGAGAATAAAGTGGGTTCAGATGACGAGACCAGTAAAACAGTTACTGTATCTAAAAAAAAAAAAAAAGTTTCTGTATAATTTAAAAACTAGAAAAGCACTCTGAGACTGCAGACCTCTGCCAGAGTAGACCCCCCCCCCCACCCCACACCTATCACCCCCAAAATGAAATCAGTTCTTCCTGTTTACATTTCCAACATATCCTGAAAATTTCATCAAAATCCGTCCATAAGTTTTCGAGTTATCTTGAACACAGACAGACAAACAGACAAAGGCTGGCAAAAACATAACCTCCTTGGCGGAGGGAAAAATGGGGATGGGAGTGGGGGTAATTTTGAGTGGGTTTGGTTGATGGGTTTGGGAGTCAGTTCTACAGGAATGGGACAGAATGGGCTTTTTTTTTTTTTTTTTTTTTTTTTACTCTGGCCTGGGATTAGGATGTCATGTTCTATCACATATACAGGGATGTCAACTTTATGTGTCTATGCAATTAAAATATAGCCTTTTACAAATATATAATTGATAGTGACTGATTTAAATGTCTAATTATTGGAAATACATGTCCTTGACAATAGATATACTATCTATCTATCTATCTATCTATCTATCTATCTATCTATCTATCTATCTATCTATCTATCTATCTATCTATCTATCTATCTATCTATCTATCTATCTATCTATCTATCTATCTATCTATCTATCTATCTATCTATCTATCATTGAAAAAAAAAAAGATGAACCAATGTTCAAAGAGTCACTTCACTTTCTAAGATTTCTTACCATATATGCAACAACATTCACATGGTAGGGGATTCCACCCAGTTCCTCACACTTCTTCATGTGGGTCCTCTCTGGATCTCCAGCAGTTAAAACAGGGGCATCAGGGTCAGCCTGCAAACAAAACCAACAACAACATGACAATTCAACTTGGCTTCATTTGCATTGATCGATCAGCAGAATTACATCTATTTATGTGATTATCCATACAGTATATGATCAATATTGAGTGAGGGGCAGGTACTCACAGGTTCCATCCCTCTTTGGACAGACAGCAGGTCTGACATCCTGCCATTGAACCCGGGTGCAAAGTTCTCTGGGTTGATGGCGACAAAACACTGACCCTAAAAAAAAAGAGGTGATAACAATGTGCTGTGACCCAGAACAAACAGTCTAAGTCCATCAGGTGACGTAGTGTCCTATTGACATAATGTAGTCTATACTAAACACACTGACTGTCCTTATCTTTTCGATAAAAATAACTTTTTTTTTTTCAGAGAATGATGACAGAATTCAGTTTGACAAATGAACAGAACTAATGAACCTGTGTGGATGTTGAAAAATCATCTAACCATTTAACCAACAAGAGTCAAGGAAATCCTTCCCATGAGTCAGTTTGGGCTCATGGAAAGGATTTGTGAAATGCACAAATTACTCTTACTATATTTTATACTATAACTATAACATTAATAATAATATTAGGTCAGGGGTCAAATGCAGCTAAATTCAATCTGAAGTAACTCACAGTGGTGAATGAAGTACTTACTTTTTCTATTTATGTAAAAGTACAGACACGGGCAAAAAAATGTACTAAACTAATAGTAAAAGTATCCAGGGAAAAATCTACAGTACTAGTAGAAAAGTACTCATTTTAAAAAAAAGTATTTGATCCAGATTCAACTATTATACTTAACTGAGTAAATAATACAGTATGTGGATGTTTAGTACATACAAAAAGACAGAACCAACATTAAAACTAACTGTTCAATTTAATACTGAGACTGTAAACAGAACCATAACAAGCTCTGGTCTCAAACTGTAAAGAGAACCCACAATCAACAGAAACTTCTGACACAGTGATCAACACATCAGACCTTCAGAATATGACCACTATTTATGATTCAACCTCAAAAGGAGTTGATTTCCAAAGTTATTTTTTAACTTTGCATCAGTCCAGCTGAACCTCTACAGCAGGATTACATTTATTCGTACAGTTTCACAGTGCTTTGTGCACATGGTAAAACAAACAATGTATTAAAATACTACTAATAAATAATAAGCAACCAAATAAGAAGAAAACAACAGCAGTGTTTGATGTAAATACAATTTGAAAAGTAGTGAAGTACAAAGTACAGATATAAGCACTAAAATGTAGTGAGGTAAAAGTAAAAAGTATCCCTCTATAAATGTATTAAAATAAAGTACAGATACATAAAACATTAACTATGAATGTTTGTCTTATGTAAAAAAGGGAAATTCACTGAAAATGTTTGTATTCACAAACTATCCTTTCATAAAACATGTGAATATCCTGAATGTCTTAAGATAAATAAGTGCAATTTTAACAATATTCTTCCTGTTACTAAATGCTTTGTGTATGTGTAGATGCACTGTGATCTGTAAGTTATAATGCACATGTTTAAATGAGATGCTGACGTATAATATTATGAAAATACACTTATTTGTCTTAATACAGTTCAGTTTGTTCGTGGCTATTCATGCTATTCACATTTTTTAAAGGATATAAACATTTTCACAATGTAATTTTCCTTTTCTATTTTAAAACATGGAAGTTAGGAAGTAAATGTTGAGTTGAGTTGATATTATTTATGTATTATTATGCTATTATTTTAGTGGTCTGATCCATTTCAGATCATATTGAACTGAACTAAAATGAGTTTGACAACCTTGATTTAATCCCTTCTATTAATTCTAATTTGGTCTGTGTTCTGAACATTAAAGTGAACACACACACACACACACACACACACACAAAAACAAAAAAAAAACATACCAGATTTGCCACTTTGTCAGTTACTTTCCACTTGCGGACATATTTGCTGTACTGGGCTCCTGCCAAGATGCCACAAAAGATCTCTACCATCATTCCCAGACCAAAACCTTTGTACCCTCCTGCAGGAAACAAAAGCACATGATGCACCGACAGGGTAAATGTTAGTGTTCAGTCATTTGTAATGTAATGTAACATGCTCCTGAAACTGGAGAATTAAGTGGAATTTGCAAAATTAGGCTGAGATTTTAAATAGATTTACAGTGAAAATAGATATATTATGTTCTAAGGCTTCTACCAAAAAAACTAAGGATATTCCAACAAAATATGTATGGAGTGATTTTTGAGACAAAATTAAGCGTACTCACACGAAAGTAATCTGTGCATATTTGGTATGTGCATGCATCTTCGGTGTTAGTTGAGCATAAAATAAATATTTGCAAACTCTAAAATAAGTCCATTTTTAGTTATAATGTGTTGTGTGTTTGATATTTGTCAGAATACAAATTGAAAAGTTACGACATCAAAAATGACATTTCCAAAATTAAAGTTATAAGTACACTGTCTTCAGTACAAATGTGAATTTCTCAGATGGAAGAAAGTGGTAAAAAAAAACAAAAACAAAAAACATCATTGGTTATGTGACTGCTTTCAATCATAAAGGAAATCTAGTTTTTACCATGGATCGAGCTGCACTCTGCTACATGTCAAAAATTTTCTAGAACTTGTAGGAGTAAAGTTGTCACTGAGCGGTGATGGTTTGAATTTGATCTGTTTTTGTGTTTAATGGATAATGACTGTGACTCCTGGTTCAATTAATATTCAGCTCATCATCCACCTGTGCACAAGCCTGATAATCATAGAACAGCTTCCAGGTGTGATGGAAATATATAAAACATGGAAGATACTGGCCCACAAGGACTGGCTTTGAATACCCTTTCTAACAATATGTGACACTCAGAGCCTTAACCCTTAACCCTGAGCAAAAAAGTGTTTAAACCCCAGTGTCTCATATTGATGTGGACGGGTTAGAAACCTACTGTGTTTGAATTAGACACTGAGGGACACCTTGTGCGTCAGAAACCGATGTTTGGGAAGTGGATCGGACCTGATAATGACCATCAGGTGTGATGGAAGAAGCAAACATCTAAAACACAGGTGTCAAACTCCAGTTCTCAAGAGCCGGTGTCCTGCATGTTTTAGATATTTCCCTTTCCCATGTGATTCAGTTTAACCCTTTAACTCCTGAGATTTTAGCAATCAGTTTAAAATTAAAAAATAAAATAAAATGAGTAACAACACAAACAAAAATTAATAATAAGCTAACAAAATAATTGGTAACATGAGTAAAGTAAGACACAAATGGTAGAAAGTCAAAGAAAAATTAAAAGAATCAAAATGTAGAAAAATAAACAAAATGAACAAAAACTAATAAATATTTACAAAATGACAAATAATGTGGAAAATTTTGGGGGAAAAAAATTACTAAAGAAGAAAACTAGTAATGACAGTTGGTCACAGTAGTTTAAAAAAATGGTGAAATAAAATATTTTTAAAAAACACCTCTTGCTCTTTTGGCACCTTTTCCATGCACAAAATAAAGTAAAACTGTTGAATTTTTCTGAATATTTCAACAAAATCATCCATTCAGAACGCATCAATGCTGACACTTAAAGAGTTAATAATCAGCTCCTCATCAGACTGATAATGATGCAATGACCTCCAGGTGTAATGGAAGAGGGAAACATCTAAAACATGGAGGACCCCGACCCTCAAGGACCGCAGTTTGACACCCCTGATCTAAAACATGCAGGAAGGTGGGCCTTGAGGACCAGGGTTAGGAACCACTGATCGACATGATTAGTACATTAAACATAGAAACATGATTTTCACTGGGAAAAAAAAAGCAAAATAAAGTGAACAAAACTATAACATATGCTGATAAATTACTTAAAAAAGGTTAAACATGGAGAAAGTTGTATTTGGGAGCTGCCACAAAAGCAGCACTAGGTGTTTATGAGTGAATGTAGAAGTTAAACCACAATGAAAATAACAGTTAAGTGCAGATGTGAATACACTGAATATGTGACCTGTGGCTTCACTGCCACCGATGGGCACCAGTCCTCCTCCAGATATGACTCTGGCAGGGTCTGTGGTCAGCTTTCCCTGGGCGTCACAGCCCCACCCTTCAGGGATGGGGTCTCCACGCCGCTCATGAAGTTCCACCTGCACAAATATAAATAAGTTCACTTTAAAATCACAGTTAGTGGTTTTTCAGCTCCACACTGTACAGACCAGGACAATACAACAAAAGGACAATATTCCTAATCAATGAACAAATGTTTGGACATGACTCACTGCTTTACAATAATTTTACATTTTACACTTTAACATACTGTATTTAATTTTTACAAGTCAAAGGAAAGGCAAAGTGTTTTGTTTTTGGTTTGAATTCTTTGTGTCTTTCTTTTATTGTTAACACTCTAGAAGCAAAACTATTGGTTGAAGTCATATCAAATTTGCTTCATATTATATATTCCTTCATCACTGGCCTTTTGGTGGTAGTGGGAAAGGTGCTCCGATCCACTTCAATTCAACGATGCAGGTTAAAATAGCTGGATCTGACGTGGGAACACAACCTGCTAGTTTAAGACATGGGGCGTTACCTGATGCACCCATAGTGTCCTATCTCATATCATGCATCATTCTGTCTCACTTGTGACTTTTATCATCAATAGGATCCCAGTGTGGTGACATCACCAGATGTACAGCAGGGGTCACACTGGGTTATTTTTTGGTCAATAGAGAAAAGCCAAATGTCAATTGTTAGTGGGTTGATGCAGGTTTTTAAAAAAAAAAAAAAAAAATTTAGTGGAAAAGCAGCTAAAGATTGACAGAAACCCAGAATACATCTGATTAATAATTGGGAAAAGTTGATCAAAGTTCAATTTTTATTAGTTTTTCAAATCTTCAAATGTACTTAAAATGATCAAAAACATGAATTTTGTTTAAATTTCCTTCAAATTTGACACATATATAGAAGCAACCAATATGCTGACATCAGCTACTGTAGAGCAATGCCAATGTACATACGCATAATTGTGCACAGTTATATCTTGTTATGTTCTTTATTGTTGTATTCCAGTTTCATTGTACATTAGGAGTCTTCAACCCTGGTCCTCATGTCCTGCATGTTTTAGATGTCACCCTGCTCCAACACACCTGATTCAAAGCAGTGGGTCATTATCAGGACTTGATAACGAGCTGATCATTTGAATCAGGTGTGTTGGAGCAGGGTTGCATTAAAAACACGCCGAGCACCAGGGTTGAAAACCTCTGCAAGTCCTTAAATGTACACTATTCCATTTGCAATTGTTTTTCCACCATCAAAAATAGTCTTTTTTTTTTTTTTTTACCTTTATATCAAATCAAATGAAGACCAGCTCTATAACACTGATCTACAAATAAAATACTTACAGAATAAAAGTAACACAATTTTACCATGAAACTCACTGAAAGGAAAATCAAGTAAAAAAAATCAGATTGGCTAAAGTTTCCACAATTACAGTCTTGAGGCACAATGTGAAATTTGACTATTAACAAGAGAATGGGTTTTAATCAAAATGAATATTTCTTTCCAGATCTTATAATCTTAACTTTCTTCCATAAACCTGATCATACCTTTCCAAGTGCTACAGCTGATGTGGCCATGTCCAGGACAAAGCTGTCTCCATTGTTTGCAGGAGCAGCAACGCTAATGGGGTTGGTGCCCAAGGTGCACTAAAAACAAAAGGAAACAGATTATTAAAATAGAAGCCATACAGTGCATGCTGTGTATTATATAGAAAAAAAAATGTGTACCTCTTTACCACGTGTGGGGACGACCAGTGGAGACGTGTTTGTAAATGACATTCCCTGGAAGGCAGATCATTGTTAGGTGTACATCTACCACTAGAATTACATATTATATAATTAACAACATTGTAAAATTTGTGAAATCACCAGAAAACATATAAAAAAAATCACTCACAATCATGTTTTCCTTGAGAGCTTGCATTGCATAATATCCAGCGATACCATAATGATTGGATCCTAGAAGAAAATACCATTAAAGTTTCATTGTTTAATAAAATGTGGGACAGATTATTATTATTTCACTGGTTGGTCAAACCTTATTAAATACTTTGATGTTGCAGGTGACTGAATAAAAGTTACAGAATAAGAAAAGTTTCCATTTGATATATTCAGTAGGACCCAGGGGCGTCACAGCCATTTAAAATGTGGGGGTGTTCTAGGTTGTCGAACATGAGCAAAATGTTCTGAATCTATCATCGGAAAATTACTGAACAATGATCCATTAATGGTTACATTTGTATATTAAAAAAGTAATATATGGCTGAAAATAATAACAAAAATGTGTTTTTCCTTTAATTAAACATTTATTTAATTCATAAGTCAAAACAATGAGATAAAAAGTAAAAATTATGTGATTATAAAAAAATGGATATAAGTTTGGATTTAAAAAATCAGACTCTGATTTTACAAAAATGTTTTGTCCATGTCAGGGGAGACGACTAAAAATATGTTCCTCAGGGGGAACATCACTGAAAAAAAGTTCTAGAACCACTGGCTTAAGGTATATGTCACAGAACAAGACATAGTTTAGTTAACTTAGTTTAACAACGGTAACATTTCTCATTACTTACTGGTTAATGACTGTTTGTTAACACCACGAAGAAGAGCTGTTTACATTTAGCGCGGTGAACTGAGGTGCGCTTCATTTACATATGCTGTTGTGCCGCCCGGGCGGGTAAACAGTTTAAACCATAGATATTGTAACAGCCCCACAATGTTATTGATGTTTGTTTGTCGTGATTGCGACCGACAGTAACCGTTTATCTCGAAAATAAAAACTAAGTGAGACCAACTCTCCATCCGTTACCTGGATCCAGTAACGATACAATATATAAACTCAGGAAAAAGTGGAGGGTATGAAATCATCTGGTTGGGGAAGTGGGGGTGTCGCAACACCCCCATCCCCCATGGGTGCGACACCCGTGGTAGGACCTGAACTGAAATAGCATCATTCATGTTAACCTTACACTGTACACTGTTGCCCATAAAGTTGAAATCTTTCCTTTTCTTTTCATAGACAGTCCTGTTTCACCTTTCATCAACTAAACTTTATCTGTCAAGAATAAAACACACTGTCACAATCACTTCATGAAAAAATGGTAAAAATATTGTATCCAAAGACTATGGCCAACAGACTATGACCCTCACAAGGAAGTAATACTTCAAAGACTAATAAAAGTGGGACTCGTACAACACATAATCATGCTTCCACTTATTCTGCCTCATATCCTGTTTTTTTTTCTGCTCCTCTTCTGTGTCTTCCCTCTTCAACTGAATCCAGTGGAAAAAGTCTCATCATGTACCCACATGTACGGTGTACGTATGATGTCCAAGTATGTTTTAAGGATGTATTTACATTATCTGTGTGTGTGTGTGTGTGTGTGTGTGTGTGTGTGTGTGTGTGTGTGTGTGTGTGTGTGTACTGTAAATTCTGAATCCTTTGATGATGATGACACCTGGAATTTGGCAGCTGCTACACTGGTTTTTGGAGGACAGTGCACACCTTTGCTGTGACATGCTAAATGGTAATAAAGCTAAACTAATCTAATCTTTAGCAAAATATGACACTTTTAATACATTAATTTCATTTCATAATCTATTCGTTCAGCTTTGAGTGTGGAGTAAAATAGCGTCTGATTTCTGGTTTTTCTATGTTAGTGATTAAACCATAGTGATTCAGTTATGAAAGCAGAACATTATGTCCGTATCAAATACAGATGTGGGTTTTCGGGGGGGGGGGGTTCTTTTCTTTTTTTTCTTTTTGCAAAAAACAGGTTCACATAAAACATATTTTTCATTAACATTGACTGAGTATTTAAAGAATATTTCAGGATAAATGGCTGTGAAGGGCAAAAGTAGCAAAGGCCTTTAACCTCGAAACTAAATTAAAACAGTTTTTTACTGTTGTGTTGTACAGTAGAGGTAACTGTAGTCATCAAAGCAAAAGAACATATACAGGCACCTTTTCGAAGCAATATAATAATAATAATAATAATAATAATAATAATAATAATAATAATAATAATAATAATAATAATAATAATAATAATAATAATAATAATAATAATAATAATAATAATAATACATTTTATTTGTATAGTGCGTTTCATGGCACTCAAAGACGCTTTACATGCAATAAAAAACAGAACAATAAGAGTTCACGAACAATATCATATTTTTTGACGAACGTGAACGACTCGTTCACTTTTGCCAAATGAACGGGAAGTTGTGAACGCGGTTATTCTGGCATTTATTGAACTGCGCTCTTATGTAGTTCACATTTTGTTCTTATCATGTTGTAATTATTGAGTCCTATGAGGAATAAAATGGGATCAAAACACAACATTATCATAGATGTCATTTTTGTATTATTCTGAACAAATTTTGGAAACATAATGTTGTGGAATAGCCAATGAGAAGTGGGCAGGGCAGAGAGAGAGAGAGAGAGAGAGAGAGAGAGAGAGAGAGAGAGGGAGAGAGAGAGAGAGAGAGAGAGAGAGAGAGAGAGAGAGGTGCAGAGAGTTTTTGGGAGCGGAGAAAAAGAGTTAAATGTACAGAGTGTGACCGGCGACCGGAGCAGGTGTTGTCCCGTTCTTGGAAATAAACATTGAAAATGAAGCTCACTGAAACCACTCCTTGTGAGAGGGAAGTTAACCCCAGGGTAAGGTACTTACTTCCGTCCGAGAGGAGGACGGCATTTTCCCCTGATTTCCTGACTATGGTCAGGATAACGTTAAGAACGGTTAAAAATAAGTTTACAATAATAACACAAAAAAAGAATGAAAAAGTTAATTTTGGGATCCATGAACTTCTAGTTCATCATTTAGAAGAATGAACGATGAACTGAACTAATTCATATTGAGTAACTTGAACTGAACTTTGAACTAGTTCCTAATCAAGGTCAACTTTCCCAACACTGGAGTCCAACAACAATAAAAACAAACAATCGAAAACAGAGCAGTCACAAAGTAAAGCAGACAGAATAAAAGTAATCAAACATTAAAAGCAATCTTGAATAAATGAATAAATATATGTTTAATTGACAAGTCAAGGTAACACATACACACACTGTAAACCTGAATAAGTTAGCAGAACTTAAAAAATGTAAGGCAATCGATTTTAGGTGGATGAAACTTAAAAAAATACAAGTTTCCAGAACTTAAAATGTAGATGCTTATTGAAGTATAATTAAATTAAAATATTACTTAGTATTCTAAGGTTGTGTCAGTCCTACTGGGAGACTAAGTCAGGGTTCAGTGTCTTTGCTCAAGGACACTTGGACATGTAGACAGACAGAGCCGGGATGCGAACCACCGACCCTTCAGTCATTGGACGACCCACTCTACCAACTTGTTTTTTTTTTAATGGTGGTTAGGGGACGGCACATGCACATATTTTAGTTACGGGCGGCTGTGGTTCAGTTGGTAGAGTGGGTCGCCCAATGACCGAGAGGTTGGCGGTTCGCGTCCCGGCTCTGGCTGTCCACATGTCGAAGTGTCCTTGGGCAAGACACTGAACCCTGACTTAGGCCCCCAGTAGGACTTACCATAGACCTTAGAAACCTACTGGTGTATGAGTGTGTGTGTGTGAATGGGTGAATGTGAGGCTAATGTAAAGCGCTTTGAGCACCATGAAGGTGGAAAAGCGCTATATAAATGCAGTCCATTTACCATTTACCATTTACTGTAGCAGATCAGGACTAGTGTTCGTAGAAGTGAAAGTGAAACTTGACATTCATTTATCTTTTCTCCACCTCTTGAAGCTTTGCAAACCTTCATTTGAGGAGGTGGGACATAGTTTTCAAGATCAAGGAATTAATTTTAAATGTAAACTAGAAAATCACTCAGGGAGCGCAGACTCCACCAAGGCAGATCAGCCCCCACCCCCCCAGGCAGTGTATATATTGTGCATTGTCCCTGTCTATATATAAAAAAAAAGGAATTCTGGACCTACCATGAGCAACCACCCAGCCGATGCCCACTTCCTTGGCTTTACTTATAGCTAGGTTCATGCAGAAGTTCCCCACTACAGGTCCAAGGAGGTTCTTCCCATCCACCAGGGCCGTAGCAGGACTCTCCTTCTCCACCACGGGCTCACCGTCTTTGGCACAGATCCCTGTTCGTACGTCTTTTACATACATGTCTGTTAGGAAGTTTCAACACAGAATGGATAATTTCATACTTAAAACTGTTAAATGATTTCAAATTTTAATCAGATTAATCACAGGGTTACTTTGGATTAAAACACTTTATGTGGATTGACTGTTCTGTTTTTTGGGGGGGGGTTTTATACTCAAGTTTTCTACAGAATATTCAAAAATACACTAAAGGCACAAAAAGAAAAAAAATTACACAACACATGCTAAAATTCACACAAAAAATGTATGAAAAACTCAAAACATATTCAAAAACTCTTCTCACATGCAGAAAAAAAACACCCAAAAATTTGATAAAATATACAAAACATACTGTATGAAAAACATCAATATAGATACAGTTAAACATGTTTATTCAACAGCAAAAAAATCTTGAAACGAAACAACTGTTCCATTTAAATGCATTAAAATGTTTCATCAGATTAATTCTGATGATGGTTTAATCTGTATTAATGCATTCATTTTGAAAGCTCTGCTTATATTTAAAACAGCCTAGGCAGGGAATTTGAAGCCAATTGAATAATTAGAAAATTAAATTGACTGTACTGACCCATCCTGTTGAGTCCATGGCTGTAGTGGCCCCTGTGGTCGCCCTCTACCAACACCTCTGCCAGGCTGCGAGCGTGATGTGGCTGGGTGCCCACTCCGATCATGCACCTCTCAATGAAGTTCTGCACCTCCACCTTACTTATCAAACACCTACAGAGGAAAGATTTATATTAGAGCATCAACATCGTATCATCAAAGCGCTTTATATTCACACACACACACTCATACACCAGTAGGTTTCTAAGGTCTAAGGTCAGTCCTACTGGGAGCCTAAGTCAGGGTTCAGTGTCTTGCCCAAGGACACTTAGAAATGTGGACAGCCAGAGCTGGGACGCAAACCGCCAACCTCTCGCTCATTGGGCGACCCACGCTACCAACTGAGCCAATAGTCACATGACAGGTCAGGACATGTAGGAGACGAATGAACTCAACATTTTCTCATCTAATTTCAATAAAACCTGACACACACTGAGCAGATCACAATCTGAACCAGTTTGGAGTGAGTCACTGGTAACAAGACTGAAAAAGGAACAACAAACAAGAGAAAAATCACCCAAAACTAAGGCTCAGTGCTAGAAAGAAACATCAGTTCTGTTTATTTTTTTTCTCAAAAAAATTCTATATATATATATATATATATATATATATATATATATATATATATATATATATATATATTTTTTTTTTTTTTTTTTTTTTTTTATTTATTTATTTTTTTCTTTCTCTTTCTTATATATTATCACCTAAAATCAAGACTCGGTGCCAGAAAGAAAACCAACATCAGGTATGTGGAATTATTTCTTTTTGTTTATTTTATTCATTTATTCGTCTTGTTTTGCTTTGTTTTTTTTATTATTATTATTTATTGGTACTTGTTTCATTTTTTATTTTATTTTTTAAAAAATAATCATTTTTAATGTTATTTAAAAAAAAATTCTTTACATAATTTTTTATATCATATCATACCTAGTTTCTAAGTACGTCATTACAAGAGACGGTTAGTTTTACCTCTATCTGTGTTTTATCTTTTACAGTTGATATTCAGGGTCAGACAACTGTAGCATTTTCAAAAAAAATATCAGGAATACATTATGCAGGATTTTTTTTATCCCATAAAAATTCAAACTAAATCCACCACTGAGCAAAAGCATAAATCCACCAACACGATTAATATCACATTCTGTACTTAAGTAGAAGTACAGCTACTTGTGAATATTCAGGTAAAATTAGAAGTACTCATTCAACTTCTTTACTGATGTACAAGTACAAAAGTACAACTTCTCAATTGTAATGAAGTAAAAAAAAATAATAATAATTTAAAAAAAAAAGGACAAAGTAAAACAGCATTTTTTTTTGTTCTGGATAAAACAATACTTATTTAATCAGGAAAAATCTGAAACGTTTCAAAAGTATTCAAAGTTACTGGGTAGACAATGCATTTGATCAGGTGGTACTCATGGTACTCAACTTTGTGGGTATGGGCAAAGAATTTGAGAAAAAATGTAAAGAAGAAGAAAAAAAATATTCCAAATTGAGATAAAAACTCAATATTATTATTATTTTTAAGTAATAAATATGAGATATCAACTTAGAAGACATGGATCGTCCAATGCTCCACTCAAATACTGTACTTTACCGTTACTCCAACGCTTGCTTCGTACAACTATCTTGGAAAATGTTCCTACACTAACGTCGGCAGCACGGATGACAATGACGTGCGACAAGACCAGGAATATGTGCAGAACGAACGGAATAATGTTAAAGCAGAATTAATGGTTAAAATGGGACAGGAATTATTTTATTCAGAATTAATATCAGAATAAACCAGTGACTTTATTCAGAATTAACTTTAATTTGGAATTAACATTTTCAACAGGAATTAGATGTTTACATGGTCATCTTAAAGCGGAATTAAATTTATTCTGAGTTAAACAGTGATAAAAACTCCCATGTAAACAGGCTGAGTAGTGAGAACTATACGTGCTTTTTGGAATAGTTCTGTTTAATGTCAATCATGGTTTGTTTTTGACATGATTGGCAAAATATTTTCTCCTGTGTGATATATTTTATTTTGATTTAAATGTTCAAAATAAAGTTTATTTAAAAAAACAAATAAAAGAACCAAAGAAAGAAAATACTTGTACTCAGTTATTAACAGTTTACATACAGGATTATATTTAACATACAGGGCGACATATTGATAATAATGAGGCGAGAACATCATGTTGATTAAAAAAAAAAGCTATTACACAACAAGACCCACAAAGACTGTAACATTATCGACCACTTACATCAGTCACTTTATTAATCCCAGGATGGGAACATATGGGCTGCAGACCAAAGAGAAGACACAGTGTACAGTCCACAAATGTCATAAACAATAAAGCGTAGTAGTTTATGACAGTTTCCAACCGTTAATTTGTTGGGAATGCTCAGCGTTGGTTACACTGTTGGTATATACATCTGTTTATACTTATGACCCAAAAGACTTCAATAACATGTGTTCCATTCCTCCGATTTTTTAAGACCAATTAGGTCTAAGGCTTTGGCTCTTAATTCTGTTTCTCATGCCAACATAACAGACTTTGACCTGTGGCCAAAAGCAAAACTTCTGTGTTCACCATTTTTAGTCCTTTTTCTATAGTCAGGTCGTAAAGTCCATCAACCTCTGCAACAAATATTGGGAAATCATATAGATGTAGTTCACAGAGGTCAAACTGGTATTACATGAAAATAAACAGGGCCAGTATCCCTCAACAAATACAACCTTAGTCTTTTTGTTGACTGTTACAACACGACTGTAGTGAATGAACAGTGAATGAACAGTGAATGAACAGTGAGTGAACAGTGAATGAACAGTGAATGAACAGTGAATGAACAGTGAATGAACAGTGAATGAACAGTGAATGAACAGTGAATGAACAGTGAGTGAACAGTGAGTGAACAGTGAATGAACAGTGAATGAACAGTGAATGAACAGTGATTGAACAGTGAATGAACAGTGAGTGAACAGTGAATGAACAGTGAATGAACAGTGAGTGAACAGTGAATGAACAGTGAGTGAACAGTGAGTGAACAGTGAATGAACAGTGAGTGAATAGTGAATGAACAGTGAATGAACAGTGAATGAACAGTGAGTGAACAGTGAATGAACAGTGAATGAACAGTGAGTGAACAGTGAATGAACAGTGAATGAACAGTGAATGAACAGTGAGTGAACAGTGAGTGAACAGTGAGTGAACAGTGAATGAACAGTGAATGAACAGTGAGTGAACAGTGAATGAACAGTGAGTGAACAGTGAATGAACAGTGAATGAACAGTGAATGAACAGTGAGTGAACAGTGAATGAACAGTGAATGAACAGTGAATGAACAGTGAATGAACAGTGAATGAACAGTGAGTGAACAGTGAATGAACAGTGAATGGATAGTGAATGAACAGTTGACAGGACATGTTGTACCAGAGGGTCTATGGGGTAAAGTTTACCAGTGTCACACTATGAACTGGAGTGGAAGGAAATGATGTGATTGAAAACACACTGAAACTAGAAAAGCACTCAGAGAGCACAGACTCCACCAAGGCAAATACAACCCCCCCCACCCACACACACACACACACACACACACACACACACAGGTTTCCATGTCGCACGAGGATCAAGTTTATAATCATCACTTGTGGATAAAGTAGTCATTGAAATTTACAATACAATAACAATAATAATAATACTTTTAGAAAATAATTAAAAATGAATTCAAAACATTTTAAAACAAAATTTATTAATTATTTGTAATTAATTTAATTATTTCTCTCTCTCTCTCCCTCCCTCTCTCTCTCTCTCCTTTCATTAAAATATTTTATTAAATATTTGATGTCGATCATCTTAAGTCTGTCGGTCATTGTGATTGACTCTTAAACAGGTTGTTTGTGTGGAAAATTATCCCCCTGTGTGATAAACAATTACTTTATTTATTAATTCTGACAGAACTGAAACCATTCTGTCGTCAGTTCTCACATCCAACAAAAGTACATAATGTACTGCACATTTTCCTACGCATGTTCCTTATTGTTGTTTGTTGTTTTCTTCCTTACAGTTTATGGCTAGTGATGGTTAGTGGGAAGGACAAATGTAATTTTCGGATAATTGTATCCAGATCTGTGCTGAAGGAAGAGAGGATGTTCCCAAATGTGTGTTCCATACAAATGTAACAGCTCCACTAAAAACTCAACAAACGAAGCAGTTTTTCTGTCTCTTCATCCTTTTGTGTCGCTGCAAGAACCATGGTATAGCAAACATACACAGTTTAACTTATTTTTTTAATTCCTAGACCAGTTCTAACTTATAACCAGATCTGTCTCCATATAACAATGAGAGCTGTGTATTTTAATCCTGTTTACTGTTACAATTTTGCATGAAAAAGTTTTATGACTTTAGTTACGCCATAACCACATATGGATTGCGATGTCATGTTGTGAATTATACATTCAGCGTGCATAAATCAAAGATGGCACAAAAACAAAAACCTAAAAAGAACACAATGTGCTATCACAGTCTCACCCATAGGAAGAAGGGAAAAAAAGAGCTCAGTTTTACACGATGGCTGTTGTTCATTAAAGCAAAGGGTGTGGGTGTGATGGTGGTAGGAGGGAGACTGTAAAAAAACCATAGGGTTAGTAAATACGAACTATGGAAATCAGTTACATTTTAATCAGCAATAATAGTTAACAATGAAATCTTTTCAAATTTGACCTATTAATAAAAACTAACAATTGCGACTTTTTGCACAACTCGACTACTTCCAGAAGTTAATGAAGTTCCTTTGTTTCCTGTCTTACATTATTAAATACTATACTGGAATGTTCAGATCTCATTCTTTACATCCTTCTTAGAGTTGAGTAGAGTATTTCAAATCATAGATTCCTTAAGAATACAAGGCAGAATAATGTATTTATTTATTTTAAAGTGAAGTATATTAAGGTTGAAAATAGAAAAAGACAATAGAAAAACCAGAGGACACAATTAGGGCTGGGTGATATGTAGGAAAAAGAAAATCTCGATATGTTTTTGCTATATCTCGATCCACGATATATACTGTATCTCGATATCTATGCAGTAATAAAAAAAAAAAGCTGAGTGCCTAGAGGTAGACAGGTACTAGTAAGAAAGTGCTTGTGCAGCATTTTAAAGTTCATTAAAGTTACTGTTGATGATTACTGATCATTATTCATGTCATAAAATCTCTGCTCATGGTGCATGTTTGAAGAGTCTGTGATTTTATTTAGTCTGTGAAAAGTTGTGTCTGTTTTAAGGGTCATGTTTGTTTTACATTAAATGGGGAGTATGACCGTTATCATGTTCATGTGGACATACACAAAGTCAAATATTGTCCCTCTTTCCTGTACAGACACAGTTAAGGACTTCAACCTTAGCATGGAGAATATAATCACATCTACAATGAAGCTCATTTTGTGTCAGAACAAGGAGGAGATTTAAGAAGATGTCAAAATGTAAGGAGGCGTACACTTTATAATAATTTATACTTTACAGAAAGAAGCTACAGACAGAGAATGGAAGAGTGGGCTTTTCCAACTGGTTAAAAGTAAACTCCATTTTGTAGGACACTGGGTTAAATAGATTGTTTGTTTGGATGTTTAATGGTCCTTCAACCACAATGTCGTAACATTTCGCAATTAGGTTCAAATGTTTCTTAGATGGTCATAGTGTAATAGAGCTGCACAATATATTGTTTAAGCATCGACAACGCAAAGTACATGTACATGTACGCAATAGTCACATCGCAGGTCCTACAATTACTGTGCTTTATTTTATTTTATTGTATATTATTTATTTGTATATATATTTATTAGTGCTGCCAATAGATTAAAATATCTAATCAAAATTAATTGCATGAATACATGCAATAGTTAACTTGTGATTAATCGCATTTTAATCGCACATTTTTGCACATTCATTGTAATACTCTTATCAATGTAGAAAAACAAATAGACTTGGTTTGTGCAGATGTTTTTTTGTTATTATTAAAAACAAACAAGTAGTTTTACAAGACACTAACCTCTGCCATAATAAGATATGACAAATGGGGGGAAGGCTCAAAAGCAGCCCTTAAAAATAGGCTGATACAAAATATTTTTTCCTTCTTTAACAAAAAGCAATACTGTGGTGCAAAATAATAATAATAATAATATGCATTTGTAATATGTTAATATGTATTTGGGAACTCTAATCATGATTAATGGTGATTTAAAACAATACAGTAATTGCGATTAAAAAATAAATAGTGAATCATGTTTAACTCGAATAATCGGGACAGCCGTAATTTTATATATATATATATATATATATATATATATATATATATATATATATATATTAGGGCTGTCAATCGATTAAAATATTTAATTGTGATTAATCGCATGATGATCATCACGCATTACAGGACGTGTTCCGACACGCGCAATGGTGCATGCAATGGCACGCATGCCAGAATGCATTTTGGAATGCGTGATATAATAAACAGAACACGTGCCTATGTGAACACTTTGGCTTGTCATAGTGCACTTTCGGTGGTCAGCGTGCTGACCTTCTCTGTCATATTCCACTCTGGGGATGCATACACGAAATGCTCCGCACACGTATTGGTGAAGTGCCTCTCATCTGTTTTC
This sequence comes from Siphamia tubifer, assembly GCA_020466265.1. Lineage (NCBI taxonomy): Eukaryota > Metazoa > Chordata > Actinopteri > Kurtiformes > Apogonidae > Siphamia > Siphamia tubifer. The sequence continues at coordinate 35,956,648 of CM035788.1, forward strand.
ACAATAGTTAGAACCCACGACTGAAGTCCCCACTCACGATCAACATAATGCGCCGTGATGCCAATATAACTCTGATTACTCAGTGAGGTCCAGTAGTCTCCTGTCAGTGCTACTGTCCCTAGTCTGTTGGTGGCATTGACCTCAGCACATTGGTTCCGGTTTTCCGAGTTATGGAAATTCCCAAGGTTCAAATGCCACTGCATTAATCGCTAACTACAAAAATTTCTGCCGTTAAAGGCACATTGCCCTAACGCGTTAATAACACATTAACTTTGACATATATATATATATATATATATATATATATATATATATATATATATACATACATACATACATATATATATATATATACATACATACATACACATAAATCCTGAAATTAATTTTCAAATGTTTGAATAAATCAACACCAGAGCCACTTTGTGAATTTGACCAGAGACAGAAGAGCAGCAGCTTCATCAGAAGTTCTGGATAAAACTGTCAAATATCCTTCCACAGAACCACATTTGGACAGACAGTCTTTTCAATAAAGCACAGTCACATCTGGAACTCACTGCCCAATGAAATGAAAATAACAATGGATTCTAAAATATTTACTGCAAACATGTGTGTGTGTGTGTGTGTGTGTGTGTGTGTGTGTGTGTGTGTGTGTGTGTGTGTGTGTGTGTGTGTGTGTGTGTGTGTGTGCGTGCGTGTGTGTGTGTGTGTGTGTGTGTGTGTGAGGGGTGGGGTCACTAACAAGTGAATAGGAACAAAGGTTTTTTTATTCATATATTTTATTCATTATTTTATTCTATACTATATATATATATACATATGTGTGTGTGTGTGTGTGTGTGTGTGTGTGTGTGCCCATCCATACTGTAGACAAGTTGTTATAAACTCTGAATGCACCACATCAGATTGACTTTTCTATGTTTATTGCACTGTCCCTGACGAATAAATAAATGGGGAAATAGTTTATATCAATGAATAATTTTTGTCGCCAATGGATGTTTGGGTCTTCGTGGGTTAAATACAGAATTCACCTGAAAATGAAAGAAAAGGAAGGAAGAACATGCCTCAAGGGTCTTGCAATTTAACTCCTGTACATAATGTACTGTACAGTATGTATGGCAGCACCGTTAACTCTGCCTGTACATGTGCAACAGATTTATAGCTATGTTTCCACAGTGAAGGCTGCTTATTATGTCCTCTGCCTCTTTACGATGAGCTAAACAAAAGCAGCAGGATTCTGCCAATGGGCGGGCCAACACCCCTCTAATGGTTCAGATTACAAGGTATAATGAGCCACATGTGTATGTCCTCGAATCACTTCGATATCATGGACTCATCCAGTTGTCATACAGTGGTGACACAGTCTTGTAATAGTAAAAAAATATATATTTTACAAAGTTCGTCACAAAATAAAGGGTGTTGCACATTATTTAGTGTTTGAGGAGGTGCCACACTGGAAAAGGGCAATGTTTTCTCTTAAAAGTGCACATAAATAAAAGATATAAGAAAAGAATGACAGGAAAAAAAAGTCTTAATAGATACAATAAAAACATGAGAATAAAATAATCAGGGTCCATTGCTGTAGCAGTAACAAATACCAAATGCTGCTAAAACATAACTGAACTACGTAGCAGTACTTCAAACTGTTAAATATAGTAATAATATTTTCTTAAATTTTTTGATTCAATAAGTGAGACGTCATTTTTTACCTAAGGGCATTTTAGCACTTTACATACAGTATATATACAGTATACAGTATACACAATATATATAAAGTACAGTATATATACAGTATACACAGTATATATAAAGCACAGTATATATACAGTATACAGTATACACAGTATATATAAAGTACAGTATATATACAGTATACAGTATATACGGTATATATAAAGTACAGTATATATACAGTATACACAGTATATATAAAGCACAGTATATATACAGTATACAGTATACACAGTATATATAAAGTACAGTATATATACAGTATACAGTATACACAGTATATATAAAGTACAGTATATATACAGTATACAGTATACACAATATATATAAAGTACAGTATATATACAGTATACACAATATATATAAAGCACAGTATATATACAGTATACAGTATACACAGTATATATAAAGCACAGTATATATACAGTATACAGTATACACAGTATATATAAAGTACAGTATATATACAGTATACAGTATATACGGTATATATACAGCATACAGTATATACGGTATATATAAAGTACAGTATATATACAGTATACACAGTATATATAAAGTACAGTATATATACAGTATACAGTATATACGGTATATATATAAAGTACAGTAAATATACAGTATACACAGTATATATAAAGTACAGTATATATACAGTATACATAGTATATATAAAGTACAGTATATATACAGTATACAGTATACACAGTATATATAAAGTACAGTATATATACAGTATACAATATATGCGGTATATATAAAGTACAGTATATATACAGTATACAGTATATACGGTATATATATAAAGTACAGTAAATATACAGTATACACAGTATATATAAAGTACAGTATATATATAGTATACATAGTATATATAAAGTACAGTATATATACAGTATACATAGTATATATAAAGTACAGTATATATAAAGTACAGTATATATACAGTATACACAGTATATATAAAGCACAGTATATATACAGTATACAGTATATACGGTATATATATAAAGTACAGTAAATATACAGTATACACAGTATATATAAAGTACAGTATATATACAGTATACATAGTATATATAAAGTACAGTATATACACAGTATACATAGTATATATAAAGTACAGTATATATACAGTATACAGTATATACGGTATATATAAAGTACAGTATATATACAGTATACACAGTATATATAAAGTACAGTATATATACAGTATACAGTATATACGGTATATATATAAAGTACAGTAAATATACAGTATACACAGTATATATAAAGTACAGTATATATACAGTATACATAGTATATATAAAGTACAGTATATATACAGTATACAGTATATACGGTATATATATAAAGTACAGTAAATATACAGTATACACAGTATATATAAAGTACAGTATATATACAGTATACATAGTATATATAAAGTACAGTATATATAAAGTACAGTATATATACAGTATACAGTATACACAGTATATATAAAGTACAGTATATATACAGTATACAGTATATACGGTATATATAAAGTACAGTATATATACAGTATACACAGTATATATAAAGTACAGTATATATACAGTATATACGGTATACAGTACAGTACAATTCAACTTTTAATTTCTATCATTATGAAAACGTTTGGCTTCAGACACCAAACTAACTGTATTTCACCAGAAAACATTTTTATTTATTCTGCATTTTAGGTCCAACAAGGATGTCATTAAAAGTAACATAGATAACATTCTAGACACATAATGAGGCACTGTTTGTATATTATCTTCTCCACCATCTCCAGTAGGTTTTAGTTTCATTAACTCATCCTCCTGGTCCACCTGACCAGACCCATTCTGTACTTAAGTAGAAGTACAGCTACTTATGTGAAAATATACTCTAGTAAAAGTAGAAGTACTGATTCAACTCCTCTACTTAAGTAAAAGTAAAAAAGTACAACTTCTCAATTGTAATCAAGTATGAATGCAATTATACTTACTTAACCAGGAAAAATGAGAAGAGTTTCAAAAGTATTAACATTAAACCCTTTAAAAGTCAGTTACTGTGTTGAAATTGTGTTTGATCAGGTCACAGTACTCAGTTTTATGGATATGGACAGGAAATTTAGGATAAAAAAAAGTCACAATTGAGATAAAAGTTATAAAGATGAGATTAAAAAATGCATAATTTTAAGATAAAATGTTCAAATTGTGAAAGTAAAAGTCAAAATTATGAGATAAAAAGTCAAAATTGTGAAATAAAAGTCATATAACTATAATATATAAAGTCACAGCTTCTCTTTTCCACTGATTTTCCCTCTGAAATGACTTATTTTTAATATTGTCACATCTGTTTAGTTTGAAAAAGTAATGAGTCTATTATGAGAATGTAAAGAGTACAAAATACAGATATTTATACAAAAATGTAGGGAGTAAAAGTAAAAAGTTGCCAGAAAAAAAATACTCAAATAAAGTACAGGTACCTAAAAAAAAAATCAACTTAAGTACAGTAATGAAGTACTTTTACTTAGTTCTTTTCCACCTCTGGTCCAGACCATCCCTGTCCTGCTGAAGGTGACCATTAGAGGTCCTTACCTGCTCATGTTGGTGGACTTCCTCTGGGCTCCTTCAGGTGGATCAGTTCTGGTTCTGTCTCTGTTGGTCTCGGTGACACCACTGTCACTTCACAGACTTGCTCTTCAAGCTCAACAGTGTTTGGAAACGCCCATCACTGTAAAGACAGGTATCTTGCAATACTGCCTCAGTCTGTGGGCGTGGAGGACAGGCTTTTTTTTTTTTTTTTTTTTTTTTTTGGAGGGAGTCTCCGTGCGCAATTATGCACACGAGACTGTTCTGGTGTAGGCAGTCATTAGGGTTACAGGTGCTGCACGCGGCAAAGCAATCTTCTGCAGCCGGTCTCGTGGGATCAGATTAGAAGAATTCATGTTTAGTTTTTTTTTTTTTTTTTTTTTTTTTTTTAATAGTCCATCCAGGTTAAATTGAGCAGCTGTATCTTATTTCAGCCTTTATTATAATAGAAGTAACAGAATATATGTGAATGGGAAAAGTACCCGACAGTAAAAAGACTAAGGTGTAGTCTTTAAACTAGAAGAGGATGGTAGGGAAAAAAGGTTGAAGTTACACCCAGTGTCTCCCTCTGCTGGTTTGTTTAACTTCTTGAGAGTTTGGATTTTTTTTTTTTTTTTTTTTTTTTTTTTACCTCCACCAAGGATGTTATGTTTTTGCCAGTTTGTTTGTCTGTCTGTTAGTTAGTAAAATAACTCAAAAAGTTATGAATGGATCTTGATGAAATTTACAGGGGAGGTTGGTAATGGGTATTAAGTTTTAGTGGTGATCCAGAAGAGATCCTGGATTCTGTATCACTTTGAAATGTATTCTCCATTCACCGCAATGTAAAATTTCAAAGTAATCCAGAATCCGGATCACTGCCAAAATTGAATCATTTGTTCCTTGTGACACATCCAACACATGCTGAAATTTTCATCAAACTCTGTCCATACGTTTTTGAGTTAATCTTGACCCACCCCCCACCATATATGTGGAATAACACACCATCATATATAGTAAAAACATGAGGCAACCAGCAATACAGTCATTTGCTTTCTGATTCATCTTTTTAAAGTATGTAAGATTTAGAACATTTAATAATAATGAGAGCACAGACCTCTGCCAAGGTAGACCCCCACCCCATCACCACCAAAATCAACTAATTTCCGGATCTCCCCATTACTAACCGTCCATACGTTTTTGAGTTATCTTGCTAAGAGACAGACAGACAGACAGACAGACAGACAGACAGACAGACAACCTGGCAAAAACATAACCTCCTTGGTGGACCTCTCTTCATTCAAGGGGGGGGGGCTGCCTTGGCAGAGGTTTGTGCTCTCAGAGTGCTTCTCTAGTTTTTTTTTTTTTTATTATTATTATACATTTTTACATTAACTAATTGCCTTTTTTTGGAAACATTACAATGCAACAGTTTTTTCAGATGCATTTAAAAAAAAAAAAAAAGGAATCTCCTTTGCACTGGTCAACTTTTTTTTCTTCATTAAAGCTGTGAAAGTCCCAAAAGAGAGGACTGGGGGTCTCAGGATGGTTAAGACTTTAAATCCTGAGAGTTTAGCAATTCCACAGTAAAAAAATACAATAAATAAACCGAAAATAATGTGAATTTTCAGGGTTTGGTGATATTTTAACCCTTTAACTCCTGAGACTTAAGCAAAAATAAACTAAGATAAACTATGCAACAAAATGAACAAAAAATGATCAGTAAAATGAACAAAAATGACTATTAAACTAACAAAATAATATGTAACATGCACAAAGTAAGACACTAACGGAACACAATCGAGGAAAAATAATAAACAAAATGTAGAAAAAGTAAACAGAAATGAGCAACAACATCAACAGAAACTAATACATATTTACAAAATAACAAATAACACGACCCCCCCCCTAAAAAAAAAACCCAAAACAAAACAAAAAAAAGGAATATATGACTCGTGTTGTAATTTGTTAAGTTGTTAAACTAAGTTTTAGTTTGGAGTTTTTATTATTTTTTTAAACTAGTTGTTTCTGACACCAGTACATCAGTTCTATGAGCAAAATTATCAGTAGAATCACACAAAAAAACATAATTTTTTCAGAATTTTTACACTAAACCATCCATTCAGTATGTGTCAGCGCTGACGCATCAGGAGTTAAAGGGTTAAACGCATTAGTGGTCAGATAATGACTGTGGGAGTAGACAGTTAGAATTCACTGTTTGTCTTTACAGTCTGTTTTATTTACTTGTCATGTTACTCAGACTTTTCTTTTGTGACGCTGATCCTCCAGGGTTTTACACTGATCGACCAAAAGAATAGATGCACATGCAGTATTTGATTACAGGAGACATTTACATTGACGTTTTTTTGCCACATAATGCTCATGTAGTGTCACAAGAAATTGATTGTATTTTTTTCTCTTCATAGTTACATTCATTTTTGAGTATTGATGATGATGGTGATGATGATGATGATGATCAGACCACTGCATCAACTCTTCATCGTCCCAAATTAGAGTTTTGAGTTTTTGGAGGCTAAGTTTGTGTGAAAATGATGTGTCACAGTCCCTGAAGTATTTGCTCACAAGCCTGATGTCCCTGATCAATGGTGTTCAATCTGTTAAACATTACAGACGTGACAGGACACTTACTGCATCAGTTCGGTTACATAACTTGTTCCAGCTCAAACATTATTAACCACTGAGGTATTTACTCATGGAAGGATCTGAACTATTAGCTTAGTTAAATTGAGTGTCAGTCTCCTGTCATCAAAACCAAAGGTGGTGCAGTGATGTATAACAACAATGTAACAGCATTTCCGGAATTGAAACAGATTTTTATTTTTTTTTAATGAACAAAAATAATTAAATATACATAATTTATTTCAATTGACATTTACAAATAAATACGTAAGTATATTAATGATATTGATCAACGTTTCAGTTTGATAATGCAACCAAAATTGGTCTAGAATTCTGTTTTAATTCCATTAATGGTATGGGCCCCTCTTATCTTAAAGATGATCTGGTTCCGTACCAACCCAATAGAACCCTTCGTTCTCATAATGCAGGTTTATTGAAAGTTCCTAGGGTTTCTAAAAGTACAGTAGGAGCTAGAGCCTTTAGTTATCAGGCCCCTGTCTTATGGAATCAGCTTCCCTTTAATATTAAAGACGCCGAAACAGTCTCTACATTTAAAATTAGGCTTAAAACATTCCTGTTTGAGAAAGTCTATGATCAGGTTAGTTAAAAATTATGTGATGTATGAGTCGCAGTTCAGTCTACACTGCCCTAGGAGTTAGAATGCTGGGGGAAGTACAGTACACTGAGTTCCTTCTTTCCTCTCTTCCTCTTCCTCACACCTGTTTCTGTAACTTTTACAACCTATCTTTCATACCAAATCTGTTCATGACTGGTGTCCCCTTTCCCCCCTCCCCCCTCCTGGGGGGAGTGGTGGCTCTCCTGACAGTGCCTGCACGGGAGCCATGGACGACAGGATCTGCAGTTTCTCGCCTGTGCCGACGTGTGACCCCCGACCACTGCCCCTGCCTGTCTGGACCAGCCCCCCTTCCTGCATCTATATATGGACGTTCATCTATAGCCTGTCCGTCCATGGGAGTGGATCTCTCCTTCAATGTGGTTCTCCTCGAGATTTCTTCTTTTTCCCACTGGGTTTTGAAGTTTTTTCTTGCCGAGAAGGAGGGTCTAAGGACAGGGGATGCCTGGGACTTTTTCATGTATCTCTGTAGTTGATTGTGTTTTTGTAAAGTCCTCTGAGATGACTTTGTTGTGATTTAGGGCTTTATAAATAAAATTGAATTGAATTGTTTCTGAGCTTGTTATTGGTTGAGCACAGCTGTCAATCAGGGTGGCCCCACCCATAGATCCGCCCCTGAGTGAAATATTGCATGTGCAACTTTTTTTTTTTTTTTGGACGTGCAGTGTAGCAGACGAACAGGATAAAAACAAAAAACAAAACAAAACAAAAACAAGTGGTACCAGATGCAATAAACCCTTACAAATATTTAAGCTCTTAATTATTTTATTTTTTGGTGCAGCATTAAGCTTTTTTTTTTTTTGTCCAAGTGTTCTATGTATTTTAATTTATTCTTCTATTGTACTCTGCTATTTAGTTTTTAAAAATGTATTTTACCTGTACAGCACTTATATAAATATAAAATAAAAAATATATGTTGAATTGAGACACACAATTACAATACATAAAAGACAAGACAAACTGAAAAGCTGAAACTGAAGCACTGTGGTACTGTTTATTTAATATCTAATGTCATCACCAGAAATTTGTGATGTTATACTGGGGTCACAAGGACAAAAAAAGTTATGAAACACTGTTGTAATCAGTTTGTCGATGACAGTCAAGTTAAGGCTTGACAATAATTAGCTTCCATCATAAGTTCTGCCCTAGAGGTTTATGTGTTATTTAACTAAACAAGAATGAACATGTATTAATGTGGAACGTTTCAGCCTTAATTTAGTCCAGATGAGGGCGGGTGTGTGTGTGTGTGTGTGTGTGTGTGGGGGGGGGGTGACGTACATAGTCAATAAAAATATATTTATTTTCAAGCTTGTCAAATTAATATTATTCAAGTATTTAATGGTCTATTAATCAAATGAATGTGGAGTCGTGGGAAGTTTAAAGATAATATGATAATAATGAAGCTGTCCTTCAAATGTCTTCATATCTTCATTAATCTATTAGAACTAATCTCAATGTTAATCAAATGCTGCCACAGCAATAAACATAGGCCTAGAAATGTAAATAATTTAAAATAATACTGTTAAACGTGAAAATAGAAAAATAACACAATAATAAAACAATAATGTGTAATAGCAAATGGAAATACTGTATGATTAGATAATGTAAGTTTTAGAGCTATTTAAATTATTAAATTATGATCACGTTATTTAAGTCAGATTTAGATGCTGCTGCGCTTTAGTTCTGGGCTAATGGTGGCCCATCAGCCAAACATTTTATGTGCGCTTTTATTACAGACCTTATGGTAAAGGCACCTCTCCACCGACTCTGTGATCAAACTTATGACCGGTGAGCTGCTTAAGTCTGATATTTGACACATGTGCACCTTCTCCACAAGCATCAGCGGCTGTCTGTTCAGCCTTACCTGACTGGAGAGGCTACAGGAGCGGACACAGACTTCCTTGCTGTCAGGGAGTTTAGGGACCGTCACAAAATAAATTGCCCGGCAAGCAAAAAAATAAAATAAAATTTCTCCATTAAATCAATTGTATATTCATCTCAAATGTATGAACAAATACACGAATGAATGAATGAATACATAAATAAACAAATAATTAATAAATATTCATTTTCTAGAAAATGCTTAATCTAATTACATATTTTTGTTCAATAGTGTGTGGGTCATGTGACCTCTGGACTCCAATAGGCCTTTAATTTATAGCCCTGCTCTGGGTACACAAAACACACCTCGTATATTTAATTTATATCACTTCAGTGATTTTATAGCAATTTTGTTTACTGAATTATATGTTTTCGTTCAATAGTTCGGAAAAAGAGGGGGGGGGGGGGGGTTGGAACTGTCGATATACATCGCCCTGAAATGAGTTTTTAGTACTTAAGATGTCTGGTGTTATTAGCCAACTTTGCTTCAATTCAATTCAATTCAGCTACATGTAAAGCTAGCAGCTAGCTATAAAAGGTTACATTAATCCTATATCAGTGTTCAGAAGCTAAAATAGTAAAAAAAAAAAAAAAAAAAAAAGAGCGTACTGTTTAGTATTCTGTTAAGATGACAATGAACAACTGACATATAAAAAAATAAAATAAAAGATTGCTGTAATTTGTGGACAGAACATGTCAGTGCAAAACAGAATGACAAGGAGTTTATTCTACAGCACTGCATAGCACAAAGGAAAAAATACCAAATAATAAAAAGGCAAACATACTGTAGGTGACAGCTCTAAGTCACAACAGAACACATGGGATTAAGAGTGAAGTGTCTGTACACATCCTGATATTCCAGTCTGTCAGGCCTTAGGTTCACATCCACATCATAAGACACCAACACTTAAACAACTGTGCAGTGGATGTCTGTGGGAGCTGGAAAACATGCAGCACACCTTTATAAGAGTGACATATGCAACAAAAAGAGTCAATATTTTGTATGTAATTATTTGCATGAATGAGCCAAAGCATTATTGTCTGTCAAAGTCAAAATGGTTCAAAATGTTTTATGTTATATACAAACTATTGTATAAGTAGTAATACACAGAGTGGTGTTACTCCTATTATAATTATATTATCTAATATTGAAAGGCCCAATAGGTGTGATAGACATTGGATTTTATTTGTTTTTAAAGCCCTCACTGGTCTTTACCATTTTTTAAAGTATATTCTAATGCAAGTCAATATCACTCTCACTCAAAGGACCGGGTCACACTGCAGGTTCCTTAAGTTTGGACTGAATTATGAAAATCTAGTTTTTCTGACTGTACACATGAAACACTCTCAAAAAAACATCTGAAACTTACCACACTTTTATGATTAAGACGATTTAAATCTGTAATCACTTCTTATTTCTGCTCCTGTTTGTTTTTAATTGATCTTTATTACTTTTTGGTAATTCTAATATATGCATTGTATGTATATTATATAATATATAATAGTTTTTGTTTTGAATCAATGTTACCATCTTATTTTAACTCCTGTTTTTAAGTAGACTGACAGATGGACCTTGCATTGCATTTTTTTTTTGTGGGGGGGGCAATTTTAGAGCAGGGGTCTCAAAAATGTGTGTCCCGCCATTCCAATCTAGCATCTATCATTCACCTACCACATATCTTCCCAGATTTAAAAAAAAACCAAACCATTTGGTACTTTTCCCTTTTTTTGGCGGGACTCCAGAGAACGTGTCCCGCTCCCACGACCACACCTCTCCGTTCCCACCCGCTCCAGTAAGAAGCTGTCAAATAATGGTCCATGCCGCAGTGCTTTGCGATTGTTGGACTTTTATTTTGAAAATTTGTCATCCTTCTGTCTTCCACATTGATGAAAGGTTTCGTATAAATGTCTCATAAAACAGTCATGAATGTTTCATGTGCAGTTTATTTAAGCTGTTATGAATGTGTTATGAACTCACTTGTCCAGTAAAGTGTTACCATTTCATTTTATAATGTTCTGATACTGTGTTTTAAATACACATTTCACTGCTTCAAAGCTTAAACACATGTTGTCCAGCTGAATGGACTGTATAAAAAAAGTTCAAAAGCACTTAAGAAAAAAAACTTGACTAACGTGAGATTATTTTGGGATAATTTTGTGCAATCAAATTTTAATGTTTTTTTTTTATTATTATTATTGTATAATGTATTTATAATCAGTTTATCTGCACTCTTGTAATTTTATTTATTGAAATTTTATAATCTTGTACTTTTGTAATTTTATCATTTTTGTGCAATCGAATTTTAATGTATTGTTTTTATTTCACCCTGTCTTAAAATTGTATTTTAACTCTTTAATCAATGTGAAGCACTTTGGGCTACAGTGTTTGTATGAAAGGTGCTATACAAATAAAGATATTATATTATATTATATTATATTATATTATATTATATTATATTATATTATATTATATTATATTATATTATATTATATTATATTATATTATATTATATTATATTATATTATATTATATTATATTATATTATAAATGTAATTCATAATTCATGAATCAAAAGGTTAAATAAATCATACATTCATTAAATGTTTAAGTGTAACACTGTTCACCCAATGTACTGAAATGGAAGATATGTTTTATATATTCTAAGGCAAATTACAGTTATAGGCAATATAATGTTTAAACAAAAAAAAAAAGTAATTAGGTTTAATATGTTGACCCCTGTGGAGGTCGGGACCCCAGGATTGAGAACCACAGTCTTAATGAACGCCTCTCATAAAGAGTAGTGTGATGTTAGCGCCCTCTCCGTCTACAGTGTTAGACCCTAGCCTGTAATTGTCCACAGTACAGACATCTGTAAGCATTTGTCCCAGACCACAGGAAGAAAATAGAAAGTTGGAAGCTGGAGGCTGTGATTTGGGTGTGTATAAATAAAGTTGCAAGCATAAGAAGAGGCTGTTAATATGATGGGAGTCCAAAGGGTGGGAGGTCGAGAGCAAACGGGACGCCATGTTGATCAAAGACAAGGCACGAGGACACATGGAGCGTCTGTGGGATTTAATGTAAGGCGTTCAGATGTAGACGCTGAAATACACAAGAGCTTCTCCGTAGGTGTAACTGACATAGCATGAACATGTAGAAACTTGACTTCATCTCTATTTTCATACTTCTGTGCCACCGCCTTCATTTATTTGCATGAGGTTATAAGTAGCTGCATGTTACAGAACTGTTAGCCCAGAAGGTAAAGTCTTACAGATGGTAGAACAGACTATAAAACAGTCTTCAGTAAACCCTCCCCCACACACATTAGATCATATCACACCATATGCATGTGCAACCACAATGAAAATATGTAAATATATGTCATTAATAAAAAAAAAAACCCACACATTTCTAATTTTTTCTCTTTATTTTTTTTCTCTGATTTGTTATTTTACTACCTGTCTTTTTCTCTGCACTTGCGTTTCATATGTTGCTGCTTTTAACTGAGAAATGTACCCAAACTGGGATAAAAAAAAAAAGTCTCATCTCATGTTATGGTTGCATTGAAAAAAAAAAAAAGTCCTTAAATATACAGTATTGGATTTTCAATTGTTTTTCCAGCACATTTTTTTTTTTACATTAATATCAAATTAAAATGAAGACCAGCTCTATACTGTAACACTGATTTAGAAAAAATACTTCCAGAATAAAAGTAATAAAATATGACCATGTGTGAGTCACTGATAAAGAAAAATCAAGTAAAAAAAATTCTGATTGGCTGCAGTTTCCACCGTATAGTCTTGGGTCAAAATGTGAAATTTGACTATTAACAAGAGAATGAGTTTATTCAGAAGGAATATTTGTCTCCAGCGCTTCCATATGAACTTCAAAACACAATCTGCACATTACATTACATTCACTTTCCAGGTTTTATCTAGTCACTATGTCGAGCAAAAAAAGAAAGTGGTCGAACAACTATGTACAATATGGATTCACATGTATGATGGAATGTGATGGGAGTCTCTAAGTTAAGCAATTCTAGTCTAGCATCAGCAAAACTAAAGGGACACTTGTGCACCAGTAGTCTAAGAAAACCTGTCATATTTTATTTTTTGTGACCCTAATGAGTATAAAGCAGGTTCAGAAAATGAATGATTGAATACAATAAAAAATAATAAGTAAAGTATGTAATTCATGCAGTTCATGTATTGCTTTGGGTTTGTTCTTTGAACACAGTGATGTCAAAACACAGTTTATTTTGTGCACCAGTAAATCATAAAACATACTTCTTAAATTAAAAAAAGGAAAATAATAATAATCATAATAATATGTAAAATAATATGTATTTGTAAATGGACAAAATACTAAGGAACTCTAATCACGATTAATGGTGATTAAAACATACAGTACATAGTAAATTGTGTTTAACTCGATTAATTGAGACAGCCCTAAATATATATATATATATATATATATATATATATATATATATATATATATATATATATATATATTCAATAAAGAAGGGTTTGATGAATGTGCATATGAAACAAGGTTAAAAACCACTGATCTCGTAGTGGAAAATTTATAAATCTATTTTGTAAATGTACTTAAACTAACATACGTGTCATAACACTATATCATACACCTTGAAAACATCAGCAAACCACAACATTTACCATTTTTCCCCCATTTAAGCTCATTAAAATATGTAACATTTAGCACATTTAATCTATGAAGCAGATAATGTCAAAAAAGAAATAAATTGTCGACTAGTTTAGCATATTTTAGTTTCTTTTTGCCTCTGAAGAAGTGTTTTGCAGTAAAATAAAGATCTGTCATAATACTTCATAGTACTGCATATGTTTAAAACAGTACTAACATGACCAGTAGCTACTGTAGTTCAGGGTTTGAAAAGTACAGGTGCCAGTCCACAAGCAAACATCTGTATAATCTGTAATGTTCCCGTCAGAGCAGTTTGGACGCAGGCCTCCACACGCTGCTGACTCGTCTGTAGTGGTCTGCATGGGCGGCCCTGCCCTGCCACTTTCCTAAAACGTGATGTTCTGTATATAGTTGGTACAGCAGCAGGCACACAGCTGGGATGAAAACAACCATGCTTTGCCTTTTTTTTTTTTTTTCCCCTGAATGAAACCTATGATCATTTCCAACTTGGGTTTAGGTGCAGCGTGGGGAGCTGCAACCAACCATCATGTCAACCATCAATCTGATGTGAAGAAGAAAATCAGGACACTTTTATTTCATGCAAGAATGAATTAAAAAATGATCTGGTTTATTTATCTCACTTAGAGTTTGGAACACAGTGATGTAAAATGAAAATCTATATATTAAAAAAAAAAAACAGTAAAAATACACATGTAGTATACTGTAATATTAATAATATTTAAAAATTGCTTGAAAAACAAATGTTTGGGAGGTGAATGTTGCTCATCCATCGTCATATTTCAGTTTTCTTTTCTCTCTGCTCTTTCTTCTCTTTCTATGATGACTGGAGTTTATGTTCAATCCAGCATAAATACAATAAATAACAACAAAAACAACCTACATCAGCCTCTTGCTCAGTATCTTAGCTCATGCTCTTAACCTTGTTTGTTCTCCTTTTCCATTTATACCTTTTCAGTCTTCTTTGGATGCATTATTTTACCCATGTCTTTGAGACCGCTGTGTCTCAGATGAACTGCTCCAACATGTCAGAACTGTCACATCAATATTTATGTTCGACTTGTAATACCAGTTGTAGTTAGTGTTACGCAAAACTAATATAATATTTAATTCAGTAACACTTTATAATACCTACGCATAATTCACTATGTATTAACCATTTGTTACCTACAGTATTTGTTAATTTCTTCCAAAGATAAATGTAAAATTTTGATGTAATTTTACAGTTATTTGTTAATAGTTTGTTAATGAATGGTTTGTTTATGATAAATTATGTATGAACAATACATTAATAAACCATTTACAAATAGGTAACAAATAGTTAATACATAGTAAACTGTGTGTAAGTATTATAAAGTATTACCTTTAACTTTAACTATTTAATTGTATCTATTTAATTATTATTTCCTCTCTTAAAGTTACTCACTTGTATTTATTTTCTTCTTGAATAGATTTTTCTCAGCCCAGCACAGTGTTTGACATCCATGCAGGTTTTTCTGTTAAAATGCCCTATTAATACGATGACATACAGGGGGTGATCTGTTCTTTTTTTCTTCTCCTCCATCTACCAGCTGAACAATTTCATGAAGTTTTGGAAGCCGTCCTCTCCGAAGAAATCGTAGGAGCCTTGAGACGAACCGAGGTGGACGAGTAGGAGGACGAGCAGGACGACGGCGAGGAGGGGGATGAGCATGTTCCAGCCGGCCGCCAGGATGTTGTACCACTTGGCCTTGTCCGAACATTCCTGGGCCATCTGCAGGTTTCCCTGAGTCTTCTGATCTCTCGCCTTTATGTAGACACACATACAGACAAAATACACTGAAATCAATGTGCAATTAAAACAACACAACATATGTATTTGTCCCCACAATATGTGATGATATAAAGGTTTTGTCTCTGCTCCGTCTCCATAAACAAAAATGCTTAGATCATGTATATACCCATGTATACAGTAAATACTGAGGAGGGAAGGGCAAACAAAGGCTTCTTATAATGTTGAGCCATGGTTTTATTTACAGTCATTTCATCTGAGCTTTTATAGATTTGACTTTAATCAACTTCCTTCAGGTTCAAGGTCGTACTGATATGAATCTCTAATAGTAGATTAGCATAGCAAACCTATTGTGCATTTTGTGATACAAGCACCAAATTTGGCACACATATACATTAAAATATTGCGAACATTTTCGATTATTAAGCCAGTTGGAATTCTCTCTTTATGTCCGCCATATTAGATTTCCATTTGAAATCTACATTTGTGATTATCTGTGGGTTTAATGCTACCCTAGCTGCGCTATCCCTATTTATTACACGTATAGGTCCAGTGGTGCTTCATAGGCAGGGGAGGCGGAAAGGTTGTCTTTCAAATCCCTCTGTATGCAATCGGACGGTACTTGGGCGGCTGTGGCTCAGTTGGTAGAGTGGGTTGTCCAATGACTGAAGGGGTTGGCGGAGTGGTTGTCCACATGTCGAAATGTTCTTGGGCCCTGACTTAGGCTCCTGGTGGGACTGACAGAACTTTAGGGCGCTTCCACACCACTAGTTCGATTATTTGGTCCACACTAGCCAGTGAAATTGTTACTACGTTTATAAAGATTCCAATGTGGTCCGCTTTCACACCAGCAAACGAACCAAAGTTGGTTCGATTGACGTTTCATTTATCTTCCAGTAGAAATAAGCGCCAATTTTGACCCAAAATGGAGCGACACATTCACACATTGGTACTTGCTCTGATAGTTGCTTATTATATTCTCTGTATTGGACATTTCTGGCAAAATACCCAATTTGCGAGTGAATCAAGGCTGCGTCTGGACAACAATGTGCTTATGCATTGGAGTCGCCGAAGACGCACAGCGCGTCATTTCAGGCTGAAGAGACTCGCTATTTACAGGAATGTGGTCATGCTGACTATGCGACGAAGAACAGGTAGTTTTGACCAAAAGTTTATGGTTTGGACCCGAGTTCGCGTTCACACCAAAGGGAACTTGGCATTGGCATTGGTGCAGTGTCAAGCGGACTGAGACCACCTCTTTTTGCAGGTCTCGGTCCGCTTGATTTAGTGCGCCCCCGAGTGCGATTGATGCTTTCACACCAACGAAAACGAACCGAACCAAGAGCTTTTGGTTCGAATGGGTCGTTTAGTGCGCACCAACTCATGTTGGTGTGAAAGCACACTTAGAAATCTACTGGTGAATGTGAGGCTAATGTTAAGCGCTTTGAGCACCATGAAGGTGGAAAAGCAGTATATAAGTGCAGTCTATTTACTACAACCAATCAGCGTAATCTTTAGGATGACGTAGTTAGACACTGAGGAAAACGACTAAACAAAATTGGGGATTAAGGAGTTTAATGACTTTTGTCGCTTCTGTAAAAAGAATGTAAAGATTGCTGACGTTTTCTCACATTCTTCGTTCATCTTTAATAAAAGGAAATCACCACCAGTTGTTGTTCTTCTTCTATGGTTGTTTCTGGTTGTTTCTCTCTGAATCGTTACAGCGTCACTTTGTTACGTCCACCCTCTGATTCTATACTTCACTGTGATTCGTCGACCAGTTTCAGGGAAATCTAGCCAAAAGTTATTGCGCCAAACTAGGCTAGGACGATAGCTGCTGCTAGGCTAATCTAATGCTGCTATTGACCTGATTCTATGTGTGCATTGGATTGGTACCACTGGATTTCTTGAGCCAAAAAGCATACATTTAAACACCAGAATCAAGTAAATCTCAAATGTAGATTTCAAATGTCAACCATTTTGAAATCCAATATCGGAACATGTTTGCAATATGTTAATGTACATGTGTGCCAAGTTTGGTGCTTGTCTCATAAAATGCACAACTCTTTTGAATATTTGGGCTAAACTGCACCACTCTAAGCTACTTCTGTATATCTTGGGATGAAACTAGCTGAACCTTCCCTTTGCACTCTCTAATTTCTCACGAGCACTTGCCCATTAGGAAGATGCCAATTACACCATATTTAACTCTGCAGACATGCAGCCAGTCAGTGTCTCTAATTTGAGTGCAGGGCCAACGTTGGGCCTGTGATTCAAGGCCGTGCAGAGTCAAAGTAAAAGCCTAAATTAAGGGTACACACGCCCATTGTGGTAAGTTTTTACAGAAAGCCTCTCTATCAGGTAGTCTCACAGTTTGTTCATTCTTCATAGCAAATGGCATGTCCAAATATTTTCCATCTTTTTGTTCGAAAGAGACCTTGTTTTGTTTTGGTTTACGTTCCAGTTTCTCCACAGCTCCATTCCTGTGGTCAAAGGGTACTGAGAAAGAGTCTGCTTTGTACTGTGTGTTATGAGTCCAGGAAACAGAAGATGTTACAAGCCTTTAAGTTGATCATACTGCTATCTATCTATCTATCTATCTATCTATCTATCTATCTATCTATCTATCTATCTATCTATCTATCTATCTATCTATCTATCTATCTATCTATCTATCTATCTATCTATCTATCTATCTATCTATCTATCTATCTATCTATCTATCCACCTTTATAATTATTTATTTGCCGATAGCTAGTTTCCCAAATCCTAAATTGTCATGATAGCAATGGATAAATAACCTTACATGTGTACTCTATATGGAAAAAAAAAATGCATTTATAAAAATGCATTTATAAAGCAGCATACAGGCTATATTTTCAATTTATTCTTGCACAACACAGATTTATTTTGGCATGATGTTGTGGTTTCTTGGCACTCCATTTCGCAATATGGTTTTTGCCACAACAAGCCCAAAGTGTTTAATCACCCTCTGATTCTCAGACTTGCTTTTGTCTGACACTAAATTACAGACAGCAGTGATTATCAAGGACAGACTTTTGTTACATAGAAGTTGCACTAACCTGTAACTGTAGACATAAAGTTTATGGTGGTAAACATAAGTGTCCTAACAAACTAGAAACCACATTAGTGCTGAGTATTAGAGCTGCATGATATTAGAAAAAACTAACATTGGGATTTTTTTTAAGCCTGTGAAATGAAAAAATACTCAAATCTACACAGTATATAACAGCTGTGTGGTGTCGATGCTAACAGTCTAACAGACTAGTGGTCGACACAGGACATATGTTTCAGTGTCATCCTTCTTGTAGCTGAAACAATTCCACATAACTGATGTTGCTTTTCTTTCATTTTGGGTGATTTTCTCTTGTTTGTTCTTCACTATAAACTGGTTCATAATGATTGTAATGTGTTCAGTGTGTGAAATTAGATGAGAAAATGTTGAGCTCATTTGCAGAGGTGGAAGTAACGAAGTAGAAGTACTTTCATTACTGTACTTAAGTACAGTTTTTATGTATTTTTACTTCACTTGAGTATTTATTTTCTGGCAACTTTTTACTTTTACTTATTTTTGTATAAATATCTGTAGTTTATACTTTATTCTCAGAATAGACTCATTACTTTTTCCAAACTAGACAAATGTGACATGATGAAAAATAAGTTGTGAATCAGAAATTGTGACTTAGTCTTACATCATGTTGAATGTTTATCTCCTAATTATCCATTTCTTATCTCATAATCTCATAATATCTCATAATTGTGACTTTTTATGTCATATTTCAAACATTTTTCTGATCATTTTCTTTTTATATCTTATAATTTAGATTTTTTTTTCATCTAATAATTATGTAGTTTTTTTTTTTTTTTGTCCTATTTATGACTTTTAAATTTTAAAACCCACAAAACTGAGTACCATGACAAAATAAAACACATCATCTACACATTAACTCACTTTTAAAAGCTTTATTTTTGGATACTTCTGAAATGTTTCAGTTTTTTCCTGGTTAAATATGTATTATTTCATCCATAGCAAAAAAAGTACTTTGTACTTTATTACAATTCAGAAATTTTACTTTTTTTTTTACTTTTACTTCAGTAAAGGAGTTGAATCAGTACTTCTACTTTTACCAGAGTATTTTTTCACACAAGTAGCTGTACTTGTACTTAAGTATAGAATGTGGCTACTTTTACCACCTCTGTTCATTTGTCTCTAACATTACACATCTGTATATTGCAACGTTGATGTTCAAACAATATATTGTGCAGCTTCTATTGAGTGTCATCCTGTTCCTGGTTGGACATTTTACTGTACCTCAAACATACACTCTCAGAAAAGAAGGTACAGTAGAGGTACATGTGTGTAGACTAAGGTACAATAAACAACAATGTACCCCTAAAGGTTCATATTTGGACCTTAAAGGGATTATAAAATTAATTTTATCTACATTTTTTGATGATTGGGGGTACATACATACTGTATAGTTGGCATCAAAATCACACCATTGGTGATGTAAACTGAGAAATTTTGATTTGATTTAATGTTACTGATCACTATGAACCATAAACATTAAGCTTATGATTATTCAGCAGCTCAAATATTTAAATTACAGGTAGTGTCTTCAAATAGAGGATCAGTGATGGGTGACTAATGATTGATTTTTGATGGGTTGACCAACAAGCACATCAAAAGTAAATGAGGATGGGGGTTTTTTTTGTAACTCTGAAACAGTGAAAAATTATAGAAACTTGATATAAAAAGGAACAATAAGAAGAAGTACAGAAAAATAATTAGAATTCATATCAAATATAGTCAGGGAGACCAACCATTTCTTGGATTGTCTTATTTTACAACTGATTATATTCGACTCAGACAAGTTATGAACATCCTAGCAAGCCTATTTTTGGTGAGCAGTTTTAAACAAGGGGTTAGATTAGACATTCTCTGAAAACATGTCTTTTCTTTGCTTTTAATTGACCCAAATAAATGAAATCAATCAATCAATCAGTTTCACCTCCTACTGTTACCTAGCAACCAAAGCTATAGTAAAGTCACCTCACCTTGATTGAGTAGACAAGAGCCATGAATCCCAGGCAGCAGAAGTTCACGTACAAGGTGTTGCACAGAGACCAGATGAGATAGTCCCTGGGGGGGTTCTTGCCAGTGTTGCCCATGTTTACCACTGTGGATCCACCTGGTTTACGGGCCGACTTACAGGTGGTCAGCGGGGTACAGTCAGAGGGGAAGTTGTACGAATGGTTGTCCATGGCTACTTTCAGCGATGAGGTCGACAGCTGGAGCTTTGAAAAGTACAACTAACCTTCCAAATGTCCCTGTTTGGAAAGTGGTCCCCCCCTATGTGTGAGGTTTATATGAGCCAATGAAGAGGGAGGTGACTGGGAGTGGACGCATAGGCAGGGTCCTTTAATATACAGCAGGTCTGTCATTATGTGGTCAGGCCAGAGAGAGACGGAAATAGAGCTACAGACAGACCCAGAGCAGTAGGAGAGGACATAAATACAGACAGAGAACTGGAGGAGTCGAACAAAAAGGACGGTTCACCTCCATGTCTTTGGTGATTCAAGTGTTCGGGTCAGGAAGTCGACCGAGCCGCTGCTGAGGTGGAATAAGGTGTTGAGGAGGAGTTCACCTGAAGCCATGTGTCCCACAGACCAGGTAGGTGGTCTTGAGTGGGGTAGTCAGAATACACATTAATGTCATTTAACATACATTCTAGTTTCCAAAACATCTTCTTCCCATATGCCATAATACATTTAAATAAAGAGAAGAAGACACCCCCCACCCCCACCCCCATATCATCTTTTGTACACAGCTACAGTAGTAGCACTTTCATCCCATGCATCTGCACTGATATCATGTTGTTTTTAATAATTGTGTATGTATTGAATAGAATAGAATAGAATAGAATAGAATAGAATAGAATAGAATAGAATAGAATAGAATAGAAAGCAGTAACCTTGAGAGCCAGTCCCAAGCTTGGTTAACTGAGTTGTTTGTTTGTTTGTTTGTTTGTTTGTTTTTTGTTTGCCACAAAAGTACATAAAAACAGTACAAATGTGGCAGGGATGACACAAAAAAGCATTTATGCTTGTTTCCATTGTGGTCCCTGAGAAGGGTTATGTTACATAGGACATCCAGTGTAAAAAATAAATGAAATGAAATGAAATAAAATAAAATAAAATAAAATAAAATAAAATAAAATAAAATAAAATAAAGTAAAATAAAATAAAATAAAATAAAATAAAATAAAATAAAATAAAATAAAATAAAATAAAATAAAATAAAATAAAATAAAATAAAATAAAATAAATAAGCATTGCCAAATCAACTATTTGCATTAAAACTATCAATCAGGGTTATGGTTAACAATGGTTGTATGTGATGAACAGGTTGCGGATATTGGAAAAGAAAAATCTACTGCTGTACGGTGACCCTTGATAGGAAAAGAACAATAGAATAGAATAGAATATACCTTGTATTTAACTCATTCTGTTGCTTTCATTTCATTCACTTTATATATTTATGTATGTATATTTTTTTTTGTATTTCTGCATAATGTATATGAACATATATTATGTATGAATAGCCCCTTTTCAAACACATATAGTTTGTTGAAATTCTTATATATTTAAACAAATAACAGAATGAACAACACACTGTTTTCATTATCTATGGTATGTAGGTTTAATAATCTCTTTGTGTAATTTTTTTATTTAAATTATGGTTGCTTTTCTTGGGGACAGTTGTGTTTCTATGTGTTTTCTCTTTTTTTGTCAGTAGTTTGTAGACTTAGTCACATTGGACTTTCCAAGTACAACCACAGAGTTTGTGCTGTGTCCTTGTAAGAGGATATAAAATGACATTACTCACACCAAAACACAGATGGGAATTTTTTAAGATTATTTGAAGGACAGTGACACATTTTCACTTTTGAGTTCGGTGTGTGATTTATTATATTAACAAGCAACAATTCAAATCTACACAGGAGTATTTGTGAGGAAAAAATAATTTAGCATTTTAGAGGATAAGAAGTTGACTGCGAATTGAAAAGATGTTCACTTTTTGGATAAACGGCTGCCGACAGTGCTACTACAGGAAAGCAGTGTCTGTGCTTCAGACATTAAATGTGCTAAATCGTACATATTTTAATAAGATTAATGACAAAACTGCTGGTGAGCTCATGTTTTCAATATATATGATGTTGTGTTATTACTAGAGCTGTCAAATTATTACAATTTTGCATCAGATTAATCACAGGGTTGTTTTGGATTAACTTTGATTAATCCTGATCAGTACATTTTATGTCAATTGACTGTTCTGTTTTTGCTTAGGTTGTTTTTTTTGTCCTTACATTTCCCATAAAAATACACTAAAACACAAAAAATGCAGAGAAAAAAATATACAAAGCATGCTAAACTCCACTAAAATTCACAAAAAAACTAAATAAAACTAAGCTAACTAAAAACTGATAAGGTATTCAAGACATTCAAAAAGTTATACTAAAATACAGAAAAAAACACACCAAAAATGTGATAAAATATCCAAAACATATGCAAAAATGTGACTATGTATGCAATAACAGGTTTATTCAACAGCAACAGTTTCAACAACTTGAAGAAACTGTTTCATTTATAATTGCTTTACAGTACATTTAAAAAAATCTGTTTAATGACAATGATGGATTAATCTGCATTAATGCATTGATTTCAACACCCTTAGTTATTACACATACAGTTTAAACATTAGTAAACTTTTTTTTCCTTCTGTTTCTTGTTCATTTTAATACCTGGTACAACTAAAGGTGCATTTGTTTGGACAAATATAATTATAACAACAAAAATAGTTCAAAATAGTTTAATTTATGAGCTGATATCTATCCTTTTCCCAAGTTTTCTTGATAATAACCAAAATCACTTAATTTCCTGCACCAGTAGCTATGTAATTGTACTGACAAAAAATATTTTTAGCAATACTTTTTTCCTTTCTGTCTGTTTTAGTCACATGATGCATACAGGACTTGGTACTGAGTTGCATAACTATTGTTTTTAATGACTTTTGGTGGTCTGATATTTTTTTCCCACAACTGTATATTTTGATTTATGTACATTTATGAAATCCACAAGACAGAACCTGTAAAGTGAATGTATTTTATGTGCACACAGTGTTTTGAGGTAAAAGTGGTAGCTCTCAAACAAACATTCATGTTGTGTAAAACCCATTTTCAGAATTTCACATCTTGTCCCAAAACTGTATCTTTGAAATTACAACCAACTCACACTTTTGATCTACATTTTCTCTATTACAGACTGACTCAAATTTAGTATTTTTATCCTGGAAGCATTTTATTTATAGACCAGTGTTATTGGAACAGCAGCACCCTCTACTGGCTGGTTTTGGTAGTGCAACCAAGTTCTAACATTATTAAACCAGCTCTTATAGTCTAATTTTAGATATAATCACAATATGTACGAGTAACATGCATGTATTTAGATAGATTTCAAACAGAATCATAGGATGCTTAGATATACTGGTGGATGGATATAAGTATGAACCATGATAATAAAATATTCCCAGAAAGAGCATTAATAAACACCAAGTGTGCGTAACCATCACACTTATGGAATAATGTCAAAAATGTTTCATACAGTTTGGTATTTTTATTTACAGTTCATGAAATACAAAAAAGTAAAAATTAATAAATGTTACAATACTCAACAATTGTAATAATTTTAACCCTTTAAATCCAGTTTGTATGTACACAAACTATTTTTGGAGGCAACAATTATCTCTATTGATTATGATGTCACTATATTTTTGATGCAAAAAAACCCCCCACAAAACAAATCGTATTTCATTTAAATTTCCACGATTACTGCCTTAATGTCTTATAGATCCAAAAGAGTGTCTATTGTGGGAGACAGATACTAATCTGGTAATTTTCAATGATCATGCAAAAATTAATAATTTTTCAAATTCTAACCTTATTTAAATAATGACAAATAATGTTTGGTTTTTTTTAACACCAACTGCAAAGTCTGCATGAAAATGGTACAAAATATGACAGTATGCATTTCAACGAGTGAGATTAATTAATCTCTGTAAATTACGCAACTAATTAAAAATGAGGATATAAAATTAACTATGCAAAACTCGGAGACTAGTTGATGTGTTATACAATAACAGATACTTTACTCTTGTAAACTGCTGTTGCTAATGCTTTACGTGCATCTGTGCTGCAGTTCTTTGCTCCATTTCACCACAAGTAAGAGAGAATATACTGTAAATGTGTAATAAACCATATATGCACAGACACTTTCATCCTCAGCCACATACAGAACAATGTGACTTAATATGTGACTCGTGCATTACTACTGTAAAACGAGTCACATATTAATCACATTAATATGTGACTCGTCCGTTACTACTTGTAAATTGTAATTCTGATTTTTTTTTTTTTTTTTTTTACCTTTATTCTGCTGCGGAGGAAGGGATGATAGAAATTTCATCTTCTGGCAATGAAAGTAAAAAAAATTTTAATGTAGAAAATAGTTTCATGTGATAACAATGCGAATCATTAAAAATATCTAGCAGAGGATGGTTTCGATCCATCGACCTCTGGGTTATGGGCCCAGCACGCTTCCGCTGCGCCACTCTGCTTACCGGAAGTCTTCAGAAAAATAAGAAATATTAGTCGTTGTATTTTAATTTAATTTAATTGTATTGTATTGTATTGTATTGTAGTTTACTTTAGTTTACTTTAGTTTACTTTAGTTTACTTTAGTTTGTTTATGATGTTTCTCTCGTATTTGCAGATAATTCTATTTATCTCATTTTATTTATTTCATTTTATTTTATCTTATTCTATTCTGTTTTTATTGCATGCCAGTTGGTTTATCTTGTTTCATTTTGTTATCTTTTACACGGGGGTTGCACTGAAAATTTCACTGACATGCAAATGCTCAGTGACAATAAAGACATCTTGAATCTTGAATCTTTCAATTCATCATCTGGGCTACATTAATCTGCTTCAAT
Source organism: Siphamia tubifer (assembly GCA_020466265.1). Lineage (NCBI taxonomy): Eukaryota > Metazoa > Chordata > Actinopteri > Kurtiformes > Apogonidae > Siphamia > Siphamia tubifer. Next base: position 35,982,625 of record CM035788.1, read on the forward strand.
GAATAAACACAAATAGGATGAAATGTATGTTTTATATTTGGGTCGTCTTTGAAACTGGTCCAAAAAACAGCACACGGGGGTTAAAAATTCAAAGCACATGTAGTCTAATGTCGAATGAAGCAAGTTTGGAAAATAAACTTTTTCTCTATTTTAGAAATAATAACTGAAATAAAAAGGGAAAGTATTTTTCATTTAAGATACATTTTTTATATTATTTTTTAATTTCCCTGAAAATGTTCATGGAAACATTTGCGTAAAGTTCCCAGACAAAAAAAACTATACTCCTTACCTCCATTTCAGGAGTAATAAAAGAAGTGAATGGAACGTATTGTATTTAGGCTGAAGTTAAATGTGCTTGTTCTGAAAAATGAAGATGAACATGTTTCTGGCTGTTCCCAATTTCCACTGCGCATGCGCCTACTGGTTCGTCATCATGGTCGCTAAATGATGCGACCATGATGATAGTGGTAAACTCCATCTGAGGCTAAATACTGACTCCACGCCGATAGTCAACAAGTACCTGAAGGGAAAGTTGAAAATAACTTTGAACAAATATTTCAAGAGGACGTGAAAACGTTGACAGATAAACCAGTGGGGTCTGCACAGTCCACCTGAGGGATTCAACTTCAGCAGGTCTGGGTCAGCGTGTAGCACGAATTAATCGGCTAATTATCTCATCAGTAAAAGTCCCTGCCGAACTCTTTAAATGCACTAAAATGTCAAACAAACCATGTGGTTAACATTATAAGGGTCTGTACATGTGGTCCCTATATTGTCAAGTTGAAATATTAAGTGTAAATATACTTAGCACTTAATAACAACAACAAATTATAAATGTATGTAGTGCTTTTTACACAGTGCTACACTTTACAGAACAAATACTATATTTCTCTGTATAAAAACAAGCTAACAGATAATAAAATGAAACCTTCACTGTGCCTAGTGTAGGTTCACTTCAAGAGCGTGTTCACGAATGACTTAGTTCTCACGTCCCAGTAGCCAATGGTTGTTATGGTTACAGCGACTGCGGCTGTCATTTTCACTCCGAGGGAAGTGATCATGTAATGAAGTATGTCACATCCTGTGACATATAATTGCGGAAAAGGTGTTTCCATTGCAGTTTTATGATATATTAGAAGGGCGAGGTTAGATCAAGAGTGTTTCCAGGAGGTGTCATGGCGGCATGTATCTATATTTCATACCTGCAAACTAGTCACCTTTCGGCGAAATTCGCCGTTTTGATCCTGAAATAGGTCACTTACGTGAATCGTGTAGATCCGAAGAGTTTTTGTTTTTTTTTTTTTTGGGGGGGGGGGGGGGGTAGGCAGGCCAGGCCAGGCAGAGACAGACTACAGAGCTATATTCTATAATGTTGGTCTGTCTCACTCTGCCTGTCGTTCCCACTGAGATAGCCTACAGTACATACATCATACACTCTCAATGGTCATTCCATGACTGCCAGTTACAAAGTTAAAACCTAGTCGCGTGCGAGATCTCGTAACGTTAACGCGCGAGTATGAAACTTTCACATTCCAAACAAACGAAACTGTCACGTTCACTGTCGCGGCCTCGGATTTGGAGTACCTGAACAACTGCGCTGTGAAGATTTTTTTTTTGCTGTGCTGACTGCAACGTGTGCTGAGGTAAGTCCAGAAACATTTTTGTTGGTTTTATGTCATAACTGAGTGCGATAGATTGCATATCTGCCGACCTTTACGCATTTTGACACCAAACTACGCTGCTACGATTAATCACTGCAAAAATACGCATAAAGTTTTTTTTATTTATTTATTTATTTATTTATTTATTTAATCCGTCAAAAATGAAATTTCTGTTCCGTCAAATCTATCCGCTGACCGAAATTTTTTTTCAAGCTTTATTTTGGTCGAAAACCACCACAAAACCCTTTCCTTTTTCTGGTTTTTATTTATTTGGACCTGAAGAAGACTTATTTAGGTCGAAACGTCGTCCACTTTTTTATTTTTATTTGACTTTCACGGGAGTTTTCCGCCCGGCTTCGGCGGAGATTTCCGTGTTAGCTAGCTTCTTTTTCTTTTCTTTTGTCTCTCTTTTCTTTGTTAAAATTAAAATAAGCACGCGCACACACACTACAGAACACACACACAACACGGGACACACAGACACATACATATATAAAATAAAATGCAGAATTTTACGGACGGAGAGGGCTGGACGGTGGTCCGCAGGGGACGACGGCCAGGTCGCTTCGCGCCCGGGGAGTGGGAAGCGGGACGCCGCGGTGGGGATGATTTTCTCCGGGGGACGGACAGTGCATTTAGGGCTCCGGGGTTTCACAACGCCGGGGTCCGCAACCACTATAAACCCCAACCTTGAGCCAGTGCCACCCCGGAGGATTATCCCACCGGTCGCCCCCAACCCCTCATCCGGACTTATGCACAGGCGGTGCGGGGCACACGGGGAGGATT
>CM035788.1:35985171-36137671 GCA_020466265.1 Siphamia tubifer
AAAACCATTTTATTATGTATTCCATTGTTTAGTAGTTTAGTATCTGTACACTATATATATTCTTATCTATTAAAGTGTAAGCCATGACATTGTTAATTATATCCAATTGTACACTGAATATTCTTAAATAAACCTTCATGAAACAGTTGTATCATTAAAAACTGAAAGGTAATTTTTACAATAAAACTACATTAACCATTTTTGAACTTGTCCGAACTCTATACATCAGGGGTGTCAAACTCATTTTAGTTCAGTTCCACATTCAGCCCAATATGATCTGAAAAGGGACATACCAGTAAAATAACAATAAAAAGAGTAAAATGACATTATGATAATGTTTATATCTATAATGTTTCCCTCAAAATGTGAAAAACAGCAACTTCACACCTTAAGAAATGCAATTTTAATAATTTTCTGTCTCAGTCTATCATTTTGTCATTTGCACATGTGCAGAACAATTTACATTTCAATTACAAATACACAAAACATTTAGTAACGGGCAGAATATTTATAAAATTACACTTACTTCTCTTCTGATATTTCAGATGGTTCATATTTGTTCAGGTATTTATTCAAGTTTTTATAAAAGGGTGGTTTGTTAATATAAAAATTGTTGTGTAATTTGATTTTTTTACATTAAAATCTACAGTTTTTTTTATTTTATTAGGTAACTATGATCATATTTTACTGATTGACTCAATTGAGATCTAACTATTCGGTATGTAAAACCTGAATTAAAATACTTTTTACATCATTAATATCTTCATTGTCATTCATCCTCTTGACCACGTTGGCCCTTTTGGGGGGCCAGATTTGACCCCTGGCCTTTATATTTGATAAGTGTGCTATATATGATGTCTGTGTGGTAAAAATATTAAGGCTGCAGGATTACAACATGTGTCACAGACAGACAGACATGCCGATGATAATCAAATCAAATTTCTAAATGTCTGTAAATGTACTGAGTTTCAACAAAACAATTTGAAACAACACATTTGTAATCTCATAGTTGTGGGAGACTGGCTCAGTTGGTAGAGCAGGTCATTCAATGACTGAAGGGTTGGTGGCTATAGCTGTCCACGTGTTGGAGTGTCCTCGGGCAAGACACGGAACCCTGACTTAGTCTACCAGTAGGACTGACAGAGCCTTAGAAACCTACTGGTGTATGAGTGTGTGTGAATGGGTGAATGTGAGGCTAATGTAAAGTGCTTTAAGCATCATGAAGGTAGAAAAGTGCTCTATAAGTGCAGCCTTTTTACCATTTAAAGCTGTCATTCCATGGTTATTTAATTAATATTGCTGTTTTCTCTATTGCTATTGAATACATTGTGTGTTGGTTCTATTTAAAAAAAAAAAAAAAAACGCTTTGTTTCAAGGTATTTTTTTCACGGTACAAAAATGACTTGAGGTCGAACAACAGAGTTTACCGGTACTTCCTCATACATGTCGATGGCGCAGTGATGAGGCATCTCTGATTGGCTCCGAATGCGTGAAGGAACTCTCCCCTCTCGCTCTCTGTATGTGTTTACCTTTACCAGAGTAACATCCCGCTAGTTTTCGTGCCGTCGCTTGTTCTGAATACGTGCAGGGGAATAAACGAGGCTTTATTTCCACAGAGAGCACATGAACCAGTTTGATCTGCCTTTTTTTTTTTCAACTTTGTGCAGCAGCTACTGTAGTGCCATCTTCTCTTGAAGATGCTAATGCTAATGCTACTCCAGATTTGCTGCCAGGGAGGACGTGTTTAACCCCACGTGGTTGGCGCTAAAGTCCATCTGACGTCAGATGGACCGGCTTTTTCTGGGTCCCTCGTTCCTCTTGTTGTTTTCTGCAGCCAGTGGAGGTGACAAACCACTGTCAAAGGAGCATGTGTTGGTAACTCAGGGTGACCCATCAGATTCCAAAAGGAGCATGGAAAAGTGGTTTTCAGCATAATGACACCTATACCTGACACTTGCATTACATTTTTTAATTATGATTATGGATCAATCCACATTAAGGCATTAATTATGACAACCTTAATGTAGAATGTTTATTTTGCTCAGTTTCGCCCCAACCCTGGACCCACCAGTTTCCTTCTATTGTGTCTGGGTCTGTAGTGCTATGATGTGACCACCTGAACGTCTTCCAAATGTGGAAATAAGACGCTTCACCCGATGGGAAACATCAGCCCTGACTTCTATATTTTCTCAGAACAGATGAGCCTTTTTTTGTCTTCACTTCCCGTAAACAGGCAGAGAAAGCTGCTTTTAATTTATTTTGGGTTTTTTTTTTTGTTTTTTTTTTTCTGGCTGGATCTTTCTAACCCTTTTGCCAGTTTTGTTTGAAAAAGCAAAGAAGAAGCACAGCGAGCAGATTACTCCTCATCTAAAATGTGAGTTGCATATTTTAATAATTAATTAGCTCTTGAATAGTACCATTTATATCTTAAAATACACTTTAATTGTGATAAGAACATTTTTACATAGTTGTAACAGAATATAAATGCTAAAGAAATAATAAAAATAACTGTTCATGCATGATATTCATTCATGAATGTTTAAACAATACTTGCATCAAACATATCTAAATCTACCTATGTGAGCAAAACATTTAATTAATTCAGGTAAATACAGTTTCTCCGCTCTCTCATATATTCTATTGTTGTCCTATTTGATTTCCTTTCTATGTGAAGAAGATGAGGACTTGTCTCCTCTTCTGTCTCCTCTGCCTGATGGCTCCTGCTAGTTTTGGTCCTCCAGGTCCTAAAGGTGACAAAGGGGATGCTGGGATACCTGGAAACCCTGGGGTCCTTGGTCCATTTGGTATTCCAGGTCCAAAAGGTATGATTTATTAACTATACAATAAATGATCCAAGAATAGTTGAGGAATACACAAAGAAAAACTGTTCAAAATGGAGATACAGTATGATCAGTTGTAATAAAACAGCTGTTAGACATTACTCTCCATCATCAACTGCCTGGTCAATAATTAAACACAAATACAATATTTTATTAATTCAACTTTTATACTTTGATTACAAGACACATTCACTGAAGCATACGTGTTGAACACATGTTATTCTAGACACTGTATTTTTCAAATGTTCAGCCTTTTTGTTTGTTTTCAGTATTGTCTTCCTGTGACATGTTCCATTTGTGAGGTACATTGTAATCCAGAATAAATTAGCAGAAGTAAAAAAAAAAAATTCAAGGCAATCGATAGCCTGAATTATTTTAAGTTGATGAAACTTTAAAAAATACAAGTTTGCCGAACTTAAAATTTAGATACTTATCAAAGTATACAATTAAGACAATAGTCTTAATTGTATACTTAATTGTCAGTCCTACTGGGAGACTAAGACAGGGTTCAGTGTCTTTGCCCAAGGACACTTGGACATGTGGACAGACAGAGCTGGGACACGACCCTCTGACCCTTCAGTCATTGGACGACCCGCTCTACCAAGTGAACCACAGTCGCCCCTGAATAAAACGACTGTTTTGTGATTGTCATTTTTTGGTGTGATAGATATTGGTGGTTATTTGGAGTCCTCTGAAATAGTATTTCATCATCTACTACATCAGTTAAGTTTATTTCTTTAATCATCTTTATTTGAAATGATAGGAATAACAGTACAATATCATTCTCACTATTTAATGTCTTAAAGCAGTTGCCATTTTAAACAGGTCATGTTGTTTTTATTGTATTGTTTTTTTAATGTATTATGGTCTTTTTTATGAATATCTATCTATCTATCTATCTATCTATCTATCTATCTATCTATCTATCTATCTATCTATCTATCTATCTATCTATCTATCTATCTATCTATCTATCTATCTATCTATCTATCTATCTATCTATCTATCTATCTGTCTATCTATCTATCTATCTATCTATCTATCTATCTATCTATCTATCTATCTATCTATCTATCTATCTATCTATCTATCTATCTATCTATCTATCTATGACTTAATTCCACTAAGTTGTACCTCATCTATGTTTTTCAGTTATGTTCACTTATATCCACAATAATATATATATATATATATATATATATATATATATATATATATATATATATATATATATATATATATATATATATATATATATATATATATATATATATATATATATATTAGTTGGAAGTACTTAAAAAGAAGAACATTTTACAACAACTTAATCCATTTGAATTAGTAGTACTATTTCTGAAACTTTCAGTATTCACAAATTAATATATTCAATTATTCTGAATGTTGAGGTTCACATTGTACCATTATTTGTATATTTTCATCTGAATCAATGGTTCTCAATAATGAAATTGACTATAATATGGAAAAATATTCCAAATAATAACAAAACAACTATCTAAATAAACAAAAAGATTCCCTGTAGGGTATCTCTTGCACAAAATCATCTCTCAACCTAATAATAACAAATAAATGAACATAAAAGCAGTGTTGGGCAGTAGCATGACCAGGAGAACACAGGACTGTTCAAGGTCCCCAGAACAACAGTGGAGTCCCAAGTAAGGACACCTTCCAGCCCCCCACCTGGGGCCTCCAAGAAGCCTTGGTCCCCCTGGCTGTTGTTCAGTGCATATGAATCTGCATACAGTACATTACACTGTCATATGTCTGTACTCATCAGGAAAAACAGGTGTAAATGGACTACGTGGGGTAATGGGACCAAGGGGAGCTCATGGAGAACCTGGACGTAGTGGACATGCTGTTATGTGTGAACAAGGTGATTTAATGATTCAGAAATGTCATATTATATTATATAGTATTGTATTCTGTTCTATTCTATTCCTTCAAAAAATATAATAATAATAATAATAATAATAATAATAATAATAATAATAATAATAATAATAATAATAATAATAATAATAATAATAATAATAATAATAATAATAATAATAATAATAATAAACTTTATTTCTATAGCACCTTTCATACAGTAGGTGATTAAATTAAAATATAACTTTAAAATACATTAGACACACTTATACACAATTACACACAAAATTCTAAAAGTACAAGAATTAAAATAAAGTAAAAAATAAAGTACATATGTTTTAAAAAGTGCAAGATATAAAATGAGATTTGCACAGGTTTGCATAAGACAGGGATGCATCAAAATTGCAATAGTAAATGATCATAGAGTAATAATATTTAAGTAAAATATTTATTTTTTATATGAACTTATCGTTACTATCATCATGACCATTAATGTAAATTAACATTAATCATTTTAGGAAAATGTAAATAAAGTCAGTATGTCTAGGTTGTGCATCACTATGAAGATGAACGAAAGTATTAACGTTAAAACATATCATTCTAACAAATTAAACATGAATCTCCTCTTTTGAATTCAGATCCTTATAATTCTGCTCGCCATGAACTTCAAGATCTGAAGAAAATCCTGGTGAAGTTAGAGCTGGGTAAGTATTTTGGAATAGTTGGATGGTACAGTAACATCTCTGAATGGTTGGTGGGTTGTTTTTTTGTAGAAATTAGCCTTTCATATTCACTATATTTTAATTTTATTTCTATCCACATCCTCTATTGAATTGTGTGTGTGTGTGTGTGTGTTTGGTATGTTTGGACGTGTTTGATTAAAAACATTTCTGGATTTAAGAGAGTGTGTTTTCCTGTTAAGTATGAAAGGTCCATGTATTTTGACATTTTACTCCAGTTTCTTCTGTCTGTCTGCTATAGTTATAAAGTATGACTTCATCAGGAGAGCTGGTCAGAAATACTTTGTGTCCTACAAGCAGAGAGGCTCTTTCTCCAGAGCTGTTGACTTCTGCTCCCAGCAAGGATTAGAGCTGGCTTTGCCCCAAACTGAGGAGGAGAATATCGCACTTACTCAGGTGTTTGGTGAAGGTGACAACACGGCCTGGATCGGCATCAACAACAGAAGAGAACGAGGGGATTCTGCAGTCGATATAAAAAATCAACCTGTGGTTTTTACCTACTGGGCAGAAGGACAGCCGGACAGATCAGTCCAGGACACAGGCTGTACTGTTCTGACACAAAATGGCTTCTGGAGGGTAACACAACAATGCTCCCTGCAGGCTTACATCATTTGTCAGTTATAAATGGAACTCATTATTGTTTCCCAATCTCTCTGTTTCCACTTGTTACTAAACTACAAAGTGTCGTCTCCTCTCTAAATCTGAGTATCGAAAATGATTAAAACAACTATTAAAAAAAACCAATTAAAACAGTTTGACAGTTGTTCATCCTTGTTCATTTTATGACTCATAAACCTAAAATGCTTCAAAGATAAATTCATATACAAAAAGAAAATATATGTTCAATAGTCGACAAGAGAGAAAGATTAAAAATACTGAAACAAATGTAGTATAATCTTACTATAACCTTGTTACGTAGATAGATAGATAGATAGATAGATAGATAGATAGATAGATAGATAGATAGATAGATAGATAGATAGATAGATAGATAGATAGATAGATAGATAGATAGATAGATAGATAGATAGATAGATAGATAGATAGATAGATTGATTGATTCATATATATATATATATATAAAATGGTGATTGGTGCATCATATATATATATATATATATATATATATATATATATATATATATATATATATATATATATATATATATATGATGCACCAATCACCATTTTTTGGCCCGATGACTGATCACCATGTCCATACCTTTCATCTAGGTATGGATAGTTACATCTAGGATTGCACAAATATTTTTGTAATCAAGTATTCTGTCAATTTTTTTAATTGATTAATTGAGTAATCAGATGAATTCCATTTTTTAAAAACTCTTTAACTTCTGATACATCATTGGTGAGTGTTCTATATGTATGAGTTATTCTAAATATTCATAATTCTGAACATATACAATGGAGCAAAACAAAGCAGTGAGTGAGACTAAAAATAAACAGTTTGTTTGTTTTTACTATGGTTTCCAGTTCCAGGAGTTAAAGGGTTAAACTAGATCAATCAATGAACGGGGATGGGAGAAGACTGAGGTATGTGGAGGTGGATGTAGCCTAATAATTACACTACATTGGTACATTTGCTAAAAATAATTACAACACATTAGGCTACATGTTAACAGATGCTAGTACTCACTCACCAGTTAGCAAAACAAGCTCACAATTTTCACTATTTTTCTCACAATTTTGACATTTTCTCTTAAAATAGTGCTTTTTCTGCATCGCATTCATTACTTTATTTTTTAGTTTTCCCAAAATTTCCTGTTCATACCCACAAAACTGTGTACTGTGACCTGATCAAACACATTATCTACACTGTAACTCACTCTTAAAGGCTTTATTTTAGATAATTTTGAAACCTTTAAATAAGTATTATTGCTTCCATGGCAAAAGAAAAAAAAATACAGTTTTACTTTTGTACTTTGGTGAAACCAGAAGTACTGATTCAACTCCTTTACTGGAGTAAAAGTAAAAAAGTACAATTGTAATTGAGTAGTTTTTCACACGAGTAGTTGTACTTATACTTCAACACAGAATGTGAGTACTTTGACCACCATGGTGCCAGATGTGTTTCAGTGAAGATGAAAAACATTCTGTCACTAGAATGAGTAAAATACAACATGACTAAGGACTACAGAGGAAAATACAATGGTTAGCAACAGCAGATGTGTTTTTGCAAGGATACTAACATGTGGAAATAAGACACTTCACCTGATGGGAAACATCAGCCCTGCCTTCCATATATTCTCAGATCAGATGATGAGCCTTTTTTTTTTCTTCACTTCCCATAAAAGCGTAGAGAAAGCTGCTTTAAATTTGTTTTGGGGTTTTTTTGTTTTGTTTTTTTCTGGCTGGATTTTTCCAACCCTTTTGCCAGTTTTGTTTGAAAAAGAAAAGAAGAAGCACAGAGAGCAGATTACTCCTCATCTACAATGTGAGTTATTACATCTTTAATGATTAATTAGCATTTGAATGGCATGATTTATATCTTAAAATAAACTTTAATCCTGATAAGAACATTGTGTTACATTTTTTTACATAGCTGTAACATTATAAATGCTACCAAAGTAATTTTTTTTAAAAGTGATAAATGTGCTTTTTTGTTTTCACTTCCCATAAAAGGATAGTGAAAGCTGCTTTTATTTATTTATTTTTCTGGTTAGATCTTTTCAACTGTTTTGCCAGTTTTGTTTGGGGAGGGTAAAGAAGAAGCACAGCAAACAGATTACTCCTCATCTAAAATATGAGTTATTACTTCTTTTAATTATTATTTAGCATTTGAATAGCATTATGTATGAATAAACTTTATTACTGATGAGAACATTCTGTTACATTTATACTTAGTTGTAACATAATACAAAATGCAAAAGAAATAATTAAAATGATGAATGGGATGGTGAATCAAATGTTTAAGCAACTGTTAGTGCCCAAACACATCTATTAATCACCCATGTTATCAATAGATTTAAGTCATTGAGAAGAGAGAAAGACAGAGACAGAGAAAAGGAATCAGTGCCTGTACTTCCCCCAGCATTCTAGCTCCTAGTGCAGCTTAGACTGAACTGTGACTTCAGTCAGTTTTTAACTAACCTAATCATAGGCTTTCTCAAACAGGAACATTTTCAACCTAATTTTAAATGTAGAGCCTTTAATATAAAATGGAAGCTGATTCCATAAAACAGTAACCATGGTAACTAAAGGCTCTAGCTCCTACTGTACTTTTAGAAACCCTGGGAACTTTCAATAGACCTGCTTTCTGAGAACAAAGGGTTCTATTGGGCTCTTACGGAAATAATTTCATCTTTAAGATAAGAGGGGACCATACCATTAATGGTTTTATATGTAAGGAGGAGTATTTTAAATTTAATTCTAAACTTTTGGAGCACAGGGGTGATGTGTTCTCTTCTGTTTGATCCCGTTAATAAAGCTTTTTAAGGAATATTTAGGACATGTTACAAGTAAAGAGTTGCAATAGTCTAATCTAGATGTAATAAATGCATGAATTTGTTAGACAGAATAGAACTGCTTTTGTGGAAATCACCACAAAAGCAGTTCTAGATCATTCAGGGTTCACTAGTTCTGTTTATTGTTTCATGTTTTGCATAAAATCATGATGCAAAACATATTTAATGTACCCAGTGCCTGTCATGTTGATGTTCTTTCTTTTTTTTAGGACTTGTCTCCTCTTCTGTCTTCTCTGCCTGATGGCTCCTGCTAGTTTTGGTCTGGTTATAGGTCCTCCTGGACCTAAAGGTGACAAAGGAGAGCCTGGTTTTCCTGGGATCCCTGGCCACATTGGTCCACCTGGTTTTCCTGGTAAAAAAGGTACATTTTACCAATTTCACCACAAATCATGAAGCATTTGAATACCAGATTTTAAGAAAAAAACTGTTCAAAATTTTTCAGAGATATGATCAATAGTTCTAAATTAGTTGTTGAAGATTACTCAGCATCAGGGGTCTCAAAAGCCAAATGTGGCCCGACAAAAGTTCCAATACGGAACACTAGGATGAATTTACAAAGTGCAATAATTCCACAGTCTATGATGTGGAAGTCATTTTAGTTCAGGTTCCACATACAGCCCAATATTATCTTGAGTCAAACATAAAAACATATAAAAAAAAAATTATATATAAATCCACATTATCTTCTCAGTTTGATGTAAAAAAAAAAAAAAAAAAAGATTTTATATTATGCTGATGACAACTTTACATTTTTATCTTTGTTTTAGTTTTAAAAAACAACATGAAAATATGGAACTATTTGCAATTAAGGCCACCCTGTAATCACATCATAAACAACTCAGCAAACATTTAAGCTATTTAATTTTTTACATGCTCACATTATTTTCTAACAATATGTGACCCGCCACCACGAAACCAGGCATAAGTTGCGCTGAGCCATTCAGAGCTACAGCCAAATTTAGGCTGGAAGGTGATTTGTTATTTTTGTTTACACCTTATCAAAAAACGGTACCGTAACACCTCTATGTTCAGTTCCTGTGGTCATTACATTGAAATCCAATCAATAAAGGTGTTTATTGGGTCAATTATTTAAGCGGTGACAAAAGTTTAAGGATTGCTGAGCAAAGACAAAGACGACTTCCACCTCTTTTCGCCGAACAAACCGATCTCCGTTCCGTGAGTAAACATCCAAGTGTTCGCTACGAGGTAAAAGCTTATATTGAATGCTCTGTCCAATGTCGTAAGCCAAATGATTATAATACGTTGCAATTCTGTCCTATTATTATAATATATAAAACTTCTGTGACATGTCCATCAGAGTGTCCTTTAACATCTGTGAATATTTTTTGTCAATCGGATACGAATTATTATGCGTTGCTAAGGACTTCCTACGCCAAAACAATCCAAAACTTTAACGGACAATATCTAAAAATATGCAAATTGCATAATAGGTCCAACTGTGGATATTAAAATGACCATAACTTTGGTTCTACTTATGATAGAAACATAATTTTTTCACCATCTTAAACCTTAGTTTCCACTCTACCAATCTACACAGATAACTCAGTTTTGATTTCCAGACACTTATGCCTGGTTTCGTGGTGGTGGGTCACATATGTGAATTTTGTTTTCAATTAAAAAAATCCCTTACTTAATAATGAGAAAAATAAATCATTCAATTAATCACATGATTGATAAGTATTAATAATTTCACATTTTATAGGTTTTTTAAACCTTTGACAGAGTATTTATTAACTTCAATTCATCATTAAGATCATTCCATACTTTTATGAATGAAACACATCTTTGTTTAATGTTAGTTCTTATTTTATTGATTTCAAAATAAAGCACATCTTTCAAATCAGGGGCGGGCAACTCCGGTCCTCAAGGACTTCCTTCTTCCAGCACACCTGGTTCAATTAATAATCAGCTCATCACCCAGCTCTACAGAAGGCTGAAAATGATGTAAAGGCTTCCAGGTGTGATGGAAGAGGGAATGATCTAAAACTTAGAGGATACCAGTAGCCTAGCCACGCTATCGCTATTTGATTTGAATGCTTTATTTCGAACATGTGCAGAATGCAACAATAATAAATATAATAATAATAATAATAATAATAATAATAATAATAATAATAATAATAATGATGATAATAATAATAATAATAATAATAATAATAATAATAATAATAATAATAATAATAATAATAATAATAATAATAATAATAATAATAATAATAATACACAATGACAGTTTTGGGAAAGTTCACCTTGATTAGGAATTAGTTCAAAGCTCAGTTCAAGTTACCCAATATGAATTAGTTCAGTTCATCGTTCATTCTTCCAAATTATGAAGTAGAAGTTCATGGATCCCAAAATGAACTTCTTCATTCTTTTTTTCGTTCTTGTATTATTATTGTCAACTTATTATTAACCGTTCCTGACGTTATCCTGACCGTAGTCAGGAAATCAGGGGAAAATGCCGTCCTCCTCTCGTACAGGGTGGAAGTAAGTACCTTACCCCAGGGTTAACTTCCCTCTGCAGGTTCTTAGAACACAAGGAGTGGTTTCCTTGAGCTTCGTTTTAAATGTTTATTTCCAAGAACGGGACAACACCTGCTCTGGTCGCTGGTCACACTCTGTACATTTAACTCTTTTTCTCCACTCCCAAATACTCTCTGCACCCCTCTCTCTCTCTCTCTCTCTGCCCTGCCCAAAACACTTCTCATTGGCTATTCCACAACATTATGTTGCCAAAATGTGTTCAGAATAATACAAAAATGACATCTATGATAATGCTGTGTTTTGATCCCATTTTATTCCTTATAGGACTCAATAATTACAACGTGATTAGAACAAAATGTGAACTACATAAGAGCGCAGTTCAATAAATGCCAGAATAACCGCATTCACAACTTCCCGTTCATTTGGCAAAAGTGAACGAGTCGCTCACGTTCGTCAAAAATATGATATCGTTCGTGAACGATTGTTCAATGAACTTGTTCAGGTACAACACTGCACAATGACATGTCCGAAAAGGAGTAGGATGAAGCATAAGCTTATTTAATCCTACCCCTTCTTCACTTCCCCAATAACCTGAATTCATCTCATAGCAATAGAGTGCATAGTACAAAAATGATGATAATAATAAAAATAATAATAATAATAATAATAAATAATTGAAGTACTAAACATATACATATATACAAAAAAACAAAACAGTACCAAAAAAAACCAATAACAAATTAGCAAATAGGAATGTAGGTAACAAATAGAATTTTTTTTCTTTTTTTTTTCTAATTTGTCTGCATTTTGTTCTCATTTTTTAACCCCACAGAGGGGGAGTCAACATTGCTTGAGATCAATGCATATTCCAGTCTTGCAGCCAAATTCTCCAATTTTTAGTGCATGTGTGACCATCATCAGTCCTCCCTGAAAGCCGAGCAGACATCCCTGATTAGAACACTCTATTACAAGCCAGGGAGGGCAGTGCTACACCTCAGTGATGTGCGGGGGAAACAAAGACTGGACAGGATGAACAGTGACAGATATTAACAGGCGGTGCTATTGCAATTAAAGAGGTGTTACAAGGCAAGGTGATGTGCTATTCCCAACCACCAACTGTCCATCAATAAAAACAAATAAATAGATCAAAAAAGAGGAGAAAACCAAACCAGCACAAAAGAAAAAGAGATTCAACAAATAAAGAATTAAACAGTCAGCACCAAGCACCACAACTGTGGATGTCCTAATAGTACAAAATAGAATGCAATAGAATAGAATAGAGGACACCAGTGCAAAAGAGAATGAGTTTAGGGTAGAGATTGTGGAGAGATTCTCAGCACATTCTGGCGGGTCCCATCATTCGCTGAAATGAGACTCGGCAGTAACTGGCGAGACCCGATCAAACATGTAAGTGTGAAGGACCCCGAAGCCCAGAACAGCAATCATGGCAAGGCAGGGCCAAGCCAACAGGGCACGCCCCACCCCGGGCCGTAGGAGCCGCAGGGTGCCGCCCCCAGAGAGCCACCGGGGCCACCGTGAACGACGCAAACCCGGAGAACAAGAGGGAGCAACTATAGACCTCCCCAGCACACCAAGACCGACCCAGGCAGCCCGGGGCACGTGGACCCACCCACCACCCCAACCCCCCAAAAAAATTTTTTTAAATGGGTATTTTCAGCCTCCTGGTGACATGGCACCACTTTTCATTATCAGTTAAAATACATTTACATTTCCATATTTCTTTATTTACTCATCAGGAGACCCAGGACTACCTGGACCACGTGGTCTAGCAGGACCAAAGGGAATTCTGGGAATACCTGGAGCTCCTGGATCTGTTATAATGTGTGGACGAGGTACTCTTTAACCATTTCTGATGCAGAACTTTTAATTGAACATCCATTTAAGTAAATTATTATTAAAATAGCAAACTAGTTTTGTTTAAGGGCTACACTGTGGTGCAGTGCCTCACAGCAAGAAGGTCCTGCGTTCAATTCCAACACCAGTGGGTGGGACCTTTCATTGTAGAGTTTTTGTATTCCCCCTGTGTCTGTGTGGGTTCATTCCACATGCTCTGGTTTCTTCCCACCATCCAAAGACGTGTACATGTTAATTGATGACTCTGAAATTGCCCATAGGTGTGAATGTGAGATGAATTGGTGACTTGTCCAGGGTGTACCCTGCCTTTGCCCTTAAGTGGCTGGGGTAGGATCCATGTGATCCTAGTGCTTAATGGGGTTTGGAGCCCCCCACCAAGGCACCTGTGCCTGGAAGGCAGTGCCCGCCTCCATCTGTTTTTGTATTTTTCCCTGAGGATGACTCTGCAATTGTACAGTTCAGCCAAGGTGAGTCGTCTGTACCTTGATAAAGTTATTCAGCTGTAACGTGTGTAATGTTGTGAAATGTTGTAAACTATGCAACTTTGAATACTGCAATTGTCATATACAGTAGGCTATGTATAGTTACCTGAATAGGCAGGTATGCTAATGCGCTAATTAGCATTTTACTGTTGAGGAGGTTTAGTATAGGAATCAGACTGCTTTTGTATTTGCTTTTAAAAAATACCCATCTTACACAAATACCCAAAAGACTCATCTTAAACAACAGTGATATTAAAAGTATCCCCTGTCAACTGAATGTAAATTCACACAGACTATTATAGCTAATACATGCTCAACATTTGGTTTAGCTAAAGGTACCATTAAAGGATAACTAGATCGCTAGCTAGCCCTTTCAAGTAAACATAGCTTTATTCAAACAACATGCAGCTTAAACACGCACTCGTCACTCATCATCTGAACCCGCTTTATCCTCACTAGGGTCGCGGGGGTCACTGCCTAATCCAGCTACAATGGGTGAAGGCGGGGTACACCCTATATGAGTCTCCAGTTCATCTCAGGGCTGAACATATATAGACAATCACTCTGACATTCACACCTATGGACAATTTAATTAACCAATTAACCTATCAGTGCATGTCTTTGGATGGTGGGAGGAAACCAGAGCACCTGGTGAAAACCAACACAGACACGGGGAGAACCTGCAAACTCCACACAGAAAGGTCTGGTGTGGGATTCGAATCAGGGTCCTTCTTGCTGTGAGGCACAAGTGCTAACCACTGCACCACTGTGTCACCTAGCTTAAACAGTTATTTTTAAAAGCAAATACAAAAACAGTCAGATTCCTATTGAGCTCCTGCATCTGACATCACAGGCTGGTCATGTGACTAGAAAAAAATTGACATAGCCATCTTGGCAGTAATCGGATTGGTAGATTGGCAGGCACTGGTAGTAGAGACATCACAAAAATAGAAACTTTATAACTAAGTTACAGTTACAGCGCAAATAATTGTGGGAGTTAGGGACACAGCTGACAAACAATCAGCTGATATGAAAGGTGTCGCAGTTATTATTTCACTCATTACTAGTTAAAATGGTCCGTGGGTGCTTTTCCTACATGGAAACAAACTCAAGGAGACCATGTATCTGAGGTTATGAAGTGATGTCAGCTGTACTGCTGTCACATGTAGCTAGCACAGCTAATAAATAAACATGCTAACAAGACACTTTCTGTTAAACTGGGATAATTTAACACTTCCCCTTCTAGCGATGACGCTGCAGGTTTTGGATTTAATTTTCCACAACTGAATGTTTGAAACAAAAAGTCCATTTGTAAACCTCCAACCTCTTGTAGGCTCTCAGAGAGTTCCCTGACTAAATTGATGGGAAGCTGATGAGGTAATAATAATAATAATAATAATAATAATAATAATAATAATAATAATAATAATAATAATAATAATAATAATAATAATAATAATACATTTTATTTGTATAGCGCTTTTCATAGCACTCAAAGACGCTTTACATGTAGTAACATGTAGTCCAACAACAATTTTTTAAAAAAACAATAGAAAACAGAGCAATCACAAATTAAAGCAGACAGAATTAAAAAGTAATCAAACATTAAAAGCAATTTTGAATAAATGATTTTTTAAAAGGGATTTAAAAGTGTTGAGGTCGGAAGAGTGACAGATGGTTGTGGGGAGTGAGTTCCAGAGGTTTGGGGCGGCTACAGAAAAGGCTCTGTCCCCCCAGGTTCAGTGCTTGGTTTTAGGTGGTGGGGTAAGGAAGTGGACAGAAGAGGATCGGAGGCTGCAGGAGGGGACATGAGGTGTTAGGAGGTCAGTGAGGTAGGGTGGTGCTTGGTGATGGAGAGCTTTATGGGTGAGGAGGAGGAGGATCTTGAATGTGATTCTATGTTTGACGGGGAGCCAGTGAAGGTGTTGGAGGAGAGGAGTGATGTCATGGCATGAGTGGGAGTGGGTGAGGAGATGAGCTGCAGAGTTCTGGATGAGCAGGAGTTTATTGAGGTGTTTGGAGGGTAAACTATAGAGAAAGCTATTGCAGTAGGAAGTCTGGAGGTGATGAAAGTGTTAATAAGTGTTTGTGCGGTGGAGAGAGACAGAGATGGAGGTAGCTGTAGATGTTAGCATACCACAAATCAGGGACGCCTTCTTCAGCTGAGGATGAGATACTTTTGAAAAGCACCTCAGGGACATCATACAGGTCCATTATATTTAATCCAATCTTGTCCAATTTCTGCATATAAATCTGCATTTCACATGAACTGAAGTGAGATGTGCACTCTGATGGTGCGAAGGTGTTTACTGCCAGAATGTTAACAGTGGCTTCGCGGTCGTCATGGTGACTGCCAACATGGCATCCTGACAACTAAAAGTCATGTGATGTCCGGAGCTCAATGCTAAACCTCCTCAACAGTAAAAAGCTAATTAGCTCATTAGCCTACCCACCTATTCAGGTAACCATGCATAGCCTATATGACAATTGCAGTATTCAAAGTTACACACAAT
Organism: Siphamia tubifer; assembly: GCA_020466265.1. Classification (NCBI taxonomy): domain Eukaryota; kingdom Metazoa; phylum Chordata; class Actinopteri; order Kurtiformes; family Apogonidae; genus Siphamia; species Siphamia tubifer. The sequence continues at coordinate 36,001,496 of CM035788.1, forward strand.
TTACAACATTTCACAACATTACACAGGTTACAGACAACTCACCTTGGCTGGACAGTAGGATAAAGTAGCTTTATCCTATTATATAGTCTATTTTAAGGGTGTAGCATAACCCTGTAAGGGGTAAAAAAAAAAAAAAATTCTCCTACAGCAGAAGAGAGGTCCCTGTTTGGGTTCCTTGTGTTTATTCCTCATGTGTTCTTGAAATACTCCTACAACGTCATATATCTATGCTCTGTTTTGCAGCTTTTCTTTATTTATACCATGTCTGTTCATACTGTGTTCAAACAAAATCCCAGCTCAATGACCTTGAGTAATGTCATCTGTGTTTGTGTTCATTTGGGCTTCAGTGTGCATGCACTGCTAGCTTTTCCTTTCATGTCTTCATGGAATTTGTGAACAGACTGAGGTGTCGTACCAAGAGCGTACGACACCTCAGTCTGTTCCTTGTTATGGAACAGAACCGGGAAAATAAATCTCCCCTCAGGGACAATAAATCATGAATCTGAATCCTCACTAGGGTCACAGGGGTCACATGGAACCTATCCCAACCACATAGGGATGAAGGCGTGGTACACCCTGTCAGTTCATCTCAGGGCTGAACATATATAGATGAACAATCAGTCTGACATTCACACCTATGGATAGTTTAGATTAACCAATTAACCTATCAGTGCATGTGTTTGGATGGTGGGAGGAAGCTGGAGTACCTGGAGAAAACCCACGCAGACACGGGGAGAACATACAAACTCCACACAGAAAGGTCCCACCGTCTGGTGTTGGAATTAAACCCAGGACCTTTTTGCTGTGAAGCACCAGTGCTAACCACTGCACAGTTAAAACATATCTTAATTAAAAATATTAAACATGAATCTCCTCTTTTCAATCCAGATCCCCATGGTTCACTTACTCAAGAATTTCAGGATCTGAAGAAAATCCTGGTGAAGTTACAGCTGGGTAAGTATTTTGTAAGAGTTGGATAGTAACATCTCTGAATGGTAGTGTTAGTGTAGAAATTAGCTTTTTGGATTTAATACCACAACCTCTTTAAGGACAGCTTTGCCACTCACCACTCAGTCCCATTGTACTGGCTTTTTGGCTGTGGTTCTGACAGAATTTTGCTGGTGGTAATCGATTGAGTGCAAAATAAACATTTCCCTCTGGAGTTAGATGGTTAAAATTGTTTATTTCACCTAATTGTCACTGAGAGTGCTCACATTTGAATGTAGTTTTTGAGAGTTCAATGTGGGTTTTAACTAAAAAATGTACTAAACAAGTACATATGTCCCTTTGATTTCTTACAGGTTAAGATCTTTTTGCCCACAACTCACTAGCATTCTGCTAATGACTGCTGTTCAGCTGGCGAGAGGATAATGACCAGAGATACCTCTTGATGGCTGGCCCCATATCAAACCACAGCCCCTTTAGAAAAAGTAAAAAAAAATTTAAATAAAAAACTTTCTAGTATATGTAGCCTACTTATCTGTGTGTTTAGAAATAAAAAGGCTTGTTGCCGTAAAACGGTATCTCTGGCTGCAAGCTCAGTGTGACATGATCAACACCTTAAAACCCTTTCTTAAACTAATGCGTGACTCAGCCCTGGATATTTTCTCTACAACCTCTTTCAAAAACAACAATCGAATAAGTAGAAAAAAATTATATCCTGAGATAAGAGCACTTTGTGGTGTATAGCTCTATAGGACTGCATTCATTCTGCACTCCAAAATAGAGCACCCCACATGCAAAAGAAAATGAACTGCAACCAAACAAACCCAGAAATGCACCATGAGTGGCACTTGTGTCTATATTAGATATTCTGTGTTTAATATTTTATTTCTATCCACATTTGAATTTTTTGTGCTTGGTATGTTTGGACCAGTTTGATTAAAAAGGCTTTCACACCACTAGTTTGATTATTTGGTCCGCACTAGACAGTGAAATTGTTACTATGTTTATAAAGATTCCAATGTGGTCCGCTTTCACACCAGCAAACAAACCAAAGTTGGTTTGATTGACGTTTCATTTATCTTCCAGTAGAAATAAGCGCCAATTTTGACCCAAAATGGAGCGACACATTCACACATTGGTACTTGCTCTGATAGTTACTTATTATATTCTCTGTATTGGACATTTCTGGCAAAATATCCAAATTGCGAGTGAATCAAGGCTGCGTCTGGACAACAACGTGCTTATGCATTGGAGTCGCCGAAGACACACAGCGCGTCATTTCAGGCTGAGGAGACTCACTATTTACAGGAATGTGGTCATGCTGACTATGCGACGAAAAACAGGTAGTTTTGACCAAAGGTTTATGGTTTGGACCCGAGTTCGCGTTCACACCAAAGGGACCGTACCAAAGCTTGGCATCTGGTGCGGTGTCAAGCGGACCAAGACCACCTCTTTTTGGAGGTCTCGGTCCGCTTGATTTAGTACGCACCCGAGTGCGATTGATGCTTTCACACCAATGAAAACTAACCGAACCAAGAGCTTTTGGTTCGAATGGGTGGTTTAGTGCGCACCAACTCATGTTGGTGTGAAAGCACCATAAGGCTGTTTTCACACCTGTTAGTTCGGTAGACTGGTTCGTTTGGGCCCAAAAGTTGTTACAATGTTGCAGTTCTCAACTGGTTCGGTTCACATTCACACCAGTGTTGTTTGCAAACGGACCAACCACTGTGGGTGTCATATCTCTCCTCACCCATGTGGAGGCACTGTTTGGAAAATACTGTGCTTTGGGTGACGTAGACGAAAGGTGATTGGTGCAGCGCGTGCAGAGGGAAAATCCTGGAAGAAAACATCATTTGTTTTTTTCTGAACAATGAACTTCTGCTCATCTTCTGCTCGTCTTCTGCTCGTTTTTCCCTGACTCATCACGTTGTCTCCAAAACAACAAATTCATGCAAAAAAATAAAGTTTTGCGCTTCCCACAATACACCGCGCTGCTCGCTACGGAAGCTTCCGTAGGTCAAAAAGACTGCTCCATAAAAGAGATGGGCCGAATCGAGGCCGATCAGCGTTCTCACCAGCAGCGAACCGCTCCTGAGTCCGCTTGGAACCGGACCGAGACCACCTCGAAAAGGAGGTCTCGGTCCGTTCCTTTAGTGCGAACCAAAATAAACTGGTCCGCTTTCTCACCAGCCCAAACGAACTGGACCTGCAGGTGTTCCGAACTCTAGTCCGCCTCAAGCGATTAAATGGTGTAGGTGTGAAAGCACCGTAAAAATATTTCTGGATGTGTTTTCCTGTTAAGTATGAAAGGTCCATGTATTTTGACATTTTACTCCAGTTTCTTCTGTCTGTCTGCTATAGTTATAAAGTATGACTTCATCAGGAGAGCTGGTCAGAAATACTTTGTGTCCTACAAGCAGAGAGGCTCGTTCTCCAGAGCTGTTGACTTCTGCTCCCAGCAAGGATTAGAGCTGGCTTTGCCCCAAACTGAGGAGGAGAATATCGCACTTACTCAGGTGTTTGGTGAAGGTGACAACACGGCCTGGATCGGCATCAACAACAAAACAGAACGAGGGGATTCTGCAGTCGATATAAAAAATCAAACTGTGGTTTTTACCCACTGGGCAGAAGGACAGCCGGACAGATCAGTCCAGGATACAGGCTGTACTGTTCTGACACAAAATGGCTTCTGGAGGGTAACACAACAATGCTCCCTGCAGGCTTACATCATTTGTCAGATCCCCCAGGATTTGCAATTTGAAACTTCAACACAAATTCAGCCAGACTACATAGGTTGGATGATTTTTGACTAAATTCAGCCAACCCACGTGGGTTGGCTGAATTTTGGTTCCTATTATGACCAATCATTTGCGACATCTTGAGCTGCTCCTTCTGCCTTTTCCTCGTGACCTTACAGTATGAAGCAACATGTGCACAGCCAGCAGTTAGCTAAAACGACTAAAATTATGCACTCGTATCAACAGGTGCATTTAGAATTTGCTGCATTTTTGCCATATTTGAAAGGTTGTTTTTGTTGTATTTTTGTCAGAGAAACTGCCTCGTCTACACCGTACACAGTACTAGTGTAAACTACTTATAGGATATGTGTTTTATTTTGAAAGAGAGAGCCGGAAGTGGAGTTGTTCTTGTTATGCGGAGAGATAACGAATCATGGAAGAGCAGCAACAATTAGCGTCTGTCTCCGTTTTCATTACTTTATTTTTTTTTTCGCTTGTCTCTCCACATCACATCATAACCCCACATTCAACAACAACTTCACTTCCGGTTCTCTCTTTCAAAATAAAACAAGTAGGTTACACTAGTAATAATGTTTTTTGGGTTTTTTTTGACTGGCTGAGACATTTATATTATGTTTTATAACTTAATATAAATGTGAGATCATATGAACTTTATCCTTTGAACCAACAGGTGCATTTGGGGGAAAAAAAATATTGTTTAAAAATTATATTGTTGCATTTTTGTAATCCTCGTAACCATGTATTTGCTTTTTCGATAAGGTAGTTTTGAGGACCATATCACCAAGGACTTTGAATTAATTTTACAGTCACTTAATATTTGAAATATTTTTATTACAAAAGAGAAAATCGCAACAATTTATCACAACTTTCACTTTTTCCCACAACAAAAGCCTAAAAAGCACTGCAACTTTGCTCTCAATTTTTCAGAAAAACTCATGCAACATCAGACATTTTAGGACAACAATCTCAAAAAAGGCCCACAAGTCCTGGAGGGAATGATTTGTCAGTTATAAATAGAACTCATTTTTGTTTCCAAATCTATTGGTTTCCAGTTGTTACTAAAAAAACTAGAAAGTTTCACCTCCTCTCTAAATCTGACTATTGAAAATGATTAAAACATCTATGAAAAACCACTTAAAGCATTTCTACAGTTGCTGATTCATAAATTCATAAACCTACAATGCTTCAAATATAAAATCATATAGATAGAAAATATATCTACAATTGTAGAGAAGAGAGAAAGATCTTCAACTATTAAATAATACTGAAACAAATGTAGTATAACCTTACAATAGATATTAACATTGTTTTATACACACACACACACACACACACACACACACACACACACACATATATATATATATATATATATATATATATATATATATATATATATATATATATATATATATATATGCATACATACATACAGGGCCGGTTCTAGCCCATTGGCTGCCCTTCATGTGATATATGTTGTACAGTGATGACTAAACAACTGTTGTGAATATGTATTTTCAATAAAGATCCTTTGGGAGGATGGGGGGGTCGGAGTGCACCACTTGGGATGGGAACAGGGAGGGGGGAATATAAGGAAGGTATTGTGACATGTATCTTTCCATCCTGAAAATAAAAACAATTGATAACAAAAAAGAAAGAAAGAAACCACTGTATTGTGTCAAAAGATCCAGCAGGGGGAGCTAAAAGTACTGAGACTGAACTAACTTTTATCTTAAGAAAAATTTAAATGAAATCAATTCTGGATTAAATAAAAAAAGGTATTCAATGTATTCAGTGTTATTTATCCTAGCAGAGAGATTGAACTCTGTGTCATTAGTGAGTGTGTAATCTTTCTTCAACATTTTGAGCTTGTTGATGAGCAGGTCCAGAGTCCAGTCTTAACAGGCTTTAGCCATTTCCTTTTCTATTCTCTTATTCTCCTCATCAGAACACTGATGCTTGGATTTCACAACCATGAATTTTTTTCTGTGAAGATATTGTGAAAACATGACCATGCACATGGTTTGCTGCTATTATTGACATGAATGACTATCAAAGTTGATGATGACATTTCATCCAGAATGTAATCCACTCATTTCCACCCATTGATGATCACTGCCCCCCCCCACACACACACACACACACACACACACACACACATGAAACATATATGACTGCAGAAAAGGACAGCACTCTTTCAAGTTCATTTGTTTTATTTATTCACCAGGTAGTAGTGTGCGCACACTTCCTCTAAATGTCTTGAACACAGGTGTCAAACATAAGGTCCAGGGGCTAAATGCGGCCTGACAAAGGGTCCAATCTAGCCCCTGGGATGAACGTGTGAAATGCAAAAAAAAATACAGAAGATAATTAATAATCAAGGAAGTTAAAATTATTTTAGGTCAATTCAATCTAAAGTGGATGAAACTAGTAAAATATTGCCATAACCTAGAAAAAATGAAAACAAACCTTAAAGTAATTTGCCTTTCTTTCTTAGTGTAAAATAAAGTACAAAAAAAGATTATCCTTTTCCAAAGAAATGTGAATAACCTGAAATATTTGTGGAATTTTACAAATATTGAGCCTGTTACTAAATGTTGTTTATATTTGTGGATCTACAGTGATCTGTAAATTGTGATGCATGTGTATAAATGAAAAACTAAAGCATAATATTGTCAACGTTGCACTTATTTTTCTTAAGAATTTACAGATTGTTCATATTTGTTCATGTTATGTTCACGTACAGTTTGTAGATATAAACATTATATAACCATTATATAATAATAATATAATCATTATTCATCCAGTCTCACATTTACCAAGAAAAAAAGTTGAATTGAGCAAAAAAATATATATAAATCAAAATATGTTAAAAAAAAATAAAAAATTGATTTCAGCAAAACAAAAAAAAGTCAAATTAAGCTAAACCAAAAAAAAAAAGAAAAAAAATTGTTTAAAAAAATCTAGAATTATGACCAAAAAAAATTGAATAAAAAATATCTTCAATTAAGCAAAAGCAAGTAATTTGTTTTCTAAGTAATTTCATTAAATTATGTAATATTTAGCACATGTCATGTCTGCAGAAAATACTTTATAAAATACTGTTGAGCAGTTTAACAGGAATGGAACAATTACATCTACACATATAAGCATATAAAACATTCTAGGTCATTCTAATAATTCACCACTAGAGGGCAGTATAAGACTATAATTGTATAAATAGTGCCTTTAATATTGACCAGTTTAAGATTAATTTGACTCCTACTAATCTACACCTGCACCATCACCATGTGGTCAGTGACGTTCAGGGCTCAGAACATGTAAAATGACAAAAACTATAAATATATTAATATATAAACTTAACATATAAATTCATATCCCTCACATATCAGGCAAAAGCTGCTGATACAACAACTGAAACATCCATTTCTGAGTGTGTATGTGAGTGTACGTATCTTCTCAAGACACACTGCGGTGTTAAGATATCACCTCAGTGTCACCATATTCCAGTGTAAGAGCCCTTATCTGTAATTATGCTGTATATCAGAATGATGCACACACCCACCCACACTCATGCAGGGACACACACACATAATTTTCTGCTCTGGCTGTAATTATTGTGGACCTTCTTCCACCTCAAAAAAAAAGGCTGTTTTGTAAGTAAAATGCTACTAATTGGAATAGAGTTTGAGATTGATTAGATAATATCAACAGGCTGCTAGTGTAGATGGTAGGCAAATAGTACAGACAACATACATTGTGTTATACTATACTGTGTCTGTGATCATCCAGCAGTTGTCTGAAACCATGTCCTGACCAGAAACTTATATGATAATAATATTTTCTGGTGTTACACAATTGTATGTGTGCTATACACTGAAAAAAGATTTACATTTTTTTAAATCATGTACATCGGTTGCACATGTTAACCCTTTAACATGTGGAACAGACTTTAACAGTTCAAGTCATAATAAATAAAATAAGTAATAAAATGGACAATAACAGCCAAAAATGTTTAATAAACCAACAAAATAATAAGTAACGTGAACGAAATAAGACACAAATGGCACAAAAGTGAAGAAAAATAATAAAATAAAATATTAAATGTAGAAATATAAAACAAAATAAGGCACACAATTAACAAAATGTATTACATATTTACAGAATAATGACTTAATTTAGTTAAAATTAACTAAAAGGAATTATGAAGAAAGAAAGAAAGAAAGAAAGAAAGAAAGAAAGAAAGAAAGAAAGAATATAGTAATTTAGTTCCAATAGTTTTAGTTTTGACTTTTTCTTTTTTCTAAATGTGTTGCTTTTTGACACCTTCATATTTTTTAAGGTTAAACTGAAAACCTACCTTTTTAACTTAGCTCTTCGTTCAATTTTACTCTTAACATGATTTTACTCTGTTATTTCATGTATGTACTTTTATTTTATTACCATTATTATTAATTCATTTATTTGTTCTATTCTTTTTAACTCTATAAATCTTTTAACTTGTTCCTACAGTTGTGGGATAATAGAGGGGTCTGATGTTTGTGCTACATGCACCATGTATGAAAAGTGCTATATAAATAAAGTTTGATTAATTGATTTTTGACACGTGTTTATTTCCATGTATCAGATCCATGAACAAAACTCAGTAAAATCACAGTAAAAAAAAAAAACTGTATTTTTTTCTGAATATTGAAACTAAACCATCCTTTCACACATCAGGGGTTAAATGGTTAATACCATGTTTTCAGAAAAAAATACAGATTTATGTTAGTTAAAAAGAATTAATTTTGTTGAATAACTGTGATTTTTTTCATATAAATCTACCATTTTTATTTTCTGCTTCATATATATAGTTACATCATGATAAACCAACATTATATTTATTTATTTTATCAGTAATGTATATGATCTGTTACAACCCACAATGAAACAACTGCCAATAATGTAGTAATTTGGGCCCATTTGAAATGTAATGAAACCAATAATATAACAACTTTCCAATAACATTTTGCCAACATAGTTGATGTTGTAAATGCAGCCGTTAACTGATAAATAAATATATCCGTTCATTGTTATGTGTTGCTACATTATTGGACAGAGGTGAGAAGAAATATGAACAATAAAATCGTGAAACACTTGGACGTGATGTTAAGCTGTCCACTGTGCCAATAGATAGTACGCTTCACATGAGATATATCTTGATGTTGATTTGATTTGATTTGATTTCAATGATTTATTTTGAACATGTGCAAAGTGCAACAATAATCAATTCAACAATAATAATAATAACAATGACATGTCCGAAAAGGAGTAGGATGAAGCATAAGCTTATTTAATCCTACCCCTTCTTCACTTCCCCAATAACCTAAATTCATCTTATAGCAATATAGTGCATAGTACAAAAAATTATGATAATAATAAAAATAATAACAATAAGAATAATAACAATACCAATAATAAATAATTGAAGTATGTTCAGAGTAGAATGGAAATTACACCTACTATGGTTTAAATTGGGATGCATCATCGTCAGTAGTGTGCCTTTGAATCATAGGGTGTTTCAGGCCTTTTAAACACTAGACCCTCCTCAAAGGTGGTCAGCTACAGGGTGATCAAGCCTGAGTTTGCGTCCCATGCCCAATTGCAAAAATTACCAATTTTTTTTTTTTTTTTTTTTTTTGAGGGAGGGGGGGGCTGGTCACACTGCTGTTCTCTGACCCCAACATGGGTCTTTCCGCTTCATCCAAATCCACTGGCTGCTTCTTTCAGCCGCTTCAGAGAGTGAATGTATTGTCTGCCCTTGGATTCCCAGGTCTTTCAGCATCCTGATGGTAGAGGAAGCAACAAATCCCCTGAATCCCACCTCAGACATTCCATCCTCGTTGTTGTGCATCTGTGGCCAGATCTGTATAGCGTAGTTTCTTGCGCTCAAAGGCCTCATCAGCTGAACTCTCCCAGGGAACTGTGAGTTCAATAATGTATACAGACCTAAGTGATGGAGACCAAAGTACAAGGTCTGACCTGAGGATCGTGGTTGCAATCTCTGTTGGAAAAACTAGTTGCTGGCCAATATCAACTAGCATCCTCTAATCCCAGGCCTTTGGAGAGCTGTCTGTATTCTGCTTTTGTCACGGATCGGGGTGAGGTGAAAGGAGGACTCCATTGCACAGTACTGAAGGGCAAAATAATTTAATAACAAAACAACATAAAAACAAGACAAACACAACCTGGGGGTGGACGGCCAGAGTCCGTGGTGATGATGAGTGTCCGGGTTATGGTGATTGGGGCGATGGAAGCAAAAGTCCGGGTTATGGAGGTGACATGTCTGAATGGTCCTGCACTGGCAGCTACAAGCCTTACTGCTTATATAGCCACCGATTAGGAACGGCTTGCAGCTGCGCAGTGCAGGACCAGGTGAGTGTGGAGATTGGGGGAAAGGTCACTGGAGCGGAGGTCATGACAGTACCCCCCCCCTAAGGGGCGGCTCCTGAAGCCCCTAAAAAACAAACAAACAAAAAAAAAACACAAACACCCCCCCCCCGTTGTCCAGAGCTCAAAAATAAAAACATTTTTAAGTAGTATTTCACCGAGCAGGGCGGCATGGTAACCTCCTGGTCGGAGTACCCTCTGGGCAGAGCGGTGTGGCATCCTTCTGGGCAGGGCGGTGTGGAAACCCCCTGGGCGGAGTACCCTCTGGGCGGAGCGGTGTGGAATCCCTTCTGAGCAGGGCGGTGTGGAAACCCCCTGGCGGAGTACCCTCTGGGCAGAGCGGTGTGGCATCCTTCTGGGCAGGGCGGTGTGGAAACCCCCTGGGCGGAGTACCCTCTGGGCAGAGCGGTGTGGAATCCCTTCTGGGCAGGGCGGTGTGGAAACCCCCTGGCGGAGTACCCTCTGGGCAGAGCGGTGTGGCATCCTTCTGGGCAGGGCGGTGTGGAAACCCCCTGGGCGGAGTACCCTCTGGACAGAGCGGTGTGGAATCCCTTCTGGGCAGGGCGGTGTGGAAACCCCCTGGCGGAGTACCCTCTGGGCAGAGCGGTGTGGCATCCTTCTGGGCAGGGCGGTGTGGAAACCCCCTGGGCGGAGTACCCTCTGGGCAGAGCGGTGTGGAATCCCTTCTGGGCAGGGCGGTATGGAACCCCCTGGCGGAGTACCCTCTGAGCAGAGCGGTGTGGCATCCTTCTGGGCAGGGTGGTGCGGAGTACCCTCTGGGCAGAGCGGTGTGGCATCCCTCTGGGCAGGGCGGTGTGGAAACCCCCTGAGTAGGGCGGCGTTGAACCCTTCCGGGCGGAAGACCCTCAGGACTGAGTGGCCTGAGAGGTCTGGGTTGGTAGCAGGAGCAACAGGACTGGTCTGACTGAGGACCAAGGAGACTGATTGGGTGGGGTCACCACGGACTCTGGCTGAGACAGGAACAAGACAAAACGAAGAAACGGGCAACAGGCAGGGACAGGAAACAGACAGGCAGAAACGAACAACAAGCAAGGACAGGGGACAGAAACCAGCAACGGGCAACAGGCAGGGACCGGGGACAGAAGCCAGCAACGGGCAACAGGCAGGGACAGGGAACAGAAGCCAACCACGGGCAACAGGCAGGGACAGGGAACAGAAGCCAACCACGGGCAACAGGCAGGGACAGGGAACAGAAGCCAACCACGGGCAACAGGCAGGGACAGGGAACAGAAGCCAACCACGGGCAACAGGCAGGGACAGAGGACAGAAGCGAGCAACGGGCAAGAGTCAGGGACAGGAACAGACAGAAAAGACCAACGACAGACCAACGACAGACCAAGACCGACGAAAAGACACAACGCCAGGCGACAGGACAACTAGCCAGAAGACAAGACAACTAGCCAGAAGACAAGACAACTAGCCAGAAGACAAGACAACAAGCCAGAAGACAAGACAACAAGCCAGAAGACAAGACAACAAGCCAGAAGACAAGACAACAAGCCAGAAGACAAGACAACAAGCCAGAAGACAAGACAACAAGCCAGAAGACAAGACAACAAGCCAGAAGACAAGACAACAAGCCAGAAGACAAGACAACAAGCCAGAAGACAAGACAACAAGCCAGAAGACAAGACAACAAGCCAGAAGACAAGACAAAAAGCCAGAAGACAAGACAAAAAGCCAGAAGACAAGACAAAAAGCCAGAAGACAAGACAAAAAGCCAGAAGACAAGACAAAAAGCCAGAAGACAAGACAAAAAGCCAGAAGACAAGACAAAAAGCCAGAAGACAAGACAAAAAGCCAGAAGACAAGACAAAAAGCCAGAAGACAAGACAAAAAGCCAGAAGACAAGACAAAAAGCCAGAAGACAAGACAAAAAGCCAGAAGACAAGACAAAAAGCCAGAAGACAAGACAAAAAGCCAGAAGACAAGACAAAAAGCCAGAAGACAAGACAAAAAGCCAGAAGACAAGACAAAAAGCCAGAAGACAAGACAAAAAGCCAGAAGACAAGACAAAAAGCCAGAAACTCGGAACGCTAGCCAGAAACTCGGAACGCTAGCCAGAAACTCGGAACGCTAGCCAGAAACTCGGAACGCTAGCCAGAAACTCGGAACGCTAGCCAGAAACTCGGAACGCTAGCCAGAAACTCGGAACGCTAGCCAGAAACTCGGAACGCTAGCCAGAAACTCGGAAAAACTCGGAACGCTAGCCAGAAACTCGGAACGCTAGCCAGAAACTCGGAACGCTAGCCAGAAACTCGGAACGCTAGCCAGAAACTCGGAACGCTAGCCAGAAACTCGGAACGCTAGCCAGAAACTCGGAACGCTAGCCAGAAACTCGGAACGCTAGCCAGAAACTCGGAACGCTAGCCAGAAACACTGAACGCTAGCCAGAAACACTGAACGCTAGCCAGAAACACGGAACGCTAGCCAGAAACACGGAACGCTAGCCAGAAACACGGAACGCTAGCCAGAAACACGGAACGCTAGCCAGAAACACGGAACGCTAGCCAGAAACTCGGAACGCTAGCCAGAAACTCGGAACGCTAGCCAGAAACTCGGAACGCTAGCCAGAAACTCGGAACGCTAGCCAGAAACACGGAACGCTAGCCAGAAACACGGAACGCTAGCCAGAAACACGGAACGCTAGCCAGAAACACGGAACGCTAGCCAGAAACACGGAACGCTAGCCAAAAACACGGAACGCTAGCCAAAAACACGGAACGCTAGCCAAAAACACGGAACGCTAGCCAAAAACACGGAACGCTAGCCAAAAACACAGAACGCTAGCCAAAAACACAGAACGCTAGCCAAAAACACAGAACGCTAGCCAAAAACACAGAACGCACGGGCAGGGACACATAACTAGCTGGGAAATACACAGAACGCTAATCCAAAAACACAGAACGCTAATCCAGAAACACAGAACGCTAATCCAGAAACACAGAACGCTAATCCAGAAACACAGAACGCTAATCCAGAAACACAGAACGCTAATCCAGAAACACAGAACGCTAATCCAGAAACACAGAACGCTAATCCAGAAACACAGAACGCTAATCCAGACACACAGAACGCTAATCCAGACACACAGAACGCTAATCCAGACACACAGAACACTAGGCAGGACAACACAGAACGGGGCAGGAAAACACAGAACGGGACAGATACACAGACCGCTTAAGCCAGATACACAGACCGCTTAAGCCAGATACACAGACCGCTTAAGCCAGATACACAGACCGCTAGAAAGCGACACAGACCGCTAGAAAGCGACACAGAACGCTAGAAAGCGACACAGAACGCTAGAAAGCGACACAGAACGCTAGAAAGCGACACAGAACGCTAGAAAGCGACACAGAACGCTAGAAAGCGACACAGAACGCTAGACACAGAACGCAAGACACAGAACGCAAAACACAGAACGCAAAACACAGAACGCAAAGACACAGAACGGGACAGAGACACAGAACGGGACAGAGACACAGAACGGGACAGAGACACAGAACGGGACAGAGACACAGAACGGGACAGAGACACAGAACGGGACAGAGACACAGAACGGGACAGAGACACAGAACGGGACAGAGACACAGAACGCTTAAGCCAGGAACACAGAACGCTTAAGCCAGAAACACAGAACGCTTAAGCCAGAAACACAGAACGCTTAAGCCAGAAACACAGAACGCTTAAGCCAGAAACACAGAACGCTTAAGCCAGAAACACAGAACGCTTAAGCCAGAAACACAGAACGCTTAAGCCAGAAACACAGAACGCTTAAGCCAGGAACACAGAACGCTTAAGCCAGAAACACAGAACGCTTAAGCCAGAAACACAGAACACTTAAGCCAGAAACACAGAACGCTTAAGCCAGAAACACAGAACGCTTAAGCCAGAAACACAGAACGCTAGGAAGGAACACAGAACGCTAGGAAGGAACACAGAACGCTAGGAAGGATATACAGGACGCTGGGCAGATAAACTGAATGTTGGGGCAGGGAAACATAACTAACTGGGAAATACACAGACAGGGACAGAACGCAAGACTGGACAGACTTTAGACAGAACAAAACGGGGAAAACTAAAAACAAAAAGGGTCCCTTCAGCACTGGCGGAGTCCAGATGGTGGCAGGACCATTCTGTCACGGATCGGGGTGAGGTGAAAGGAGGACTCCATTGCACAGTACTGAAGGGCAAAATAATTTAATAACAAAACAACATAAAAACAAGACAAACACAACCTGGGGGTGGACGGCCAGAGTCCGTGGTGATGATGAGTGTCCGGGTTATGGTGATTGGGGCGATGGAAGCAAAAGTCCGGGTTATGGAGGTGACATGTCTGAATGGTCCTGCACTGGCAGCTACAAGCCTTACTGCTTATATAGCCACCGATTAGGAACGGCTTGCAGCTGCGCAGTGCAGGACCAGGTGAGTGTGGAGATTGGGGGAAAGGTCACTGGAGCGGAGGTCATGACAGCTTTGTCACAACAGTGATCAGGCCTTTTCTGCCCCTCTCGGATAAATGTCAGTGCCTTACTGGAGTTGGTCAGGTTTTTTTTGTTTTTTTTTCTTTCACAAAATGGGACACACATCACAAGGCAAACGTACAAAAAGATGGATGGGTCATTAACAACCAAAAAAAAAGAAAAAAAAAAAAAAAGAGAGAGAGAGAGAGAGAGAGAGAGAGAGAGAGAGAGAGAGAGAGAGCTCCAGAAAGCATCACTAACACATGACAGTGCGTATGTCAACATGCATGTCAATATCACATAAGGAAATCCCTAAGTTTTGCAATTAATATATATAATTTAATATAACTTTTGTTCCATTTTTCCAATTTGATTTCTGACACTTAAGGTCATTTTTTCACCACACCACCTTTCAATCTTTTAACTGCAATAGCACCGCCTATTAACTTCTTTCCCTGTTCGTCCTGTCTGTCCAGTCTTTGTTTCCCCCACACATCACTCAGGTGTAGCACTGCCCTCCCTGGCTTATAATAGAGAGTTCTAATAAAGGATGTCTGCTCAGCTTTCAGGGAGGACCGATGATAGTCACACACATGCACTAAATATTAAAATATTTGGCTGCAAGACTAAAAAATGCATTGATCTCAAACAATGTTGACACCCTCTCTGTGGTGTTAAACAATGAGAACAAATGCAGACCAAAAAAAAGGTCATTTTTTCCATTTCCAGTGTCTAGTCACCTGTTTCATTGCTGTTAGGCAAAGTAATTTGAATATATGTCTATCCCTCTTATTCATTTTAAAATGTAGATTGAATCCCAAAATGTTTCCATGGGTGAGTGTGTCTGTGATATCAAGTAAGTATTTAATATCCATTATTAAAGTCTATTCTATTCTATTACTTTTTGCCAGAACTCTTGTATTATTGAACAAGTAAATAATATGTGTACTTCATTTGCTTTATTCTCTTCACATCCTCTCCAACAGCTTGTTCCTTCTGTTACTGACTTACATCTATATGGGGTAATAAAATATCTTTGACTTATTTTCCAGGCATACTCCTTCCAATACTTAGAGTGTGTTATTTTAAAATTTTGTTTTAAAAATTCTCCCCATTCTTCATCTGAAATGTCTATACCTAATTCTGGCTCTTAAGGACCCGGTTGTGTCTCCAAGTGTATCGGCCTTGTGTGAGGCTGGTCTTATAGCCGGTCAGGATGTGCTTAAGAGTTGCTAGAATTAGGCAGAGGGCACAGGTACACTGTAGATTTTGCAGTGTTAATTTGGAGACAATGGGACCAAATACACTCTAAAAGAAGTTAAATAAACTCTCTAAGTGTTGATTTAACACTGCAAAATTTACTGTGTAGGGTCCTCGCCATAAATAGTAAAGTATTTTTGCAAATACTACTCTATTAAGTAGAACATTTAAGAAATCTAATATATAAGTTTTACACAATGACTAGATGACTCCACAGAAAATATCATGGTAGTACTTTTAAATCCAAGTCTGAACAGCATAAGGTATAAGGTATATACATCTAGGCTGAGAACACATTGGATTAAATACCTGGATATATTTGAATTCTTTTTTTTTTTTTGTCTTAGTCTCTTAGTGATGTGTATTTGTATCTGTTTTTAGCAGTTTTAATCAGTTTTTTTTTAATCTGTTTTAATCTTTTTTTTTATCTGTTTTTATTTATCTGTTTTTTTATGTAGATTTTCAACAAGTGTCTGGGAAATAAATTGAATTGAATATTGAAGTCATCTGTGCTATATATCCCTGCTAATAATGTAGGCTCAACCCTCTGTTTAAGAAGCAAAATGAATGTAAAAATAAAAAAAAAGTAAAACATAATTTCTTATATTATTGGCATAGTTATTAAATTATCTTTTTTTAGGGTAAGGTCAATAATTTAATAACCTGCCAATAATATAATACCTTATGATATGTTATTATGTTATTGGCTTTATTACATTTGAAATGGGCCCAAATTATTACATTAATGACAGACACACCCCATGAATAGAATAGTTCTACATGATTTATACATGTTAAAAGAAGGAACATGAAACAGTTATATTTCATATAATAAATAAATACATAATAAATTAAGCCCTGTTCTCCCTTTTTTTTTCAGCCATCTGTTCTCTACAGTTAGGGATACTGTAGCTTATACCAACAATTTAAGGTAAAGTTGTGTACTGAGTAATACACCTGACTTAGAATTTAAAAAAAAAAAAAAAAAAAAGTACAACACATTCATTTCACAAAATGGTCATTAAAGTGTTTTATGGAAAGGAAGCTTCACTGTTTTTCTTATTTTGTCTGTCATGTTTTAGTTATTTCACTACAGCTTCCTTAATAGTTAAATTAAAATTATTACATGAATTCCTTCAAAGACAGATGAAAAACTAAAATAAATAATATATATAATTTGAATGTTTTTTTTTTAATAAACTACACAATATTCTTGTATAACTGTGATTATTTTATTGCACCTTTTAAAAAAAAAGAGACACCTTTATTTAATCATTATGATCAAAATCTCATTTTCATGGGAAACTTCCGGATAAGAACAGTAACAGTCTCAACTTTGATATCTAGAAAATGACTCGGAGAGTGAAGACTCCACCAAGGCAGATCTGGTCTGCCTCGAACAACCCAATGATTTTGATGATGATTTTTGTTTTTCTTAGTCATAACTAATGACATTATAATTATTAATATCACTGCTTATAACAGTTTGGTTTATTTGCTGAATCTCTGATTAAGGTGCACTGGCCAGGAGGCTGTAGGGTGGGAGGAGGGATGGGGGGGGGGTACTGTGGATTTATTTATCTTTTTTTTTTTTTGGGGGGGGGGGGGGTATGTTTGGCTTATTTCATTATTTGTACTTTTTCTTTTGTTACATAGAAAATATTAAAACAGTGTCTTTTTCTATAAGATTCCTGCTTTCTTTGACCTGGAAAAAAAAAAAAGATGAGAGAGAGAGAGAGACAGAGAGAGAGACAAAGAGAGAGAGAGAGAGAGAGAGAGAGAGAGAGAGAGAGAGAGAGAGAGAGAGAGAGAGAGAGAGAGACAGAGAGAGAAGAGAGAGAGAGAGAGAGAGAGAGAGAGAGAGAGAGAGAGAGAGAGAGAGAGAGAGAGAGAGAGAGAGAGAGACACGAGGCGAGTGTAGTTCCCAAAACAGTTTTGTCCATGAGCAGCAATGGTATCAAGATAAAGTTATTGGATGAACATGTTTAAAGTGTAAAGTAAACATCAAATTTAACTTGTTAACTTATTAATTCTGTAAACTCATTTAAAAATGTAACATTCAAAGTTGTTATTTGTCAATGGAGCTACTGACATGAAATTTGCTTCTATGAAATATTAACATTTTATAAACTGCATCATGTCAAGTCACCAAATAGTTCAGAACGTCCCATACTTCTGCCCTTTTCTGCTGTACGAGTTCTTTGTTTGCTTGTTTATTTCTCAGAAACCTCTCGTACATACTTGTAAAGGGAAAGCTGAAATGTTATGCAGATTTTAGGG
The DNA here is from genome assembly GCA_020466265.1 of Siphamia tubifer. Lineage (NCBI taxonomy): Eukaryota > Metazoa > Chordata > Actinopteri > Kurtiformes > Apogonidae > Siphamia > Siphamia tubifer. Next base: position 36,019,656 of record CM035788.1, read on the forward strand.
AGACTTTGGAATAGGCGATACGCGGCGTTGCGTTTAATTGCAATTCAAAAAGTGGGAAAAACTAGTTTTCAGTGCAGTTTGTGTTTAGTCAGGTATAATTCAAAAAGGAGGACGAACAAGATTCTGGTTTGGGATTTGTTGAAGACACCCCTGTCCAGGTTTTGGAGGCCCTAAGCATAACTGGTCACACACACACACACACACACACACACACACACACACACACACAGAACACCTCCACAGTTACTATTACTATTTATTTTTGGTTTTGCAACAAGTCCACATATAACTATCAACATGTATATTATAGTACAGGGGTCTATCTCTGTTCCAACACAAATAATTCAAATGATCAGCCTATCATTACAGAACACTGATAATAACTGTTAGTTCTGCTAAAAGAGGGAAACACCTAAAACATGTTGGATAGTGTCTGTCTAGGAACAGAGCTGGAGACCTGTGTTATATTAAGTAAAATAACTGAATCCAAAAAAATTATCTGTACTTCTACTTAAGTACATAATATGAGTAGCTACAGTACTTTTACCATCTCTGTTTATTGCCTCCTGCAGAATCTGACACAAGCCTAGAAAGACTGAGAGTTGAACTTGTTGATGGTTTGACGAGGACAAACAGAGACATGATCAAAAGGACAATGAAGAAAACCTTTTACAGGAGAAGTCATTTCTGAGGAGCCAATGGTTCAGGACTTCAAGGTAAGAATGTATGTAATGTAGCTGCTACAGTTTTGTTCCCTTAACTTTGCTTTGACAGAGTATTATTATTTATGTACTTTCAGATAAATGCTGCTCCAGATGGATATTCACAGACAAAATGATTATTCAGGAAACGAGGACAAGTGATTGGAACCAAACTGAAGCCTATTCTGGAAGAGACTAGGAAGACAAGTGTGGACAAGTTGTCTTTATTATGCCCTAATAGGGACATTTGTGTCTGTTTTTAGGTGCAAACATAATAGAAACGTAATAATTCCACAAGTGTGTTGACATTAAAACAAATTGAATAACCATAAATGTAATCCTGTTTTCTTCCTTCACTTTTATTTAGAATTAAACAACATTTAATCTGGAACTATAGCACCATGAGAAACTGGAACATTTAATCATTCTAAAGAGGTAAGTGTCCAAATGTTGAGAATAAATAAGAAAGAAAAAGAAAGATGAATGAATCTTCATGCATGTGTGACTTAAATGTGATGTAATAATTTCGGTTACACTTTATAATACCTACACACAATTGACTTATGTATTAACCATTTATTACACATTTATAAATGGGTTGTTCATTATGTATTAACCATTTGTTCCTTATTTGTTAATATCTTGCAAAGGTTCATACTAGTGTCTTCCAAAGATAAATGTAAAATTAGATTATTTTTAACCAACAGGTGCAGTGTTTGTATATCTGCTTTACAGGTAAACAAAGAAACAGTTGTAAACACTGCACCTGTTGGTTAAAAATAATCAAATTTTACATTTACACTTGTATGAACTTTTACAAGATATTAACAAATAGGTAACAAATGATTAATGTATAATGAACAACCCATTTATAAATGAATAATAAATGGTTAATACATAGTCAACTGTGTGTAGGTATTATAAAGTGTTTCCATAGTTTCTTATTTTTGTGGAAATTTATTACAATTTTGGAAGGTGAAGATTTTAACCTTCCCACAAACATCTGTGGAAATTTATTACATTTGTGGAAGACAGTTCCCAGGTGTCTCAGTGAATTGTCTGTCACATGCTTTGGTCAAAATATCACATTGATGAACAGATACAGCAGCCTCTTCAACCTGGAGTCGCTCATGTGTTGTTTAGTGCCTTCAATGTTCTGAACCACAGATGACTCCGCCCTCTGTTCCACGTTCTACCGAGAGAAAGAAGAGGAAGAGTTAGAAGAGAGGAAAGTAATGGAACCTGGAAAAGTTGAGGCAGAGAAAAAGAGACAAAGACACTGATGAAATAAAATCAAAGTGAACCGAGTACTGACTGTTACAGCCCTGGTGCCTTCAGGTCCTGGTCTGTTAACAATCCTGGTACAAGTTTGTCTGGACCTGGGCCGGACAGACGAGCCACGCATGGGTGTCGCACCTGTGGGGGATGGGGGTGTTGCGACACCCCCACATCTCCAACCAGATTATTTCATACCCCCCACTTTTTCCTGAGGTTATATATTGTAGTGTCCCACTGTTACAATATATGGTTTAAACTGTTTACCCACCTGGGCGGGACGACAGCATATGTAAATGAAGCGCACCTCATTTCGCCGGGTGAAATATAAACAGTCACGCAGTAAGTAATGAGAAATGATGCCGTTGTTAAACTAAGTTAATTAAACTATGTGTTGTTCTGTGACATATACCCTAAGTCAGTGGTTCTCAAGCTTTTTTCACTGATGTTCTCCCTGAGGAACATATTTAGTCGTCTCCCCTGACATGGACAAAACATTTATGTAAGAAAAAAGAGGTACAGTGTCTATAAAATCAGTGTCTGACTTTTTAAATCCTTTTTATCTAATAATTTTGACTTTTTATCATATAATTTTGACTTTTTATCATATAATCTTGACTTTTTATCATATAATTTTGACTTTTTATCTCATAATTTTTATTTTCGAATTGAATAAATGTTTAATTGAGGAAAAACTAATGTTCTTATTATTTTCATCCATATATTACTTTTTTAAAATAAAAAATGTAATCATTAATGGATAATTGTTCCTTAATTTTCCGATGATAGACTTGCTCATGTGCCACAACCTAGAACACCCCCACATTTTATATGGCTGTGACGCCCTTGGAGCCACGACACCACGGTTGCGGTTCCACCACTGATCGGCTCAGCCTGTTTGATCAATGAACACACACCAGGAATACGATAGAGAATAATGGAGGATCTATAAATCTGACCAGAGGCGTCTGTGACCAGGAGGTTGGGATTAGCTAATCTGGTGGGGTGGAGTGGGGTGGGGTCTTTAATGTATCCCCCTCCAACAAGAAATGGATCAGGGGGAAAAGGAGAGTGGATGTTTTTTGTTCATAATTGAAGGGTCTCCTCAAACATAATTGTGTTGGAAAAACATTAAAAGTGCATTTTCATGATATGTCTCCTTTAATACAGTGCAGTGAACCTAAATGTCCCTCACGTCCCTCATGTCCCCTCCCTCAGCCTCCGATCCTCTTCTTCCCATTTCCTGGCCCCACCGCCCAAAACCAAGCATCGACCCTGGGGGAACAGAGCCTTCTCTGTAGCCGCCCCAAACCTCTGGAACTCATCCATCACTCTTCTGACCTCAACACTTTTAAATCCCTTTTAAAAAGTCATTCATAAAATATTGCTTTTAATGTTTGATTACTTTTATTCTGTCTGTTTTAATTTGTGATTGATCAGTTTTAAATTTTTTTGTTTGGTTGGTTTTATTGTTTCTTTTCCTACTGTAGTTGGACTCTTATTGTTCTATTTTTTACTTAATGTAAAGTGTCTATACAAATAAAATGTATTATTATTATTATTATTATTATTATTATTATTATTATTATTATTATTATTATTATTATTATTATTATTATTATTATTATTATTATTATTATTATCATTATCATTATTATTATTATTATTATTATTATTATTATTATTATTATTATTATTATTATTATTATTATTATTATTATTATTATTATTATTATTAAATGGAGTGAATGATGACAACTTGTGTCATAAGTGATTTAACACATCCATCTGCTCCATGTTTGATATTTTCTTGTTGATGAAGTTGAGCGAAGTGTCTGCAGTATATTTGAACCCTCTCATCTGTTCAGACAGTTTTACATGAGGTCGATGGGAGCTGTATAACAATTCCCTCCCTCTTCTTCTCATAATGTGGTTAAGAGTAGACGTGAGGCCAAAGTCCTGTGAGATAGTGAATAAAGTTATTTTAGATTCGGCAGACAGCCATCATCTCTCCCATCAGTCGTATTGATTGTGTCTTCAGGTTTTTACCCTGTGATTTCTGCTCATTATTTTGACCACACATTGTTCTCCAGACAGCGATCTGATTACAGCCTTCGCCAGAGCTTCGCTGCTCTGCCTCAAAAAAAATCTTTTCAACTCCTGAGAACAGCTCCAGTCTACCCCCTGCAAATAAACACATTTATTGACATCATAATCACTCAATACTGCCAGTCTGACGACCCACACACATATTTCCCCCTCTGTGTGTGTGTGTGTGTGTGTGTGTGTGTGTTGGGGGGGGCAGAGGTCAGCATAGAGTCATAAGGTTTATGATTGGATGTTTACAGAGAGATGGGTGGTGCCATTTGTCACTTTGATAAATATCGACCTGAGAAGACACTTTCAGTAATGCACAGGCAGACAGACAGACGGACGGACGGACGGACAGACAGGAAAATGGACAGCACTTAGTCGTGACAAACTACACCATACATGTGACAGGAGCTGGACAGATTACTCAAGTAGTGAACCTTACCTGCCAGGGTCAGCTTTTATGACAGGACTACTCTTTTGTTTTGATTCATCGCTCCTTTTGTCAAAAGCAACAACTGCAGACTAACGAGCAACACACTTTTTTTTTTTTTTTTTTTTTTTTTGACATGCTAGGCTAATTATGCCTTGATTCCAGCTATGTATCAACATACACTGTCCTAAATGACCACGCTATGACATTTTCCTAAAAAGAAATACTGTATAGAAGTGTGTGAGTGGATGATCAGGCTGACAATGATGAGAGAGGGAATTAGTTTTCGATTAGCCCCAGTGTCAGGTCATAATGTCACGTCCCACTTCTCTGATCAATACCAACATCCCACACACTATTAACAACTATACCTCTGCTTTCTCTCTTTCAGTCTGAAACACAATTATCAACTCCCATTCTCCTCCATCACATCTACCACTCTTCCCCAGATGTTTTGATTCTTCACTTTTCTAACACTATTTCATCTTATTTCAGACCAACTGAGTGTCTTTGTATGTTTTCAGTGGTCATTCTTTTGGTTTTATATCAGAGCTAATACTGTTTCATCCAAGTTCAGAGATTCCAAATGCAAAAATAAATACGGATCAGGGATAAAAGTAAAGCCAGATAAGAGCAACGCATTAAAGTAAGACACAGATATATAATTCCAAACTGAGGCAGTGTTTATTAATAAGGTTTATGCTGTAGATCAGGAGTGTCACTCATTTTAATTCAGGGTCCACATTTAACCTATGATGGTTTAAAGTGGGCCAGACCAGTAAAATAATATAAATAATAGGATAAAAGTGGATAAATAATATCAACTCTGAAATTTTCTCTTATGTTTTTGAGTAAAAAAAGTCATATTCCACAATGAAAATGTTTACATCTATGAACTGTACTTGAACATAACATGAACAAAAATAAAATAAAATGAAAATTCTTGAGAAAAATGAGTGCAATATTAACAATATTACACTGAAGTTTATCATTTATACATGTGCATCACAGCTTAAAGACAACAGTGGATTTACAAATACACAAAACATTGAGTAACATTCACAATATTGGTCAAATTCCACTTACATGTCAGGTTATTTACATTTTTTCCAATAGTATTTTGATTTATTTATTTATCTATTCTCTTTTTTGTACACTAAAACAAAGAAGAAAATTTGCGTTTTTGATTGATGTCAAATAATCTTAACTTCCTTAATTATTAATATCTTCTGTGTAATTGTTGAATTTCACAAATTCATCCCAGGGACCAGATTGAAGGTAAAGTAAAATACTTTATTTGTCATTATACACTGTACAGTGAAATGTGTCCTCTGTATTTAACCCATCCTTGATGCCATTGAGGTAAACCTGTAAGGAGCAGATGGCAGCCATGGGAGGCACCTGGGGACCCATCAACCCCTATAGGGTTTTTATTGAACCCTATGGCGGCCAGATTTGGCTCCCGGGCCTTATGTTTGACACCTGTGCTGTAGATCAATAAATACACTAGAGCAGAGACAAAACAGATATTGGCCCCAATTATTACCTCCACCAAGGAGGTTATGTTTTTGCCGGCGTTTACCTGTCTCTGTCTGTCTGTCTGTCTGTCTGTCTGTCTGTCTGTCTGTCTGTCTGTCTGTCTGTCTGTCTGTCTGTCTGTCTGTGTTCAAGATAACTTGAAAACTTATGGATGGATTTTGATTAAGTGTTCAGGGTAGGTTGGTAATGGGGAGATCTGGAAACGATTAGAATTTGGTGGTGATCCGAGTGGGGGGGGGGTCTATATCTTGGCAGAGGTCTGCGCTCTCAGAGTGGTTTTCTAGTTATTATTGGGGCCAATTATTATTTTCAACTGGAATTAGATGTTTATATGGTTCATCTTAATGTGGAATTAACTTTTATGTGGAATGAAACAGGAATAAAAACTCGCATGTAAACAGGGCTAATAAGAGATGAAGGTGCTGAACAACAATAAGTATTAGAATTTTGGCCCAGTAGTTTTTGTTTTGGGGAACACTAGTACATAAATGTTTGAGACCTCTCGTAAAAAAAAAAATAAATAAAAAAAAAATGTTAATAAGAAAGATGAAAAGATCCAAACTAAAAGATGAGCCATGGACATGGTATGGAGTGACAATAGAAACGGTTGATGAAAACTCATTAGCTGCAAGTGGCTCTGCACCTCATGCTGTGACATGTAGACATGTGCATTTGTGTATGTGTGCGTCCACAGGCATTTATTCAAAAGGACAAAGAGCCTTGTCAAGTCAACATGCAGCCAATCAAGAGAACAGCTCATGCATGTGCGCGCACACACACACACACACACACACACACACACTGTTTGGGAGTGTGCATCTTTGGAGGTGCTGATGTTGTTTCCACGTCATTTAACTTTAAATGGTACCAGCCTGTCCCATGGTAATCATTCAATCAGAGACATAGAGACAGGCCAGAGGTTTAGCACCTTAGGCTTCACATGAAAATAATGAAAAAAACTGAACTTATTGTCACATGATGTGAGGAAACACAAAGTAAAAGTACAGTGGTAGTTCAGGTCAATGGACTACGTGGTTGCAATGAGTGCATTTAACATTTATAATTGGAAAATGAGTTTAGAGCACGGGTGGGCAATTCATTTTGCTATGGGGCTACATGCAAAACTTCAACACTTATTATTATTATTATTATTATTATTATTATTATTATTATTATTATTATTATTATTATTATTATTATTATTATTATTATTATTAATTTACCTGCAACGTGTACTTTTATAAAAAAAAAAAAAAAAAAATTAAAAAAAATGAAACAATCCAATGATACAATGAAGATGTGGAATCCAGAATACATATATTTCATGAATATTTACAAAAATATTTTTGAAATTGTGCACCACCAGCTCCATGTTCCCTTTTTTCCTCCTCCATCTTAACTTTACATGAAAAACCATCAATGCACCTTTGTTTGTTTGTTTGTTTGTTTGTTTGTTTGTTTGTTTGTTTGTTTGTTTGTTTGTTTGTTTGTTTGTTTGTTGGTATATCTAAGTTCTTTTCTGACTTCAGTGGAGACATACTTAGGCTGAATCCCATTTCACCCCCTACCACTACCCCTTACCCCTTCGAAAGGAGCTACAGTATAAGGGGTAGGGCTTCAAAAGGAACCCCTATGAATTGGGACACCCCTTCAACATTCATCAGTTTGCTCTGCCAGTTGTTACGTAACCAAAAATGACAGTTGTAAGCAGAAGTAAACAAACATGTCTGCTGCTGTTGTCACTTTCTCCTGGGACATGTGGATATTTTTACTAATATCTGTGGACAAGTGTTATGCATCATTTGATTACTCCACATTTATGTATAGTGATTTTTTTTTTTTATGTGCGTTTTATAGAGAAAATTACCATTACACATTGTGACAATGTCAGACTTTATACAAGGCGACTGGCTCAGTTGGTAGGGCGGGTCGTCCAATGACTGGCTGTCCACATGTCAAAGTGTCCCTGGGCAAAGACACTGAACCCTGACTTAGTCTCCCAGTAGGACTGACAGAACCTTAGAAACCTACTGGTGTATGAGTGTGTGTGAATGGGTGAATGTGAGGCTAATGTAAAGTGTGTTGAGCACCATGAAGGTGGAAAACAACGATATAAGTGCAGTCCATTTACCATTGAATTAACTTATACAATACAACAGTTATTACAAGTTAAAAATAGTTAATTATGATGAAAATACTTGTTTCATAGATTTTTTTTTTACTTCTTTCATACATTTTTTTTTTACTTCTTTCATAGATGCCACCATTTTTAAAAGGATTTGCTTTGTGTTCTGGGAAATTTCTTGTACCCCTCTGTAAAATCTCCATTTGAAGAAATATAAAGCCCTTCCCCTTCCCCTTCCCCCTACCCCTTAATGGAGGTTCAGGGCTAAGAGGTGAAATGAGATTCAGCTTTCGTCTCCTGTCAAAACTAAAGGTGATGCAGTGAAATATTGCATGTGTGACAGTTTACATTTACATTGACTTTTGTGGCCCAGGTCTGGTCTAGAATAATACATGTATTTTTACCCCACTTTCTATTGTTTTTGGTTCATTGTTTTGTTTGTGCAATTGTCTGTTTGTCAGCAACTTTACACAAAAATTACTGGACCAATTGTTATGACATTTTCAGGAGTGGTGCAAGGTGGTCCAGAATAAATCCCATTAAAGTTTGATGAATGTAGGTCAAGGGTCAAGGTCACCAAAATGTATTTTTGCAATGATAAAGAGGAAGGGCAAAGCAGTTTGTGAGGGGTGGGTTTTGTTGTGCCTGGAAACACTTGTTTGTTTTTTTGTTTTTTTAGTTTAAAAAATTATGTAAAAGGAACACACACACACACACACACACACACACTCATATACATGGTCTTATGAGGACCAAATTTGTAATCAATTAGTGAGTGAGTGTAAACATCTTTTTTTATTTTATTATATATATATATATATATATATATATATATATATATATATATATATATATATATATATATATATATATATATATATATATATATATATATATATATATATATATATATATATATATATATATATATAAAATAGAAAACTAAATTACTTTAAAAAGTAAATACAAATGACTGAATAAATACAAAATAATAATAAAAAATTAAATAAATCAATAAAAATAAATAATATACTTAAAAATAATAAATGAAAAAAGAAAAAAGAAGATAAAAATACATATAAATAAATATAAAAAACTAAAAAGTAAATGAATCTTCAAGCCTTGAAAATTGTACCTGTTTTGCCCATGCTTTATGGGGACTTCCTGAAAAAACTAATTCATGTATTTATAGGGCTATAGCATTTATATTTTACTAGTGGGGACTAACATTTCTATTTAATCCTCATGAGGACTTGAATTTTGGTCCCCATAGTGTCAGAAGTCCCCATGGTGTGACTGTGTAAACATATCAATGTCCCCATAAAGATAACTAGAAAAGCACTCTGAGAGTGCAGACCTCCACCAAGGTAGACCCCCTCGCCACCCCGATCGCCCCCAAAATGAAATCAGTTCTTCCTGTTCACATTTCCAACATATCCTGAAACTTTCATCAAAATCCGTTGATAACACAGACAAACAGATAAACGATGGCAAAAACATAACCTCCTTGGCGGAGGTAAAAATACAAACACACACACACACACACACACTAGTTTCCATTTTTCATGAGGACCAAGTTTGTAATCATCACTTGTAGGTAAAGTAACTATTGGGTAGTTAGTGTAAACACATCTTTATGAAAATAAATAAATGCATACAATTAAATTTTTATAAAAATAACGAAAAACCTAATACTAGTACAAACTAGAAAAGCACTCTGAGAGCGCAGACCTCTGCCAAGGTAGACACCCCCCACCTCCCCAGATCACCACCAAAATGAAATCAGTTCTTCCTGTTCACATTTCCAACATATCCTGAAAATTTCATCAAAATCCATCCATAAGTTTTCGAGTTATCTTGAACACAGTCAAACAGCAAAAACATAACCTTCTTGGCAGAGGTAATAAGAAAACAAATTAATTAATTAACTAAAAATCATCATCAAACCTTTGAAAAATACATGTTTCGCTTTGCACCTGTTTACCCATGCTTTATGGGGACTTCAAGAAAAAACAAGTTAATATCTTTATAGGACCACATCACTTGCGTACTTCACAGATTTATAGTTTTCTAGTGGGGACCTATATTTATATTTAACCCTAATAGTGACCTGAATTTTAGTCCCCATGGTGTCAGAGGTCCCCATATTGTAAGCAGATCAATGTCCTCGTAACGATATGAATACAAGAATGCACGAGCACACACACACACACACACACACACACACAGAGCCTCAGAGGTGAAAATGAGAACACCTGGTGCCAGTTTACACACAGTTCTAAGTGATTGTTCGTATTATGACCAGGAGGTGAAGGTCTGAAGCAGCAGGTGTACAGTAGTATTTGACTCCTTCTTTATCTCTGTCTTAATTTCATGGCCGCTATTGACTTTCCTGAAACTCTTGTCCTATTCACAAAGATCAATCAGCCAAACAATCTTAGATAAACTTAATTATCTTCTTTTTTTTTTTTTCTCGTCACATTATTTAATTTTCTAAAACTTATTCTCAGAACAATTAAGGAACATATAGTGATGCGTTCAAATACACTAACTTTCTTTCGTCCTTCTTTCTATTTTAACAACAGCTTCTCTTCTTTGTCTCATGTCTCTCAGAGCTATTAGGATGAATATTCACCTTGGTTAGTGAAGCGGACAAATGGCACCTTTTAAAGCTGTGAGATTTGTGTATGTGTGTAATGTGTGTCTGTCTTTGTGTGTGTCACATGTACTGTAGGTGCAGTGACAGTTTCATGAAGTGCAAATTCCATTTTTGTTGTAGTTGTCTGAGGAGAATACCATTTACACTTCATTAGCTGAGTGTCTGTGTGTGTGTGTGTGTGTGTGTGTGTGTTACAGCCATATGAATATTTGTGTCACTGATATCACTGTTCCTGTCGACATATAGAAACCGACATTAAATGTGTCACAAAATATTATAATTTTATAACTAAACTATAAGACAATTGTTCAGTTTGATAAATGCATGAATCATAATAGAAATGTTTTATATTTTATAACACAACCATAAACAATCCCTGTTGACTTTAAACATCTGTTTAAGGTATCTACAGGGACATCCACACCTTGCACATTTTAACATTTTAGCATGATACATTTGCACAGATTTTATAATTGCACTACATTTTCTACTTTATATTTGTACAGTATTTTAGTAAATGTATTATTTTTTTCACATGTCGATATATTTAATACTGTTAAATACTGTTGGTGAGCCAAAGCAATGACATTTCGTTCTGTATCCACTTGTGAATATCTGAATGACAATTAAAGCCTGTCTATGTCTAACAACCTGTTAACTCAACTGAAGCAAACAAAGTAAGGAGACTTGACTGCAAAATCACACCAGCATGAAATAGGCTGTAGGCAAGAACATATGTACACACTTCCTTGGCCTATTTTCCATCAGTTTTTTTGTTTGCTTAAAGAGCTGTCTGTCCATATATATATATATATATATGTATGTATATATATATATATATATATATATATATATATATATATATATATATATATATATATATATATATATATATATATATATATATATATATATATATATATATATATATATATATATATATATATATATACGGGTCTTAGTCGCTCCACACTAGTCTGTAAAGGGGACGTGTCATTTGCACCTGTGGACAATTAAGCAATTAACAGGTGTGTTGTTTGTTCATACGAAAAACTTAATTGTTTTAGTCTCACTCTGCCCTGAACAAGTGTGTGCAATTTGAGGCCCTCAGTGGACATGTCATTTAAATAAAGACATTTTTAACAATATTTTGGAGTGCCTTGGTGAAGATTTCTTTTCAGCTAAATGGACAATATTCACCTGAACCAAAGCACCCACCACAACAGCTTTTTCATCTATTCTGTAAAGGGACTGAGCATGCCTCTGACATGCAACAAATCAATAAGTAAGTGCTCCAATATATGAAAACATAAAATATTATCAGAACTAGAGATTGATGAGGTACAGTATGAATGCAAATGAAAGCCAGGAAATTGTGGAAAGGGTATTTTCACCCTCACCTGAGACTAGATACCAAGCACAAGAACCAAAAAGTATTCAGAGAATGCCTAATCTCACCCCTATTTGTGCCAATCTCAAGTTTCTATGACAACTACTTATTGAATTAGAACCAATAATGTGATTTTGACCTTTCTGCTAAATGACCTTTCACCTTTTGCAATACTGATAATTTCATTATATATATATATATATATATATATATATATATATATATATGCGTCAGTGCATGTAATATTCTACTATATCCAGTATTAATAAAGTTATAGCGTGATGTCTATGCTTGACACACAGTGTTACAGTAGTCACCTTTGACCTCCAGAGATCTCAAAACTCTTGGTTATAGATGACCAATAAACCAATCATGAGAATTGTACAAACCTTCATTCTGCTTTGTTTGGTACCAATGTGAAGGTTCTGTAACCCTTCGTTCTTGAGTTATAACCGATAATATGATTTTGACTTTTTAGTTAATTATGACCTTGACCTTTGACCTTTACTCAAATTACTCTTAATGGCTGAGTTACCAAGATTAGATGAAATACCAACTCCTCCACAGCATGTGAATACAGCACTGTAAACTGGGAGGAGATCCAGACACATGAAATACTGATGTGCAGTGTTTTATTTAGCACCATGTTAGTGACACAATCACAATCAAATCAAAGACACTTCAAACACAGAGCACTGAATACTGTGGGAGCAGAACAAGAAAAGGGTAAGTTTAACACAATGTTTTTCACTAGTTTTATCTTTATGTTACATGATACACGTAGACTGCAAATGACTTTAAAATCAATGCATTTTCCACTTCTTTTAACAGCGCTCTCAAAAGTGTCCCCTCATTGTAGCATGTGCTTCCAGGTAGAAGAAAGTAATTGCTCAATCAATTAAACACCAAATAAACATTTTTATTTGCTATTTATTCTTACCTTGTAGTGAAAGTGCTTTACAATTAACTACATGAAATATCAACTGACAGGCCGTCATTATATTTCCTCCCCCTTGGAACAATATAGTACCTCAATCATTTCTTGTGCAGAGACAACCAGCTACCAGGTCGGCTACCCCTGCTTGGTACTGGGTGTTAGGGTTGTCACCTGTGTCTGACAAAAATCCTGGACATTTTGAACATCCAATCGGTCTTTTGGTCAGAAGTAACGCAGCTCTTTGCACAAACTAACCCAGAAAAAAAAACAAATACATCAGAAACAAACAATTCAAATAAAAGATTAATAATTACTTTTCAACTCTTTCTGTAGCTGTCCAGTTGACATTTTTCTTGTCTCAGTTTTTTTCCCTCATAATTTTTTTTTTGTTGTAATTTTAAGATTACAGCTGACATTGAAGGTAAAAAGAAGGAAAAAAAATAAATAAGAAACAAACAATTCAAGCCAAACCCAATTAGAATCAATAACACATCTATACAATATACAACAGACCAGACATTTATTATTTTGGCTTATTTCCAGTAGTCTTTGTGTTGGATACCTGGGGGCAGTAGAGAGCACACATAAAAGGGGAAAATAATTAAGTTCAATAGAGTAGAATAATTAGCATAGTTAAATTATTATAGTTTGACAAATAACCTATTTTTTCACTGTCTTTAAGAATACCTGAATGTAACAATGTATTCAGTATTCGATGTACATGTTTTTTTTATTTGGTGTGGTCATCTAAGGCCATTGTGTCTTCATATTTCACCAGAACTTTCTCTGGTCAAAGTGAACAGCTAGCATAAAATGACTCGCCTGGACATGGTCTTAGCAACGTAGCGTACATGTCCTGTTTTAACCAGTCAGCATTGAAGCATGTCAATCTTTTACATTTTTTCCTGGCCTGTCATCCCCTGCTCCTCCTGAGTGACCTTCATCTTTCTCTCCACCCATCACAATTCTCCGATTTTGCTCGTTTCGTTTTCTCCACGTGCCTTCTTGTCTCTCTCTCTTCTCCTCACCATTCCAAATAAGCCGGTGCAACACTGACTGAGTCAAGCAGCAACACATTTTAATATGAAAAGCTCTGTCATTAATGTACGTAGACACGCTATAATTTAATAGGCTTATTGATCTGAGATGCTGAGAAGTTTGCGTAACCTGAGTCCTGACTCGCCCCATCTGATACAGTCAAATGCAGCCAGAACAGACGTAATCAGTTTAGTTGCTGTCTCTGGGTTTGGTCATGTATAAAAATCCAGAACACTTAATGTCCCGGAATTTGTATTTTTTTTCCCAGGACAGACCATGAAAATCAGGAAAATCCAGGATATGTGGCAACATTACTGGGGTGTGATGTCCATAGTGTTGTAATGATGTGTTGATGAAGCCTTTATCAAGAACCATAAACCACATCCTCACAAGAACCACATCCCATGGAGAGGACAGAAATGCCTGCATTTTAAAGGTGTCATTCCACTGAAAACAACTTTTCCACGCTCCTTTTGGAATCTGTTGAGTCACCTCAAGTTACCAACACATGCTATGTTTTCTGCGTGGTGTGTCACCTCCACTGGCTGTATTTCCTATTCATAGAAAACAACACAGAGAAAAGAGAAAAAAAAACCTGTCCACTACATGTCACAAGGACATTGGCGTCATCCACGTGGGGTAAAACCTGATCCCTATTGTAGCGAATCTGAAGTAGCATTAGCATTAGCATTAGCATCTACAAGAGAAGACAGCGCCACAGTAGCTGCTGCACAAACTTGAAAAAAATGGTGGAGCAAACTGGTTCATGTGCTCTCTGTGGAAATAAAGCCTCGTTTTCTAAACAAGCGACAGCACGAAATCTTAGCTGGATGCTATTGTGGGTGAACACGCACAGGACGAGAGGGGAGGGGGGAGTGTTCCCTCACACATTCTGAGCCAATCAGAGACGCCTCATGGACATGTTTGTGGAAGTCATTTTTCTTCCCTCCAAAAATAGCTGAAAACAAAGCAATCCGGATGTGCCAAAAAAAGGCCACATTTTTGTTTTTTACATTAAGAATGAATAGGATTTTTCTTTGCATCATTGTATGAAATCAGTATGACAAATTGATATTATGAAATGACCTGGATAATTTTTTCTTGTTGCACAGTATTCCAACATCAATATGGTCCCATTCATTTTGGATGGACGTTTTTGACAGTTTTTTTCACATTCTATATGAAATCCATCATTAAAACTGGTAATAGCACACCATTACCACCATAGGACATACTCTTTTGTGTCAAAATATTTATACTTTTTCCAATGGTGTGGGGCCCATTTTTTTCCAAAGTTTTTTATAAATTCATCGTATGCAAATATAAATAATAAATAAATAAGGCAAACAATAGTCCCTTGTGCCTTGCATTACATGCAAGCACATGGGGAAAATAGAAAAAACAGCCTATTTATGTTATTGGGACTTAAAATAGAGCTAATGAGAATGACATCAGTTGATTTCTGAGCCACTTGACAGAACAAAGTGATTAAACATCAAATTGACATTTTCCACAGTTCTGCTCTCCATTTCATTAAAATGTGATGACAGGTCATTCACTTACATTACCAATATTGAAGTCAGAAAAAATAATTACAAAGTTAGTCCCTAACTTTTATTTATAGCAGGTCCTATCAGAGACAGATTGGTAATTAAGCAGATACTTTACAGCCACCTCAGTGAACACAATGATGAGACAACCGAGCAGAAAATTGCTAGTCATAAGAGCAAGATGCAATAATCTGCTGTTTGACAAAGATGCTTCATTAGTTCGCAGCTCAGCAGTTACTGGGTTTTAATGGGTTAGATTTCCAAACCTCAAAGATGGCACTTGGAAATAATACACTGTATTAATTTTATATGTTCTGCATAAAAAAATATAAGGTCATACACATGCATTATTCTTATTTGTGATTGTATGTTGACAAACATTTTCTATGTCTGTAATCTAAATCCTCCTAACTTTAACACACTGGATGTTAAAGTAAACTGGGTGCTAATCACAATACTGGTGTATTTGTAAAATCAATACATTACTAAACAGACAAAGTTAAAGGCATATCTGTATCATGGTATAAGCACTAAGTGTAGCATGTGTTGTGTTCACACTCAAGTCATATGTTTAATTGAAACAAGGTTATACTGTTTTTGATCACACATGATAAAACTTATGTGATCATGGATAGAGAATAGGCATTGAAATCAACAGGAACTGTGACAGAATTCAAAGAATAAGACTTTACAGGCTTTTCTCCTTTAGATTATATCATCCATATTGAATAATTATCTCTGCCAGCAGAGGTTATATCTCTGTCTGTTAGCAACATAACTCAAAAAGTTATCTACGGATTTCAATAAAATTTTGACAAAAGCAACAAGTGATTAGATTTTGGGAGTGATCCAGATCACCGTCTGGATCCAGGATTTTTTTTTAAAGATTCTTTATTATAGGGCTGGTTTTGACAGAAATAGTTTGAACTCAATATATAATACTGGCAGAGGTCTGTACACTCACACTGCTTTTCTAGTATCACTACAGTATGTGGTGAATACGTCACAAAATCAATTCTTTCTGCCTTCAAATATATTTTGGGAATGTGGATTCACCTTTCCATCATCAGTTGTTTTGAATTTTTTTTGGGGGGTAGGGTGTGATTGTTGTCTCCTTACAGTCAGTGTTCAAATACTAACACATATTTATTCATTCACAGCTATTGGTGACTGTTCACTGTTCTCACTTCTGAAAATCTTATTTGAATGTTTTCATGTGTTTACAGTTATATCAGTTAAATGGCATGTCTAACCCTAAAGAACTTTTATTGATGGAGCTTAACCTTCCTTTTACATTTTGTAATGGAATTTCCACATTGTTAGGCATCCAAACCTAACAGGGTGGAATTTTTAAAAGCAGATTATCCACAGCTGTGTGTGACAGACATCTTTAGCCAAATAACTCAGCACACAAACAGTATTTTAGTCTATATGTCAAACATGCTGGGTATTATTTCTTAATGTTATTTACTTTCTTCACAGTTTAGCATAACAGGGTAGAAAATTATGAGTAAGACATACAGGTTGATATAATAAGTCTTGGAAATAAAAGGCAGACAGACAGTTTGTACTTAGCTCCATTTTCTTCAAAATTCTCACCTAAAGAGTAATTGGAATTCCTTAGTGTGGCATCATGGGAATTGTAGGTGTTGTTTAGAAAGTGAAAAACATCAGAGTGGAGCATGATTTTGAGGACACCCCATTAATGATTTTATATATATATATATATATATATATATATATATATATATATATATTTACGTTTAATAGATTTTAACTGCTAATTGTATGTTTTTTATCACATAAGTGTCTCATTCAAACTGAAATATTGCTTTGGTGACATGCAAAAAATAAGTGTATGTTTTTTAAAAAAGTGATTAAAAGTAAAATACATATATTTTGCATGCATTTTTTTGTGTTAAGCCATTCAACAGACTATATTAAAAACTTAACTGTAGGGTTTTTTTAAATGAAATATTAAAATTAACATTTATATCCTGGGGACGAAAAAGTTACCAATATCCAGAAATGAGCTTGTAATGGAAACCTATTGTGCTTTAACATTGTATTACTTCTTTTTCTTTATATTATTATTTTGTCTTGTGATTTACATTTGACAGCTTTAACTGTTGACTGTGCTTAGCCCAGGGCATTTAAACCAGTCAGCAACAGTTGTATTGTTAGTTGTATTAGTTGAAAGTTTTACCAACCCTTCTGTGACCTCCTTTTATTGCTAGTTGTATCAGTTGAAGCCTATCTGGTTGTTATCCTTACCAACCTTCCTTTGGTGTCCTTTTCTTTGTTTTAACCCAACCCAAACTCTTGTGTTTCCTTTAATTGGCCAGTTGTATCTGTATAAGTACCTATTTCTCCTTGGTCTGGCAGAGATCTCTCCACATACATGCTCCTGTGTGTGTGTTCTGTGTTGAACAGAACTTATTATAATGATTATTCTAAAGATCATTCTGATTCCAGCTTCGTTCTTAATTAAACTGAAATAATTCTGAAACAAGCTCATTATTTGAACCTACTTTATCCTCACTAGGGTGACGGAGGTTGCTGGGGTGCATCTCTAATTACATACTGTATTTAAAGTACTAATACTTAAACAAATGATCAATAATGGGATTAACAACAACAACAACAACAACCAAAAACTCTCTCCTTGCACTCTGTCAGATGCAGGGTATTCTATAAAACAACTTTGTTCACAGGTCTACAAGAACTGCAAACAAGGTATAAAACAAGGCAACATAAAATCACTCCAGAAAAGGAGGAAGATAAAAACTCATCTGAACTATGAAATGCTTAACAGAAAATTCCTCCAAAAGGGAGGAAATTGAGCAAAACTCTGAATGCTATGAAAGTTCCAAATCACTTACAAGGAGGAAAACTACAGTAAAAGACTTAATTAGATAAAGTAACAAATCAAAATACAAAATCATTTACCAAGAGGAAGAAATCAAAACAGCTATAAAACATAATTAACAAAGTCTAAATCTCACAAATAAAAATCACTCTAAACAAGGAACCAAAACGTAGCAACAAGGTTGTGAAAATACTTGAGAATAAGGCTGGAGACGCACGACAGGACAAAGACATTCTGGTACAAGAAAGGGAAAACCCAGACTCTTTATACAAGAGGTAATGAGGAACAATCAGACAGGTGGGAAACACAAGGGGACAATAAAACAGGAAATCACAAAACAACACAGACAAGAGGTGACACTAAGTCTTCCCAATGGTTATTGTTTCCATAGTGGTTGACACCATAGCTGTTGTAATTGTTATTAGCTGTGTTTACATTACCCTTGGAAATTTGCTAAATGTAAATAGCACTATAAAGAACTGATAATGGAAACAACTGAATAAATAAAAAAAAAAAACCACTCAAATATCAATAAAACGTTTTTACGCTTTCATGAGGTGGTTTTTCACACATTTCGATATTGTTGTATTTCTACTCTTTCTGTTCTCTTTCATTTCTCTCTGCCTCTTATTTCTCTTGTCTGCAGTTCTGTCTGTTTCACCTCTTACCTACTTTCTAGCTTTTCTGCATCTCTGTCCTTGTCACCTTTAATCCAGTTTACTGACCTTGAGTAATCAAACAGCACCTGAAGGCCCAGCTGTGGCTCACCAAAGTGCTACTATTTAACCAGCTTCAGTCTGTCATATCTTTGCTAGATAGTCAAGTGCCTCCCCTGCTATCCCACCTTCTTCTGAGTTACTGGTCCAGCGTTTGATCTAATCCTGTTTGACACCTGTCTGCTTGCCTCTGTACCTGACCTCCGTTTTGCCTGACCACATCTTCAGTGTTTTTCCTCCCGGATCTCGACCGCCTTCGCCTGACCTACACAAAGAGTGCTTCACTCGTGTACCAATTCTGGATTCTATCCCTCAACACCAATCAAGCCTCACCCCCAGCCTCTATGTGGCAACGACCCTTGACCAACCCTTGACCGACCCCGACCAAGCCCTAGTCGCATCCCCCAGTTCTGGACATCCTGGACTACAGACTTCCTGAACCCAGACTCTCCAGGACCCTGTGAACAGTCTTGGACCCCTATCCTGCCCTCTGTTCCAATAAACGGTGTAAACTTTTACATCTGTGTGTATGTGTGTGTGTGTTGGCAGTGTGTCGGTTCAGCCCCCGTACATGTAACAGATATTCTAATATATCGCAAAAACGCAATGGAAACACTTTTTCCGCAATTATATGTCATAGGGTTAGGGTTAGTAAAAATATACTGTACATTGACAGAGGAGGAGACTCCCATTTTTTTCATGTGTGTTTTATGGAAATTACACATTGTGACAATGTCGAACTATATACAACAGTTATCACAACTTAAAAACAGTCAATTATGGTGAAAATGCTACATTTGTGTACTTCTTTCATAGATACCATCATTTTTAAAAGGATTCGCATTGTATTCTGGGAAATTTCTCATACCCTTGCATTTGGAGTCTGCCTCTGGAAAATCTCCATTTCAAGGGGTATAAAGTCCTTCCCCTTCTCCCTACCCCTCTGCCTTAATGTGAATTGAGACACCCCTAC
The DNA here is from genome assembly GCA_020466265.1 of Siphamia tubifer. Taxonomy (NCBI): domain Eukaryota; kingdom Metazoa; phylum Chordata; class Actinopteri; order Kurtiformes; family Apogonidae; genus Siphamia; species Siphamia tubifer. The sequence continues at coordinate 36,039,952 of CM035788.1, forward strand.
CCCTACACATGGACACGCAACACAGTGGGGAAGGGGTAAGGGGTGAAATGTAATTCAGCTCAAGTGCGTCCTGAACTCATCGTTGTAGTTTCCAATCAACAAACATGAACATCCTATTAATCATTATCAAAGGACTTGTGACATATCTCCTCCTTTCACATTCTCACCAACATAATTTTTCAGTTAAAGTTTAGTTCATTCTCATTTGACTCATTTGATCTCTCTCTCTCTCTCTCTCTCTCTCTCTCTCTCTCTCTCTCTCTCTCTCTCTCTCTCTCTCTCTCTCACTTATTGTCCTTCCACTAGAGCTGCTGCCATGTGAATGCTTTACTCAAACATTCCAACCCCATTTAAAACAGGTGAGAGAGAGTCCTGAGGCACTCTGATGCTGATAAAAGTCTTTTATTCCAAGCCGACAAGACAACACGTTTTGGTGAGATGACCTTCATCAGGGTTTAGTTGATTAAAATAAAACATGACACACAGGTGTATTTAACGAGAAATGTTCAGTCATGTGATATGGTCACATGATCGGCAGATAGATTATGTCAATAATGTAGATTATTAACATTTCAGGCATGTAGGTTAAAAAAAATTTCCAATCCCATTCTTGAATTCAGGCATGTTTTATTTGGAAAAACCTCATTAATCAGAGGAAACTGTCTCTTAGTTACAATGATGTGTGGAGCAATTCAGAGCTTTGAACAGAGGTCCTGAAGTGAGTTGTCATTGTGGTACATGTCTACATACCAGTGTTCCACTAATCACTAACACACATGGAGAAATGTTGTACAACTATATTCTTGAGTTTTCTGGTGACAAGTACTGTACATTGATTTTTAAAATCTGCATATTTGGAAGCATTGTGAATAAAATTTTGGTTTTACAAATAGTGTATTCACTTTTTACATTTATAGCAGATTTTTAGATGGTGAAAATTCAATATTACAACTTGAACTTTGCCAGTGTTTCATTTCCTCTGTTAATGAAGAATTAATGCAGTGTTTCTTCTTCAGTGTCAGAAAGTGGTGTCTAAGTGTTTATATACTATATACAGTATGCGTGTGGCCTTTTGTGTGATTATTTTAGTATAAGACATTGTTCTGAATGTGTCAGTGTGTGTTCAAGCATAAGTGTGGAGCATGTGTATGTATTCATGCATGCTGTTAATTCCAAGTGTGTGTGTAGTGAAGCGTACACTTTATTAATTACATGTGTGTGAACTTGAGTAGATGCGAAGTTCAAACAAACTCATCAAATGAATCTTCTGCAGGTTGTTTTTTTTCCAGATTTTATCACTCTATATAGGAAATTATACCTTCACTTAAGTGTTTTTATTAATAAAATGCAGTAAATAAAAGTTCTGTAGTAGTGTAGTTCTGACTTGATACACATGTCATGTTTGCTTAGTGTCTAATGTCTGTTTTCTTCAACTAAGGGCAAAAAGGAACAAGATTTCATATTTTTCATATTTTCATATTTTTACATGTTTCTGAGTTTGATAAGGCTGATTTTAAATGTGCAATATAGATCAGTGTCAATAATTTAAAATAATTTGACGAATCCAGTTTAACAAAAACTATTATCAATACTATTTTCAGGGGTCTGGGCAGCACGGTGGGGCAGTGGTTAGTGTTCGTACCTCACAGCAATAAGGTCCCTGGTTCGATTCCAACACCAGACCTTTCTGTGTGGAGTTTGCATGTTCTCCTCGTGTCTCTGTGGGTTTTCTCCAGGTACTCCGGTTTCCTCCCACCATCCAAACACATGCACTGATAGGTTAATTGGTTAATATAAATTGCTCATTAGTGTGAATGTGAGATTGATTGTTTGTCTATATATGTTCAGTCCAGAGATGAACAAGCTTTTGCCCGCTGTAGCTGGATTAGCCCCCCAGTGACCCCCATGACCCTAGTGAGGATAAAGTGCAATCAGAAGATAAATACATTTTCAGGGGGCCATTTGTCAGAAAAAATGGGGTGTGGTGCAGTTATATACATGGGGTAGACCTAACCCAACCAATGCTGGTGTGAAACAGAAGTGAAATAATAATATTAATAATAATAATGGACAGTGTTGGGAAAGTTCACCTTAATTAGGAACTAGTTCAAAGTTCAGTTCAAGTCACTCAATATGAATTAGTTCAGTTCATCGTTCATTCTTCCAAATTATGAACTAGAAGTTCATGGATCCCAAAATGAATATTCTTTTTTGTGTAATTATTGTAAACGTATTATTAACCGTTTCTGACGTTATCCTGTAGTCAAAAAATCAGGGTAAAATGTCGCCCCATCCAGGGCGGAAGTAAGTACTTTACCCCGGTTTAACTTCCCTCTCACAAGGAGCGGTTTCAGTGAGCTTCGTTTTCAATGTTTATTTCCAAGAACACCTGCTCCGGTCGCCGGTCACACTCTGTACATTTAACTCTTTTTCTCCGCTCCCAAAAACTCTCTGCACCCCCCCCCCTCTCTCTCTCTCTCTCTCTCTCTGCCCTTCTCATTTTCTATTCCACAACATTATGTTATCGACATTTGTTCAGAATAATACAAAAATGACATCTATGATAATGCTGTGTTTTCAGCCCATTTTATTCCTTATAGGACTCAATAATTACAACGTGATGAGAATGAAATGTGAACTAAATAAGAGCGCAGTCCAATAAATGCCAGAATAACTGCATTCACAACTTCCCGTTCATTTGGTAAAAGTGAACGAGTCGTTCACGTTCGCTAAAAATATGATATAGTTCATGAATGATCGTTCAATGAACGTGTTCAGGTACAACACTGATAATGGATTACATTTCTATAGCGCTTTTCAAGGCACCCAAAGCACTAGGTAAGGTAAAAGGTAAAGTACTTTATTTGTCATTATACACTGTACAACAAAACACTGTACAACTCTGCATTTAGCCCATTCTTGATGCCATTAGGGCACCAATAAGGAGCAGTGGGCAGCCATGGGTGGTGCCTGAGGACCCATCTTCAGCTGTAGAGCCAGGCTAATGGTCAGAATCACCTGGCTGGAGGATTTTACCTTAACAAGCATGTTTTTGGGTGATGGGGGAAACTGGAGCACCTGGAGGAAACCAATCCAGATACAGGGAGAGAAACATGCAAACTCCACACAGAAAGGGCTGCACGGTCTGGGAATCAAACCCAGGTCTTTTTGCTGTGAGGCAAGAGCGCTAACCGCTCAACCACTGTGCTGCCGAAAGCATTCTACATTATTGATCCATTATTCATTCACTCTCACATTCTCCCTCTGGTGGTGGTGAATTACATTTGTCGCCACAGTTTCTTGAATTGTCCGATCCCTAGGTTCTATTCCTCTATTATACAGGGGATCACACATAAACTTCTAACCTGTATTCACTGAACACACAAATGCTGGGCCTCATTAATTTGTTATGTTTGTCATGTCCTCCTTTACAGCGCACCAGTGCATGGAGATGTGTACAAATTCTGCGACTGCAAACAGTTCAGGTGAACTTTAGTGCCAGTAATGTCACAACCTGCCATTTAATTCAGTTGGTTGATTGTCCCCCCTGAAGATGAAATTAATTGAGCAGAATTATTCATGTAAAAACCAGAGGAAGAGCGAGGACAGCAGAGAAGATCCTTGGGACTTTTCTTCCTTTCATCCAGGATGTTGCACACAAGTGCTGTCTGAGCTGTTTACACACACACAGTTTTCCCTGGTCCCTTCTGAGAGGAGGTTCTGCAACAGGCAGGTTCTGCAACAGTTTCATAACCCAAGCCACCAGACTCTTAAATTCTTCACAGTAATTCTTGATCAGAAGCATCCGTGGTTCACTGTTAATGGTAACAGCTGCTGCTTTGGATGTTTTCTATGTAATATTACTGCTATAGCGTAATACTGCTGCTATAGTGTAATACTGCTGCTATAGTGTAATACTGCTGCTATAGTGTAATACCGCTGCTATAGTGTAATACCGCTGCTATAGTGTAATACTGCTGCTATAGTGTAATACTGCTGCTATAGTGTAATACTGCTGCTATAGTGTAATACTGCTGCTATAGTGTAATACCGCTGCTATAGTGTAATACCGCTGCTATAGTGTAATACCGCTGCTATAGTGTAATACCGCTGCTATAGTGTAATACCGCTGCTATAGTGTAATACTGCTGCTATAGTGTAATACTGCTGCTATAGTGTAATACTGCTGCTATAGTGTAATACTGCTGCTATAGTGTAATACCACTGCTATAGTGTAATACTGCTGCTATAGCGTAATACTGCTGCTATAGTGTAATACTGCTGCTATAGTGTAATACCGCTGCTATAGTGTAATACTGCTGCTATAGTGTAATACTGCTGCTATAGTGTAATACTCTTGCTATAGTGTAATACCGCTGCTATAGTGTAATACCGCTGCTATAGTGTAATACTGCTGCTATAGTGTAATACTCTTGCTATAGTGTAATACTGCTGCTATAGCGTAATACTGCAGCTATAGTGTAATACTGCTGCTATAGTGTAATACTGCTGCTATAGTGTAATACTGCTGCTATAGTGTAATACTGCTGCTATAGTGTAATACTCTTGCTATAGTGTAATACCGCTGCTATAGTGTAATACCGCTGCTATAGTCTAATACCGCTGCTATAGTGTAATACCACTGCTATAGCGTAATACTGCTGCTATAGTGCAGCAGTATTATGTCTCCATTGACTTTGTATATAATCTCACCCTGTGAATGTGAAAATTTGCATTTGGTGTGGCTGTACCATTATGGTGATGGCGCACCACAGACACATAAAAATAGTGCACCAAAGTGTTACGGTGACGGCGCACCAGGCAGAGACACTCACCACCATTTGCTGTTGTGTGTGTCCTCTGTGTCCTTAGGGCTTGGGTTTGTACTGGTGGTGGCTGCAACCACCAAAGAGGCATGAAGCTAGCAACATAGCTAGCTACCTCATCTTCCCATCCTACCTGACTGCTGCTGTCGTCATTCCTGCTGCTCTGTCAGTTTACAGTAGCAGGCTTTGTTCTTTTTCTGTCAAATGACTTGAAAAGGCTCAACTGACTTTTCGACATTTTATTGCCAGACTAAATCTCAATCAAGGTGGTAGACTGTGTAGTGTGTAGAAGAATATAGCGCCAGAATTCAAAACAGATGATGTAAATGACAACTATCCCGGAAGATAATACTTTAAAACAAACCTTTAAAATATGTATTTTTTTTTCACACCTTCAAAAAAAATTATCTTACAGTGCGTACAGGACTCCGGCTGGTGGCACCACTGGGCTGGTGTGGGGTTGCTCATCGCCCCTCAGCTCAACCATGTGTTGGAGTTCACTCTGGTGAATGAGAGGGTCGCATCCCTCCACCTCCAGGTTGGGGACAGGTGCCTCTCTGTTGTTTCAACCTATGGGTTAAACAGCAGTGCAGAGTTCCTCAACTTCTTGGAGTCTCTGGGAGGGGTGCTGGAGAGTGCGCCAACTGGAGACTCCATAGTTCTACCAGGTGACTTCAGTTCTTTTTTTTTTTTGTCTGCATTTGTTCTCATTGTTTAACACCACAGAGAGAGTGTCAACATTGTTTGAGATCAATGCATGTTTTAGTCTTGCAGCCAAATATTTTAATATTTAGTGCATGTGTGTGACCATCATCGGTCCTCCCTGAAAGCTGAGCAGACATCCTTTATTAGAACTCTCTATTATAAACCAGGGAGGGCAGTGCTACACCTCAGTGATGTGTGGCGGAAACAAAGACTGGACAAGGACGGACAGGACGAACTGGGGAAGAAATTAACAGGCGGTGCTATTGCAGTTAAAGATTGTAAGGTGGTGTGTTATTCCCAACTACTAACTGTCTATCAATAAAAATAAATAAATAAATCGAAAAAAGAGAAGAACACCAAAACAGCACAAAAGAAAAAGAGATTCAATAAATAAATAATTAAACAAAATGGTAGTGAGCACCATAATTGTGGATGACTTGATACTTCAGTTCTCATGTGGGCAATGTTAGTGAGAAATAGACGGTGTGGTCGGGAAAACAGTCTCCCCCATCTGAACCTAAGTGGTGATCTGTTATTGGACTTTTGGACTAATTACAGTTTGTCCATAACAAACACTATGTTGGAATACAAGGATGTCCATAAGTACATGTGGTACTAGGACACCCAAGGCCAATGATCGACTTCATTGCCATGTCATCAGAACTCCAGCCATGTGTTTTAAACACTTGAGTGAAGAGAAGGACTGACCACCACCTAAGTGTCAGTTGGAAAATGTACTTTTTTTCAAACATTTCAGGTTTAGATTTACAATCTGATGTGAACAACCTGGAGAAATATTACAAACCTAAATGTCTTTTTTTTTTTTTAAATGAATTTTCAGTATTTACATTTTTAGACCCACTGTGATCTGGAGGTTGTGTTAATAATAAGCCGTGGCAAAATGTTGTTGAAACTTCAGTTTGTACATAGTTGTTCAGATTAGTCACAATGTTGTATTGTAAACTTACTTTTTCACACTAAAACAAAGACAAAATTTTGGAGTTACTATTTACAAATCATTCTGTCTATTATTTTACTGGTCTGGCTCATTTGACATTTCACTGATCAACTAAAGTAAGTTTGACACCCCTGCACTAACATATTTTCTTCTATAATTTCAATGTAAATAGCTGGTATATTAGAGTGCAATCATTTAATGAGAGACCTCTTTATGTAGTCTTTTTCATTGATGATTATTTTAGTTAACACCTTTCTAATGAACAGCTGTCCTCTATTTCTTTTCTGTGCTTCTCCGCTGCTTATACAACGTCAGATGAGGTGCAGCGATGGAATAAACTGCTTGGGTCAGTGATTCTGTCTGCATGTTGCTGTTAGTACTCATCTACATGTTTATAATGCCTGTATTGTCTTTTGTAATTAACAACAGATTTATGATCAGCAAATAGAAAGTAGATGTGACTAGTTTTCTCGATAAATATTGGAATTCTTGTATATTAAGCAAATCATTTTAGGGTTGAGCATTAGTTTAAATATCCTGGAAATTAATGTAAGTCAAAGTACCCCACAGATACAGTATCAGGATACATTAACAGGAGGCTGGGCTACAAAATAACAGTAAATAATGTAATTTTATATTACGCTGGGTAAGATTTTTTTTTCCCTTTAGGTTTAATTTTGTTTCCATTGTCAGCACACAAAATGTAGCAACATACTTTTTTCATTGCTTTTTTTTTTAATGACAAGGATTTCTATAACTCTCATTGATAAAGAAAAAATAGCCTTGAACTTCTTATATAAGAAATATTGATTTAGCATATCATCATAATTTTATAAATCCATGGGAATGGATGTTGCTGTAGGTGTGATGTCACCACGTATTTTAGTCTGTATAAAACACATGGAAATAGAATGAGTGTGTGTTTATGTTTGACTGTGTGTGCGTGTGTGTTTGCTTTGTCTCTGTTTTCTCATTCCTCTTCTGTTTTTAATGAGCCAGAGATTGCTATTATTGTCTGTGTCATGTCTTCAGCTCACACATTTGTAATGAACAGCTGCTCTACCTCTCCAAGTGCCAGCCACTCACAAATAGAGTATAAAACATTCATTGTTTTTTAAATTATTTTTCATATTGTTGATCCATTAGCAGAGAATTAGAATTTTTTATTTTACTGATCACAAAATAAGATTTTAATTGTTGGATATTACTTGTTTAAATGACTTGCCGAATCCTCGACACATACATATGCTGATTCGTTCATCTACTATCCTAAGGAGAAATGCTAATAATCTGTGACAACCAAAATGTATGACTGGGAAGTTAAGACAATCACAAATGCAACAAGTGGTGCCCAGCACAGCAAACCCCACCCCCCTTGCACACATTTGACCTGATTTTCCCTATCTCTTATCATTGCAAAAACACTTTTTTGGTAACTGGGACCTTGACTTTGACCTACATTCACCAAAATGTAATGGGATCTATTCTGGACTACCTCTTACCTTTCCTGACAATTTCATAGAAATTGGTTGAATAGTTTTTGCATAAAGCTGCTTTAGACGCAAACTGACTCAACCAATAATAGCCCTCTCCCCTTCAGGGGGTGGGGTAACTAAAGGGCAGGCACACCATTCTATTGCTAAATAAGGACAATGAGAAAAAAAAATACAGTCTGAAGCTAAGTAACATCTCTTGCAATATTGTGGTATTGTATTTTAACATGTACTGTAAACCACATGTGTCAAACTCAGGTCCATGGTGTAATTATGCTAAGCCCACGAGATCATATCAAATGTGCATTGAAGCTACATGCAGCATGCACCTCTAATACTGCAATTCCCAGAATGCTTTGCCGGTATGTTGGTACACAGTCAAGACCGGTGTTGTGCCAAGATATGGGTTATTTTGTCAGAATTTATCAAAATTTGCCATTTTTCAGCCGTCCAGCATAGTTTTCCTTCTCCCGTTGTGCTGGTGAACTCTCACAGGAACCAACCATCATCTTACAATGTTTCAAAAGTGTGAGACTCGCATTTCATTGGTCAGTTAAGTATGATGTTTCTGTGTGAAAACTCCAGGATCCATCAACTGAACAGCAGCTGTTTCATTCACAGAATTATAACATTAAAATGTTGATAACATCATGAATAAAATACAGTGGCCTTTGCTGACTGTGCTCTGGTTGTTTAGTGGAGGGTGAATTCACTGGTGTTCATTTGTAGATCTTATGGTAGGACTGACTCAGGATTGTGTCGAGAGAACAGCTAAAAACGATCCATAAATGCAGACTCCACTTACAAAGTTAATTTTTATTTATTTTCAAATCTCAAAATATATTTACAAATGTATATTTATTTATTAAATATCATGTTTTTATATGCATACTTTATATTTTAATATTTATAAATGCATTTATATTCATATATAACTTTTTATATACATTTTTGAGACAATTTTATCTCCCAGTGCATGTACTTATTAATGTACTTGTTCTTTAGGTCTATATCTACACTACACTTGACTATAGCCAAACAGTCGGGTTTGTGAAGGGTACTGTCAGTCACCATTTTCACTGGTTGCTTGGTTAACCACAATCAATTAAATGGTTTGTCCCAAAAACGAATGGGTTTATCAATGTATGATCAATATTTTGGTTAATCGAACCAATATTGGTTGAACTAACTAGATTGTTTGTTTTTCCAACCAATCAATTTTTAGAGGCTTCTACAGCTGGTTAATGTGGACATAGTCTCACAGTAACATTTCCTGATAAAGCGAATACTGCAACATCCAAATGAACACCGCACTAGACCAATGCTTCTGACACAATTACTGGCATACAGTAACAGAGCCAGGCTTTAATGCACACATTAAAGCCTGGCTTTAATGTGTGTTATCCTGTTCTATTACAATGTGTAGACTCGTGAAAAGAAAGTGGTAACTACAGACCTCTTATTTAACTGTGAATATTTTGTCTCAACTAATTGAGCTTTAATTTGCTCAAAATGAAGAAATAATTAACTATGCTACAGTGTCAGTCACTCCACTCTCTTCCATCTGGGGTCTTGTGAAAGTGCCACAAATGAGTGACAGACAGGAAATCAGATCCTGAGGGTGTAAGTGTGCCACCTAATCTCCTGGTCCCCTTTCAATTAACAGATCAGCCTGGCCTTTTTGTCAGACCAGCATGTGGTTCCATGCTGCTCTTTCTTTTCCATTTTCTCAGATCCAGAAGTAGAATTCAGTTTCCCTGAATCTTATGTAGATCACTTTATAAATTCCAAATACTTACCCTCAAGCAGGATAATGGGATTGGATTTTCACAGACAAGTATAGTTAACCTATGTCAGGTGTGGCCTACTGCCCCTGCTGTAAAACAAACTACCTACTGATGAAAGTTTGCATTGAGTGTCTCTGACACTTAATGTTCAGGTTGGGATGTTGAGATTTTACAGATGCTGTAACTCCACAAATTAGTCCGATCTGCATCTGCCTCAGTCACATCTCACTGAGTCTGGCTCCAACCCACCTGTTTGATACAAGAAACAGTATTTACAGTTTTACTACAGTATTATGTACTCCTTTGGACAGGGTCAAACTGAGATTTTGTGAAATGGTAGAAAGAGTTTCAGTCATTAATTTCATTTATTGGTCCCCATTTGGAAATTTGTCTTCACTGTTGGCACATTACATTTAGGAACATATCACATGGACAAACACTAACACCAGCAACATACAGCTACATGTGACAGTGACAATGATGTACTATACAGACAGACAGGGGGGAAAAAAGGTACAGACAGATCATTCCAAACTGTTCATATTAATGCACAGCTTAATCGTATTATGCAGAGCACAGTAACCAATTACTCATGTAGGCTGAGCAAGATTTTACACAGCCAGACTCACCTCATTAAATATTCATGTCAAGACTCAAAATGTTTCAGTGTTACAAACCATTTGAATTCTCCAAAGCAGAACTTTGACTTTAATCTGATCGTGGATGAACAATGAAAGAAAATATCTGAGCATACATTAGTTGTAATCTCATATGGATGCTTGACCTTTGACCTTGGTAAGGGCGCCAATGATTTTGGCTATTTGTAAATAGCCCAAATCATGATTTCATGAAATGTCATCATTCAAGGCCCACGTACTTTAAAAAAAAAAGTTCCCACAACCCAAGATGGATGGAATTCTTAGATGTTGTTCTGGTCTCCTCTGTAAAGCCAAGGATGGTCTGGTTGGTGACTTGTGTGGACATGGCTGGCAGAACTCCTGAGATGTATTTCATGTTACTGTCAACATACTCTCAAAGGCAAAGGCAAGTTCTGTGACAACAGAGACGATTCCAGGGAAGGTGGCATATGAACATGTATTCATCCAAAAGGAGAAATTTGTGGGAAAAAATACATGGAAGTGTAAGGGCAAACAATTCAAATGGCATCTGCAAACAATAAGGGCATGGCAGTTTTCAACACATTACTAATAACTAACTAACTTACTAATAACTGAAGATAGAACTAACATACCACTTTGTCCTAATCCTGTGCATCATAAGCAGCATATTTGTTAAACACACACACACACACACACACACATATATATATATATATATATATATATATATATATATATATATATATATATATATACATTATACATACATACATACATACATAATGCTAGCACTGTCCCATTTTATCATTGAGAAACATCTGTCTATTCAATGCTTTTAATTTTAAAAACACCGGAAGTTGGAAGCCGTGTCTCGTCAGCGGAAGTGTAGTAATAGACATAGCCGCATGCAGCTTCACTGAAGGCAAGGTGTACAGGCGAGAGACTCCAAGAAGATGTTTTGTGGGACACCATTCTGTCTGTGAACGGACTGCTTCACCATCAGGTACGGAACCGGTTTCCACCTCGACACTGTCCGCCCGGACAGGACCGTTTGATAGGTTTACTGAGCACGCGGTCCTCGACTGTAAACGGACTCAGGCCTTAACATTAATGCCTTTCGATGTTATTACCATCTGAACAAACGGTACTATGACTTAACATATGTGCGGTAAACCCTAGTCATTTACCTTCTGTAATATATATAATTAAACAGTTCATATGTTTTATAAAGGATTATTTACCCTGATAATGAAACGATTTTTGCGTTGCAATATAACATTTGAATGCGAGGGAGACAGCGACTGTTATGGAAATAATCCAAATAACAAAAACTTCAAAGATTATGGAAAATGTAACTTTAAAGGAAAATCACTTTTGATAAAATTTACCTTGAGTTGTGTATAGTAGAAGCCCCGCCCCTTCCGGTCTGTGGGACAGAGGATACATTGTCAGCTTCCCCAACCTTCAATGGAAACGTTGTGTAGTAGCAGAAATATAAGGATAGATGAGAAGTGACATTTAAGACATAAGAAACACGTCTTAATTTACCCGGTACGTTCATATTGGATATGGACAAGACCGACCTGGTTAAAACATGGACCAACATTGGACCTGACATAGTCCTAAAGTGAGTGATGTACGTATGTGATTATTCACATGTCAATATTATTATGGAAGAAATTAATCTACCACTTATTTTCCTTTGTTTATTAACCGATTTTTTCAATAGACAAAAAAGGAAAAATGTGAAAGACATGACTGACGATGACAAACAGCTCGTGCTTTATTCCAGAACTAGGTGAAACAATATCCATATCAAGCATTAAAGTAAAAGTGATTTTAAAAAAAAAAACCCATCTATATAGACTATAAATAGATGGCCCCTAATTGTCATCATACAATGTACAATGATATTTAAGGATCTCCTTTCAGTCAGTACAATTTAAAAATAGATTACTAAAATAAATAACAGAAGTCAGGAATGCTTGAATGTGAAAACACACACACACATATATATATATATATATATATATATATATATATATATATATATATATATATATATATATATATATATATATTGCACAGGATCCTGGAGCAAGTAAAACTAAAATTGCCCTGTCATGCCCAACCCCTCCTTTTGGAGTTATATATGTATAAATAAGGGAAAACAAGTCAAATGACATCTGCAAACAATAAGGGCACGGCAGTCTTCATCACATTTGGATCCAACATACTAATATCTGAAGATAGAAATAACATACTTTGTGCTGAACATGTGCATCACAAACAGTGTCTTTGTTAAACATAGTAGAGGAGCCAATGTTTATCTGCTGCTATGTTAAGGAAAAGCTTTGATTCGGGAAAATTTAAATCAAATAATGTTTTTCTATCTATCCACTTTGATCAGTTGATTAACTGTTTCTTTTCTACAACATTCTTGAATTTCATTGTTGAATTAAGCACTGCCTCCCTATATTTTACAGAAAAAATGTTATTCTACATGTAGTTCATATATACATTCCTGGTGGTCACTGTTTATAGTGTAATTTTATCGACAAATCTGTGACTCATGGAGCCAGAATTATCAACTAACCATATTCAATATGTTAAAGGGAGTATCTCATGCAAAACAGGCTCAGGTTTTGCTATGCTAAATCACAAAACATTCAGCATATTAGGCAGTTGTACCATCAAATGCATCTTGTCACATTGATCGGTGATTGTTTTGGGAACAGTAGGGCTGTCCAATGTTGCCACCATGTGAAATGTGAGACAGTGGAAAGGAATTGTTCAATTCAGTGTTATTTATAAAGCCCCAAATCACAACAAAGTCACCTCACAGGGCTTTACAGAAAACACAATCAACTACAGAAATTGTCCCAAACATCCCCTGTCCTTAGACCTTCCTTCTTGGCAAGAAAAAAACTCCAAAACCCAGTGGGGGAAAAAGAAGAAATCTTGAGGAGAACCACAGTGAAGGAGAGCTCCATTCCCATGTATGGACAGGCTATAACTGAACGTCCATTTGAAAATGATGGAGGGGGGTGGCAGGTCCATCCACTAGACAGGCGAGGGAGGTGGTCACACGTCAGCACAGGACACAAGCCAGTCACCGCAGATCCTGTTGTCCATGGCTCCCCACACAGACACTGCTGAGAGAGCTGCCACTCCCATCAGAGGGGGGAAAGCTAGCCAGGTGACTAGCCATGAACAGACGTGGTATGTAATTTAGGTTATAAAAATGACAAATACTGACACAAGAGGTAGAGAGAGGGAGAGAGAAAGGGAAATTGCACTGAAGTACTGAACTTGTTTCCTTTGCATTTGTAGACTTCATACAGGCCTTTTTGTACTTGATCCTGAAATGCATCTCGCTGATTTCACTCATTTAGGTCGCAAACTTTCATTTGAGGAGGAGGATGTTTGTCCTGGACTAACTATATATAATCAGCCTAATGCGACAGTGATAATTGTTTTGTATGACATGTTTAGTCACAGCAGCACCATGGCAAAACCCGGTTGCTAAGCAACATCAGCTGATCTGTGACACTTTGCATTTCATGTCTTTTTGTTCAACATTATCTTGGTGGAAACCCAAATATTTCCAAACCACAGATGTCAAATTTATGTACAACAGGATCAACTTGGACCAATGTTACGTGGTCTATGTCTGAACCATCAATCATTTCCTCATTATATGTTTTCCTTCTGGTCTGACTGGATGGATGGAGTCATGTGAGTGGAGGGGTGTAGTCATGTAACTCCACAGACTCCATACTGTCTTAAAGGGGTGTGAACACATTGTATCGGCATACACAGTCAAAATAGACAAAAAATACTTTTTTATTAAAATGCCAAATTTACCGACATGAGCAAAATTATGTCGTTATTGTAGTAAATGTTGGTAACGGTAAATTTACGGTTTATTGCCCAGGCCTAATTTATAGTTTATCATATTATTTTGCTTGTTTGAAAAACATGTCATGTTGGTCTGAATGTAAAACCTCAACTAAAATGATTTGAACACACTTGATTGTTAATATCTTGTGTAATTTTTGTGTTTTACAAATTCATCCCATGGGCTGGCTTGGCTCTTTTAGAAGGTCAGTGTTGGCCCATGGACTATGACACCCCAGATCTATATGTTATGTCTGGACTTTCTCTTTTTCATATGAACATCTTTTTTGCAGCAGGTATGTGTGACTCAGGAGAGACAGACCTGTATGCTGTACTGGGAGCCAGTCCATCAGACTCGGTCCAGCAGCTTCGACGCAGATACCAGCAGCTGGCCTTAAAGGTAAACCTTCTCTAAATGACAATAATGAACACGTATTCACTTCCAAAACAGCTGCAATGTTGTGTGGATAATAGATAAAAACAGAATTTTCTACAAATACAATTCAGTATTTTGTTCACAAAAATGATGTTGTGAGAAAATGGACCATTTCAAGGAAAACAAAGCATAAATTTGACTTTGATAATGCTGTTCGTTGACATAAGTAGTTAATGTTTTCGCAGAACAACAACACTACAAACATGAAATCTAATGTGCTGCTATTGATGAGATTACCAGGTGATAGGGCAGATATTTTTCCCTATCAACACATTCCTGGTAATAAATGTTCCTGGGAATGTTGGTGGAAAATGGGCTATAGATTTCCATTCTTTATACATGATTATTATTACCTCCATCAAGGAGGTTATGTTTTTGCTGGCGTTGGTTTGTGTACAACAAAACTTGGAAAGTTATGGATGGATTTTGATGACATTTTCAGGGTATGGTAGTAATGGGGAGACCAACAAATGATTAGATTTTTATGGTGATCCAGACATTGGTGCTTTTTCTAGTATAGCATTTTTGGGGGGTATAAAGGTGTCTTTCTTTTGGTTGGTTGGCAGAGATGTCTCCTCACACTTGACTGTCTTTGCTGCACTCGGGTGGTGGTGGTGGTGGTGGGGGGGGGGGTGCTTTGGCAGAGGTCTGTGCTGTCAGTGCTTTTTTAGTTGTGGTTAGTGTGTACTTGTGTTCTCATTCAATAAGTGATGCTAATTATTTTGTGTGTGCGCGCGTGCAGTTTCACCCAGATCGTCTCAAAGGACAAAGTTCTACAGAAGCAGAGTCAAGCAAGAGGAACTTTCTAGAAGTCGATGCAGCCTGGAGGATCCTCAGTGACCAGAACAGCAGGATGCAATATGACCTGCAGAAGAGAGGTAGAACCACCCCTGACTTACAATCCCACTTAAACCCACACCTACACTATAACTACACTCGTGGTTTAGTGTACATGATACAGAGGTATATGATATACATCCACTAGAAAAGGTCAGAAATTTCCATATAACCACTGAAAATGGCAAAAAGATGCACATAGTAATTTGCCTGCTCTGTTACACAGTGGGCACTTTGGACCATATGGGACATTGTGTCAAATGTGACGTGGCCTGATGTTACCTACTAAGGAAGCAGTGAAGACAGACACAAGTTGACAACTTCACTTGGCTCAACCACACTTTATGCTGTTGTTTCCTGTATCTGTGCTCTCTTTATTAAATAATCCAGTAGGTGATAAAGAGAAGAAGGAAAGGAAAAGCAAATTGTAATTGCTTTTAAAAGTGCTGGATATGTCAAACCCTGATAAGTTTGCCATTCTCAGACGCAAAGGTTTTTATGCGAAATTGGATTTGGTATCACTATTGGTTGTGTGTATAGGATACAGGACATCCAAATGATTGGAAACCATTGGGTGTAGGGTTGCACATTTAGGGCAGAAGTCAAATCCAATTTTTTTTCTGCTAAAATCTTTTTTTTTTTGGGTACAACTACAAAAGACATCAGAAGTTGCCATGTCGTTTATTTGAACACCCTGCATTGTAAGGTACTGCTCCCTGCCTCAAATCTGTGATGGTATCACAGAATCCCTGAACATTGTGTGATGTTACACCAATGTAAGTCAGTGACAAGACATCAGTCATGCATGTGTTCATGTTACCATGTAAGATGAGCGACTCCCATGCAGTTATATTTGAATTGGTGGAGGAGACTAACCCAGGACATGTTTGAGTGATTATATGTCTTAAGGTTGACCTGGGAATTTGACAAGTTCCCTTTTTTTGTCCCAATTAAAACAAAAAAAATCAGATTTCTACTTAAAATTGATTAAACACTCAGCCATTATTTTAAGATTTCAGGTAATTAAAAATGTAACTGAAATTGTATTGAGTGACAGTGTGGCTTTGAGTACTCAGACTGAATACTCAGGCTGTTCAAATCACTAGAGGGCATACTAGAGCTTCACAGTGAGGAAAAAATGTATCCAGCAGGTTGAATATGTACCTAAAAGATTTTTCTTTAAAATGAATTCAAAACCAGATTTTGCTCTACCAGATTGTACCACTAGGTTTTACATTTCACCTCTACAGGTGCAGTTGGAAGAGATGAGTGTCTGAGCCTGAGTACGAGTATAATGATTCCAGCACGACTACCTCTTCTGATGGAATCTGTCTGTTTTGCCTCATCTACATTATTTGCACAAAACCTTTTTTTTTTTTAATTTAACTTTCACCATAGATCTGGAGGCTCTAACTTGCTGCACTACCTACATACAGTTCTATATTCACTTGTCTCTCCAAACAAAGAAATGTTGGATGCCAATCATTAAAAGGGTTAAAGGTAACTTTGACTTGTCAATTATTTAATTAATTTGGAGAGGGGGAAAAAAACAGCTGCTCACTTCATGGCTACAAAAACCTAAGCGCAACACAATGAAATTAAGATTTCTTATCTTAACCCTTTGATGCATACTGGTCACTACAGTGGACAGTTATTCTACAGTTGTTTTAGTTCCATATCGGTCGGTTCATACCATAACTTGGCTGTTATTAATATCTGATCTGCACCAACATGTTTACCTGTAAATCAATTGCTTGTTATTAGACTGTAATTAAATCTTTTTAAACAAAAAATGCATTAAAAATGTTTTATTTCATAGTGTTCTTATATTGACTTTTAAATACACATTTCTTCAAAGCTTAATGATGTCTATTTTACCTCTAAAGGATATTTGTTGTAAATTAATGATGTCCTGTACTACGAATAACAAATTGAGGAGAATTATTCTGTTCACAGATTGAAGTATCCATACCATAACCTTAAAATCAAACCAATAAAAATACCATTAAAGTACTGGAGAAATAAGTAATAACCATAAAATCTTAAGGAAACCAATAACCAACATTTCAGGGTGAGAGTTTTTACACCCTAATGATAAACAGATTTGGGAATTACATTTGAGTCAGATCAGACACTGACACTGTTTTTAGGATGACATAAATATTGGAAGAAACAATGCCACATATACCTAATACTGGAACACATCTCTCCACCTTCCATTTTCTGAATGTGTTATTATAATGTATGCAAATTTAAATGTATAATATTCTATGGGGCAGATCGAAAGCATGGGTGGAGTATGTATAACCCTTACTTGATAGATGTACAGTGTATTGTGCTCTTGATATTGTGCATACAGTAGTTGGTTTTACACTACCAAAAGCTAACCAAATGAGTGTTAGCAATTATATATGCATGCTAACATAACTGTTTGGATGATGTCATGCAGGAAAAATGGAGGAATCATCCTTTATCATCTAAATTGATGGAGAAAAAAGTAAACTGCAGTTTTTTTAAAAATAAAGTTTATTTTTCTCCTTCTTATACTTCTTCTTATTATATCTTTTGCACCTTTTCATGTAACAATTATGAAATTATGCTATTCTACAAAGGTTACCTGAAGGAAAAAGGTATGCAAGCAACAAGGATGACTAACCTCGAGATGATGATGATAATAATATTAATTAAAACCACAAGCGATGTTAGCCCCTCACCCTCCTGTGCTGCTGCTTCCCCACACGACCGTAGACACCACTTGACAGTGAGAGGACACCATACCATGGACTGGTTGTGACATTCTGTGAAATACACACACTTTATATACATATGTAGGTGGTGATGGTGCAATTTTATTTTTGCATTTTTATTTTTCCCATCAGAAGAATAGGTGTAGGTCTGTGAAACTGGCAAGTGATTGAAATTTCACCCAAATTGGTGTTTGTATGTCTGAAGTGAAGCACTTTTAATAAAGGTAAATTTGTAGGGGGTGATATAGTGCCAAATGTCAATTTCTTGAGACAAATTGGTGAAGGTGTTGACAACTGATTCAAATTTGAGGCAAATCAGTGTTCATATGTCCGAACTATTGCCATTTTAGTAAAGGTAACTTTGTAGGGGATGCTATGGTGCAACATTGGAATTTCTTCTGATACACAGGTGTAGGCCTGGGAGATGACAGCATAGTCAACTGTCAGCCAAGTCGGTGATTTTATGTCTGAGCTCACGGTATTTTTGCAATGGTACATTTGACAAAAAACCTTGGCAAAGTTTGTGACCTTGTTGCACAAAAACAATGCTACTTTTCCCAAAAGTTTGGATACATTTTGATGCCCCACTTGTCTAGATAATGTACAGTTTTTTGAGCTCATTCTGTCCAACAGCCAAACAGGAGATAGTTAAAATACAACAGTGAAAACACTGACTTAGCATTTTTGACATTTAAATCCAACATGGCGGACTTCCTGTACGTTTAGGGGCGTGGCTACAGTTATATTTTTTTGTTTGTCTCCACACGATGAATCTGTAAACTGACTCTCCAGCTAACTTTATGTAGGTCCAGCTCTCACTGGTGTAATGTATTTTCACTTTTCAAGTGGGTGCGATTGCAGTATTTCTTTAGCATCATCTGTAACAAACACTTCTGAATTTTGTGCAACATTTGATGAGTTTGTGGAAATGTTCAGAGTTGAAAGAAATGGCAGAACTATATATGGGTTTCCATGACAGCCATGTATTTCACCTTATTTGAAAACTCTAGCTCCCGTACATGAATGCCATCAATGGCGACCATGTGACAGCCACATTTGTCCACATGCTCACTCTAGAAGCCCTGTGCTGATATTATTCAGCTAGGGCTAATCTGAGCAGGAACAATATATCCGTTTCCATGACAGCCACACATTTGGCCTTCTTTGAAAGGTCTCGACCTTTCAAAGCGTCCAATGTCACATGTCGTGCACTGAGATTCACATGACTGACCCCAATGGGACATGTTCCATTCACTCCCATTCATTCTTAGCAGGAGTAAAGTGTTTGTATGACATGTACATGCTCAGAGAGGGCTATATGTGTGTGTGTGTGTGTGTGTGTGTGTGTGTGTGTGTGTGTGTGTGTGTGTGTGTGTGTGTGTGTGTGTGTGTGTGTGTGTGTGTGTGTGTGTGTGTGTGTGTGTGTGTGTGTGTGTGCGCGTGTGCGCACACATGATCATGTCAGTGTCATTTTTATCAGCATGCTCACACTGTAGACTCAATAGGCCTGATGTTACTAATAATAATATCAATTGTTATTCGTTGTTGTCTCACTTCTAAAAACAGCATTATACAAAGTGTGTCAAAGCAAACGGGGCTCAGATGTTATTAGTACAGCAGCCAACTAACTAAACAATAAAGACCAAATTGTGGTGCAGTGGTAAGCAGGTGCACTGAACCGGCCAGGGCTCTAGACTAACTTTTTGCACTGATGCGTTCAACATTTTTTATTAGGTGCACCAGTACAAAAGTTGGGTGCACCCAAAATTTTCAACCGCATTGCATTTAACACAGCAGTTTTGCTTTTATCTTCGTCTTGTTTTTTTTTTAATCATTGTCCATCCAGACAAAATTGATTTGTAAATAATTAATCAACCATTTTGATAACGAAGTTATTTATTTGCAGCACAGCTCTAAAAATATTAGAAGTTACTGAAAAGTGCTACTGCTGAAAGTGCTTCACTGAGCTGAAATTTCAACTTGATAGATAGAATCCTCCACTGCAATCACATGCCCCTCAGATGTACTTGCATGTCACGTCCTTCAATATGAGTGTATGATGCATGTGTCTGTGCTACAAATGACCGCTACACAGTGCAGAGGATAGCCATTAGCATGTAGCTGATGCAAGTGTATGTGTTGGCAACTAATTAGAACATTATTAGAACATACTCAGCGATGTGCACGACTCTCAGCTCTTGTGCACAACTACATACAACCCAAACCACGCCCATCTGCATGAACAGGCGTTCACATAGTGAGTTCTATCTGTTGTTGATCATCTGGAGACTTGTAGAGTTCCAGACATTTTTTTCCCAAGTGCTGGTCACACCAGTGCACCTTCATTTTTTTTTTAGTCATACTGGAGAAATTAGGTCGCAGTGTGACCAAATTGGTGGCACTCTAGAGCCCTGAACTATACTAGGTCTTTCCATAAAGGTTGTTTTTCAGTCACTCTGAAATGGCTACTGTAAACTCCTGACAATGAAGATTGTGGCAGAAAATGAATGAGTACTATCTGTCGACTAGATGTTACAGCCATGAATTTGTGTCGGCTGTCTGAGGTGAAAGTACATCCACTGGAATTCTGAGGGGTAGTGTGTCCTGTGATAACTTTTGATGATTTGACGCTATACAAATTTTTTTTTTTTAATTCTATAACCAAGGTAAATAAACACCTGGAAATGTGGGTGGAAAAGAGGGTGTAGTGTCATGTCTGTCTCTGTCTTTGACCAATGTAGACATTTGAACAAGTGATGGTTCCACATTTACGTAAACATTCATAGAAAAAAAAACATTTGTATGAAATCACATTCAACATTAATAGTTAGGTGTCTTTAAATGTCCACACTGCTTCTTGATGAACAGAGTACGAGTCCATTTGAGAAATACAAACACCAATTTATGTTCCATGAAAACCACAGCAGAATGTGAATAATAACATTGATTAAAATGTAAATATGCTTTTTCAGCACAAGAACTGAAACAGGACTGGCCAGTGGATTCTACTGTCAACCTGGAGGACATGATGTGGGACTGTGGTACGTACTAACGTAGAATTCAGTCGACAACGTCCTGTGCTAGCTCACCTGTTATAGGAAATGTCTACGATAGAACAATTAGATTTTTTTTTTCTTCTTGCATGTTTCATGCTGTCACTTGTCTACAATTTTAGAGGAGCAGTTTAAAGTTTTGTCAGACCCCAACCTTTGTAAAGATCCCACAAAACAGCCCTGTATCCCCCCTCTAAATAAGAGGATTAACCAATATTAGTGCTTCATGATTTGAAGAAAATGTGTGATTGCGTTTGTTGTGACTATGTTGTGGTTGCGATTACATGAGTCTTGAATATTAGAACAACACACAGAATTAAATGAGTTTATAACATACAAATATGACATAAAAATACAAAATCTGAAATATACATTACTGTATTCAGCCTGCTGACCTAGAATGCTTGGTGCTGGATGACCCAGAGGAGGGGGTTGTTGACGCATAAAAAGGGGGGTCCAGGTCGTGCACCTCTTTGCTCAGAATTTGTTTGTAGAGCCCCGACATCTGAACAGATGGTCCTTCAGGTCCTTGAGCCTCTGTCCTGAGCCACACATGGTGTGAACTGGGTGATGTGTTCACTGTTCCAGTGTCCAGAAAAGATCTGCTCCTGGTGTCACAGGGTTCTGCAGGAGAACCTCAGCTGATCATCCATAACAGTTGTTGAAGTGTCCAATACTAACATGGATACAATAAAACACTTAAAAGCCACTTAATTGAAGAAGAAAACCTAGTTATTGGGATTAATCAGAAAAGGTTCCATCAGAGAAAATAATAGAAATGTGGCAATAGTTTCCCCATGAATGACTTTAATTTCATAACTTGTCATTTTAATTATTACTTATCATTAGTAAAAAAAAAAAAAAAAGAGGATTATAAATGTTATTGATGCAACTTAAAACAGTTTTGGAAAGTATGAAAGCCCCAGGACTAAATAATTTTGTCCACAATATTAGTGTTGGGTGGTAATTTTCTATGCTAAAAACTATTATTGAAATTACTTTAACATATTTGAATAAAAAAAAAAAAATCAGAAAAAATAATGTAACATCTAACTGAGGCCAGTATGAGCATGTGTTCTGTCAGGGACCCGATTTTTATATATATTTTTTTTAATCCCCTTTTGTTTCCCAGTGTCTGACATAAAAAGTACTGGGTTTGTATTAATGAAACTCATATTTACTGAAAATTCAAGTTGTTTTTTACTATGATGTAAAAACCATTACCATATGTTAACCCACATACATATATACATATACTGTACATTGCATATCTCCTGCTGATTAATAATAATAATCCATAATGTGTTTGTGTTTCTTCAGATCAGTGTGTGTATACGTCATACTGTCGCTGTGGAGGAGGATTCAGCCTGACGCAGGAAGAGGTGATGGAAGAGACACAGAGCAGGCAGGAGGACATTGAAGAGAAGAACCCACTTAAAGGAGACAGAGGACTGGTTGTGTGTTGTGACACATGTTCCCTTAGTGTGTATGTGATGTGGTCAGAACACACACAAACCCAAAAAGGGTCAGTATAGAGGGAAACCTTTGAACTGATTTGCATAAACAGTTAATGGGTTAGTAAGTCAACACGTATGTGTTGGATACCCAGAGGGTGTGTACATTATCTATTAAGTTTACTGTTACTGTATTTTTCTGTAACAGTAAATATTAATTTTAATGGTGGTTTAAATAGTATTAATGGATATGAAGAACATTCATTCATTCATCTTCTGAACTGATTTTGCTGGAATTTTGCTGGTGCTAAGACTGGGTACAAGTCTCATCTCATCATCTGAACCCGCTTTATCCACACTACGGTCACTGTGGGCCTAATCCAGCTACAATGGGTGAAGGCGGGGTACACCCTGGATGAGTCTCCAGTTCATCACGGGAGAGAGAGAAAACTTTATTTATCCCTGAAGGGCAATTTTGTTTCTACATGGTGTACACTGTCAAGAAAAAAGACATGTCATTCATACAAAATACACAGGGCTGAACATATATAGACAATCACTCTCACATTCACACTTATTGACAATTTAGATTAACCAAATAACCTATCAGTGCATGTGTTTGGATGGTGGGAGGAAACCGGAGTACTTGGACAAAACCCACACAAACACAGGGAGGACATGCAAATTCCACACAGAAAGGTCTGGTGTGGGAATCAAACCAGGGTCATTCTTGCTAAGCACTGCCGCCCTCTGGGTACATGTACACTCTGGAAATGTCAATTTTTCACAAGGCAAACATATCGATGAACTACGAATAAGGAAGCTGGAGTACCCTGAGAGAACCCATGCACATGGGTAGAACCTGCAAACTCCAAACAGGACGATCCTCTCCATCAGCTGGAGTTGGATTGGAACCCAGGAAGAAGACAAGACTCGGTGAAAACTTTTTGTTTGTTTTCATTTCTGGATTTGCTCCAGAGTCAAAGTGATGACAGATGAGCAGACTTGAGACAAAAATGGCTATATCCATATGATTGGTTATTTGAATAAAATGCATTTTGCAGATCACTAACAGGTACAAAAGGGTTGTTCCTGGATATTAGTGACTTTTCATCACCTCAACTTTTGTTTTAAAACGTTTTTTTTTTTCGAGTTTTTACAGTTATAACAGGTAAATGACATGTATAACCTGAATGAATAAAAATGTTCATTTATACACAGATATTAATTTTATTTAAAAACATCAAGTAAATATTTGTATTGCAAATATGTCCCATTGAAATAGAAATATTGTTTTGGATACATGGGGGGAAAAAATTGTATGTTTTAAAAAAATTTATTAAAAAAAATACAATAATATATTTCACATGCACTTTTTTTGTGTTGATCCATTCAAACTATCATTAGTGTTTCATCAATTCAATTCAATTTTATTTATAAAGCCACAAATCACAACAATGTTGTCTCACAGGGCTTTACAAAAACACAACCACAGTAACGGATAAAAAAAAATCCCAAGTATCCGGTGTCCTTAGACCCTCCTTCTCTGGAAGATAAAACTCCAACAACCAGTGGGAAAGAAGAAATCTTGAGGAGAACCACAGTGACGGAGAGATCCACTCCTATGGACAGACAGACTATAGATGAACGTCCATTTGTACATGAAGGGGGGGGGGGGGTCCATCCATCAGACAGATGAGGGTAAGGGAGGAGGTCTGGGGTTACAGGTCAGCACAGGACACAAGTGAGTCACTGCAGGTCCTGTTGTCTATGGTTCCTTATGTGGATACTGAGAGAGCTGCCACGGAAAGGGGACACCAGGTGACTAACCATGAACAGAATCATAGAGGTTTTATTTGCTGTAAATATATATTATTATTATATAATATTGACATTTATATCCTAGGAAAAGAAAAGTTACTACTATCCAGAAATGACCCAAAAATGGTTTACAATGGTTTATGTTATGGTTAAATGTGTCATTTTGGTGTGTTGCAGTGTCTGCTCTGATCTCGTACTATGTTTTACCACGACTAATCACCATGGAGATGAGTCTGAGCTAATACATGCTGTCTGTAAAACTCTGGGGTCTTTACTACTTGTCCAAACCTGCCTCCAAATTGATACTGATTACCAAACCCGACACTCCTCGGTGACCCCACAGACGTGACAACCATGCCATGCTAACTCTAGGTTTTCTAGTATCCATTTTTTGTTTCAGATTAAGATATTGAATTAAAACTATTTAATGTCAAGAGGCGACTGTGCCCTAGTAAGACAAATGACTGGGCGGAAATGAGTTATTGTCATTTTTGGAACAATAAACCTCAGTTTTATCATGTGAACAAGTATGTTTCAATTCAGTTGTTTTTGGATAAAATGTTTTATTCAAACACACATAGTTATTTAATATATTAAATTGGATAGTGGAAATGAAAGAATGGTGAGTGGAAATGTGTGTGTGTCTGAATTTCTCCCTTTGGAGATTAATAAAGTTGTGTGTGTGTGTGTGTGTGTGTGTGTGTGTGTGTGTGTGTGTGTGTGTGTGTGTGTGTGTATCTTTAGTTTAATACCAAATGCATTTGTTCCTTGATATCACTGTATTTTAACAGTTGCAAATAAAGCATTTTGAATTAAAATAAAATACAATTTAGCTTTGTTGTCAAACTCCTTTTCTTGAAATTTAAGTCGTATAAAATAAACAAATATACATATTAGGGCTGTCAAATAGTTAAAATTTTTTAAATCAGATTAATTACAGGGTTGCTTCAGATTAATCAATTAATCATGATCAAAACATGTTATATTGATCAACTGTCCACAAAAATGTGGAGAAAAAATATAAAAAAAACATGCTAAAAATCAACTAAGAAAAAAAAAAGAAAATCCAAAACATATTCAAAACCCTTTTTAAAATACAGAAAAAAAAACACCAAAAATTGTGATAAAATATCCAAAACATGCAATTAACATGTTTATTCAATACCAACAGCTTCAACAAAACAACTGTAAACAAGTGTTCCATTTAATTAAATCATGATAATTACATTAATCATGATTTAATCTGTGTTTATGTATTAATTTTGACAGCCCTAATATACTGAAGTCTTTCAGTGTGTGTTAATCAATAATGTAACTGCGTAGTATGAGTATGAAATACAGAAAAAAAACTGCTTCATAATTTTTATAACGTTATGTTTGATAAATATGAAACCATGTCATCATAGTGAGTCTAACAGGGTCAGTGTTGCTTAAATTGTAAGTGAATGTTATTGTCATCATAGCACTGGGCTGTAACATAGAAGTGAAGATCTTTTGCCTTGGTTTGACTGGTTATCATTTTGTGGGCAATACTAAGTCAGAATACAGTAACTTCCAAAAACAGGTCAAAGGTCAAATACACTCCAAACTGAAAACTGCAATATTACACTTATAACACTATTGTCAGGACATTAAAATAACTTTAAAATGTTTTTTCTCACTTCAAAACTGAGCAGAACAGCATACAGAAGTCTATTAGCAGGATTTCCATTCATCCTGGAAAACCTGGAAAATGAATGACCAACTTACCAGTCATGGAAAACATCTGGAAAATGGAAAAAAAAAAAAAGTTAATTGAATGTTGTTCTTGAACCATTTTAATAACATGCAGTTGGTGTTTGATTATATTATAAATGAAAATATTAAGATGAAAACTGGAATATTGGAGGCTGGTCCTGTTAAATGATACAATAGATAAAACATTTGTGGATATTTATTGATGTTTTGATGTGTTTTGGACTACATTTGGACATTTTTGTTTGTTTGTTTTGAATGTTTTTGTTGGACTATGAGTGTGTTTGTTGGAATATGGTTCTTCTGTGGATAATTATGAGACATAAAGGTTCAGATCAGGTGTTTGACATTTGTATTTTGAATAAATGAGTGATTGTATCTGCTGTGGTTATTTTTATCTGACAGTGGTTTATATCTTCTGATGTGTGAGAATCTCTGTTGTCAAACTACATTAAGTCATGTGACATTTGGGACAGGTTTGGTTGGTTTGCTTAAAGGTATCATTCCGCTGAAAACCACTTTTCCATGCTCCTTTTGGAATCTAATGGGTCAGTTACCAACCACCTTTGACAGTGGTTTGTCACCTCCACTGGCTGCAGACCACATTCACAGAAAACAACAAGAGGAACGAGGGACCTAGAAAAAGCCGGTCCATCTGACCTCAGATGGACTTTAGCGTCACCCACGTGGGGTTAAGCCTGTCCTCCATTGCAGCGAATCTGAAGTAGCATTAGCATTAGCATCTACAAGAGAAGACGGCGCCACAGTAGCTGCGGCACAAAGTGCAAAAAATGGCGGATCAAACTGGTTCATGTGCTGTCTGTGGAAATAAAGCCTCCTTTTTTTCCTGCGCATTTTCAGAACAAGCAACGGCATGAAACCTAGCTGGGTGATACTCTGGTAAAGGTAAACACATACAGGCACATTCTGAGCCAATCAGAGACGCCTCATCACCGTGTCATGGACATGTATGAGGAAGTACCGGGAAACTCTGTTGTTCCACCTCAAGTACTATCGTGCAAAAACAGCTGGAAACAAAGCAATCCGGACATTTTTTAAATAGAACCAACACACAATGTATTCAATAACAATTGAGAACACAGTAATATTAATGAAATAACCATGGAATGACACCTTTAACATTTTTAGGCGACTACTTTCCAGCCTATATGTGGACCCTTGGAAGTTTAAAGGGTTAAGTTAACCTGTAAAATGATGTATCCTCACCCTGTGACTTCGTGTGGCTAAACTAAGATGAAAGAAAGAAAAATGTTTTTCAGTGATTTATTCAAAATACACAAATGTTTTTAGAGCATGTGCGAACTGGAGAGTTTCCAGTTCCAGTACACTGTAATCTGTGGGTGTATTTACATTATTATACGATACATTTCTCATAATTACTTTTCATAGATAAAGAAAAAATTGTGAGTTAAAAAAACATCATGTAAATGTAGCAACTGACAGGAACTCAAACTATTAATTGTGTAATTTTATTGAAATGTGATGTCAATGAAAATTGAGGCAAGTGTTGAGAAGGTCGAAGGGACTACAGCAGTTCATTCGTAGAGTGAAGATATATCGTATGACCCCGCAAAATTATCTTGTGACACGCCCCCCCCCCCCCACCCACCCCGGGGGTCTGAAACCACAGGTTGAGAGAACCCGTGGCCTAAATGACAGAGCTATTGTCCTCTCGGTGGAACTGTGACAGACACACAAAGGGATTAAAGGCTGGTAATGAGTCTGCTCTTGTTGGTCATTCAGCCTTCAAAGGTCACAGTTGACAGAGGCACTAAACTGATGAATATCTGTCATCCATGATTCACTCTAATCCACCCACCAAACCCATCTATCCTGAGGAAACTAGAAAAAAGTTGAGGTTCCAGACAAACAGAAGGAGCTGGGGGACAATGTGTGAATCTCCTCCAATTACTTTCTTCTCCACAGTGTTTGGAATGGGTGGTCAGCGATGGAGGAGTTTACATTGAATGGCTGAATTGAAGAGGGGGAGGGTGTGTGTGTGTGTGTGTGTGTGTGTGTGTGTGTGTTGGGGGGGGGGGGGGGGGGGGGGGGGGGGTGACAGCTGATGTGTAAATGAGGGCTTGCTGGAATATTGATGTGACAGATGCAGAGACATGCTGAGATACACCCAGACATCAAATCGCTTTCACCAACACACCACATGTAATTAGAAGGTTTGAGATCACTTTCTACCAAAGCAGGAAACCCATGTGCAGACTGAGTACAAATGTTTTTAATGATTTTTAGAAAACCAGCTGCTTTCTTATTAAGTCAAGGATAACTCAGATAAATATGAAAATATGTATTTATTGTTAGAAAATCACTTGGTTTTTACCCAAAAACAGAGAGATAATCCTGAAGAAACAATCATGTTTGAGTGTTACGCTGTGTTTTTTTCTTTTTTGTTAATAGTGGTATTTCTTGTGACTGTCTACATGTCTAAGTGCCCTTGTGCAAGGCACTGAACCAGGGCACTTTGGTGCCCTAGGTGAGTAACCCTCTTTTCTTTTTGTGGAATTAGAAATTAGCATCTGTCAAATTTATGGAATAAAAAGTCAAAATTATGCAATAAAAGTCAAAATTATGTAATAAAAGGCCAGATTTTGTGATAAAAGTCAAAACTATGTGATAAAAAGGCCAAATTGTCAGATAAAAAGTTAAATTCTCAGTCACTAAGCACAACCAGAATGAATCCATAAGGTGCACTGTGAGTTTTAAGTGTCTTTTAAGTGCCCCTTATAGTCTGGAAAATACAGTAGCTTAATATTCCAATTCTGTGAGACTTGGCAGCCCCAAGACATCTGGTGCCCTAGGCGACCGCCTAGTCTGCCTATGCCTGCACTGAATGTCTATCAGTAGGTCTGCAGACTGCTGTGGGAACAGGTGAGTGTGAGGCAACATGAAGGTGCACACGAGGCAGAGGTGGAAGGAACGAAGGAAAGGTACTTTGTAACTGTACCTAAGCAGATTTTTTTAGGTATTTGTACTTTACTGGAGTATTTATTTTTCTTCAAACATTTAACTTTTATTCTCTACATTTTTACATAAATATATATATATATATATATATATATATATATATATATATATATATATATATATATATATATATATATATATATATATATATATATATATATATATTTTTTTTTTTTTTTTTTTTTTTTTTTTTTTTTTCTTTATTTTATTTCTATTATACATTCTCAGAATATATTACTTTTTTAAACTGATGTGACAGTATGAAGAAAATTATTTTGGAAGGAATTTTATTTTATTTTTTTTACTGGAACTGAGATACCAGGTGATATCAGCCTCGATAGATGGATGGATGGATGGATGGATGGATGGATGGATGGATGGATGGATGGATGGATGGATGGATGGATGGATGGATGGATGGATGGATGGATGGATGGATGGATGGATGATGCTATTTTACTTCAGCTACAACTCTTTATAAGTTGGGGTGTGTTGCTTGGGGTTGATGTGGGGGTTTAGGGGGGGTACTGTGGTGGCAGAATAGAGTAGTACGTCCTCACCGACACTAAGCTGCTTCAGTCCAGGTTAAGCGTAAGTAATGTGTCGAGGTTCACAGGCCCTAAGTTGGCTGTGGGCCCCAACACCCTGCCTTGTACTCTCTACTTAACATTGCCCTCAGTATCTGCCCCCATCTACTCTGACCAACTCTGGGTCTTTACCTCCCCCCACACTATTATATCACTTTTATCAGCCATGAGAATCCTGGAGGCTGTACTGACAGATATGTTCAATCAACCACCACATAATCACCTCTTTTCTTTGAAGATTCTGTAAATAAGTATGATAGTGTAGGAGAGAATGTACATAGGTTGAACATGTCAATATATCATGTTTTCTGAAAAACATAAATCCATGTTAGTTAGTTAGTTTAGTTTAGTTAGTTTCCATTTTGTTGAATAAATCTTTTTTCATATAAATGTGCCATGTACATATATATATATATATATATATATGAAATTACATCATTTTATCACTAATGTACATCAGCATGATCATTTACTTCATAAAGCATTTCCTAAAATTAATATTTTAAACATAATATAAGGGGCTTGCCAGTGTTTCAGTGCTTTAATTGCCATTTCAAAATGCAAAAATACAAACATATTTGCCAAAGCTTCAGCAAAGCAACACAGCATGCCGCCGGTGTCAAACATAAGGCTCGAGGGCCAAATCTGGCCTGCCAAAGGTTCCAATCTGGACTAACAATGAAGATATTAACAGTGTAAAAATTTATTTAATTCAGGTTCTACATTCAGAATAATTAGATCTCAATTGGGTCAAACTAGTAAAATATGATCATAATTACCTATAAATAATGAAAACTGCAAATTTTTATGTAAAAAAAGTTATATAGCATAGAAATCATTATATTAATAAACCATCTTTTTACAAAAACCTGAATAAATACCTTAACAAATATTAACCACCTGAAATACAGTATCTGAAGGTTTATAAACTGACAGGCAGAAAATTGTTAAAAATGCATTTCTTTTTCTGAAGACGTGAAGCTGTTAATGTAAGTCACATGTTGAGGGAAATATAATAATACAGATCTAAACATTATCATAATGTAATTTTACTCTTTTCACTGTAATTATTTTACTGGTCTGACCCTTTTCAGATCATATTGGGCTGAATGTGGAACTAAACTAAAATGATTTTGACACCCCTGACTTATGCTATTTCAGTTGGAGGCAGACGCCAACAGTACGGTGGCTGACAGGAGTAAACACACCACATCAACAAAACGCTGCAAACACAAGAAAGATGCACAACCAACAACATAAACACATAAAACAAATACAACAGAAGTGAAGCTGCAAGAGAAAAATTAAAATAATAGAAACAAAACAGAAGCAAAGATGTACAAACCTTCAAAACAAATGCAAAAGAAAAATGCTGCAAATACCAAAACAACCGCAACAACCACCCCTTCAGGGTGGAACAATACCCTGCTGTTCGACCCCATCAGGAAATATTTTTCTGATAGTAACACGTGTGCAATACATTATCCCTTATTTAACAGCTGCTAATTTGTCATCCGTGTTCTATCTCCTAAAGAAAAAGCAGGTATTCTTTTTTACATTGATTTTTCTCAGTAGTTTTGATTCTAATTCTGGTTAGAGCACCCCTAGTGGTGGAAGAAAAATCCTCAGAATAGCCGCACCTTTGTTTTAACCTCAAAACATGTGAAGAAAGTAGCAGCTTATCGTCTGGAAAATACAGTACTGTATGTTTATTGTCTACTTTGTGTTTTAAGCAGTAGAATCTAATAGAAAACCCCAATTAATGTTAGTTTGGCCCCTTATTTTACATACAGTATGTCAGTGTTTCCCAACCTTTTTAAGCTATGGTGCATATTTTACATAAGAAACATTACAAGGTAGGCTACCTAAGAAAAATCTGACAAAAAGTATATTTCAAATCTAGTCTTGATTAACGTATTCAATGCAAAACCTGAGCCTGTTTAGTTAAAAACAAAACTGACACTTGCAGGAATTTAAGAAAGACAACTGCAGCTCAACAGCTCTGAGTGGATCAGTGTGTGTGTTGTAGTATGTAAGCTTATCTATAACCACGCTGCTCACTTACAAGGTAAGGCAAGGCAAGTTTATTTATATCGCACATTTCATGTACAAGACAATTCAAAGTGCTTTACATAAAACACATTAAAACACATATAAAAGACATTAGGGAAAAATTAAAAAAGAAAGAAACTGTAGAATTAAAAATCACAAAGGGTAAATTTAGTGCAGTGCAGACTCAGAACTAGATTCAAATGCAGCTGAGAACATGTGGGTCTTTAATTTGGATTTAAAGGAACTGATGGTTTCAGCTGATCTAAGGCTTTCTGGGAGTTTGTTCCAGACATGAGGAGCATAGACGCTAAACGCAGCTTCTCCATGTCTGGTTTTGACTCTGGGAACTGACAACAGACCAGATCCAGATGACCTCAGGGCTCTGGTGGGTTCATACTCAGTCAGGAGGTCACTGATGTATTTGGGTCCTGATCCATTCAGAGACCAGCAACAGAACTTTAAAGTCTATCCTCTGACAGACAGGCAGCCAGTGTAAGGACCTCAGAACTGGACTAATATGGTCCGCTTTTTTTTGGTCTTAGTGAGGACTCTAGCAGCAGAGTTCTGAATGAGCTGCAGTTGTCTAATGGATTTTTTAGGTAGACCTGTAAAGACACTGTTACAATAATCAAGCCGACTAAAGACTAGTTTCTCAAGGTCCTGCTGAGACATCAAGTCTTTTATCCTTGAGATGTTCTTTAGGTGATAGTAGGCTGATTTTGTGACTGCCTTGATGTGTTTTTCAAAGTTTAGGTCTGAATCCATTACTACACCCAGATTCCTGGCCTGGTTGGTGGATTTTAGGTCTATAGATTGAAGCTGTGTGGTGACCTGCAGCCATTTCTCTTTGGCCCCAAAGACAATGACCTCAGTTTTGTTTTATAGTATCAATAAGGTGAAATTACATCATTTTTCACGTCACACCTGGCAATTTTCACAGTACACTAATGTGTCGCAGCACACTGGTTAGGAAACACTGCAGTATGTGAACCTGGAATAATAATGTGATTTTTATTTATCGATTTTGAGCTCAGGGTGGTGACTCGTGTCATAACACAGAGTCAGTTCAGTGGTCTTAGAATATTCCAGAAACACTCTGTAATAAAGTCCAGAGCAGGTGATCAGACTGACCTGAATGTTCTGCCTTTTAATCAATGTCTGTGACTCACAGTCAGTGTCACTGTAAAGGAACAAGGCAACAAAATCATCTTTAAACCTCATCCCCAGTCATGTGCTGACAGTAAACCTGGAAAAATGTAAATCTTACCAAGTGTATTCTCATTTCTAGTTAAAAAGAGAGAGAGAGAGAGAGAGAGAGAGAGAGAGAGAGAGAGAGAGAGAGAGAGAGAGAGAATGTCATTTTCCCATTAGAGTAACTTAGTTCAAATATTCAGAAAAATTCAACTGTTTTGCTTTTTTCTGTGTTTTTTTTTATTGTGTTTTTACTAAGTTTTGTTCATTGAACAGGTGTCAAAAAGGAAACTAATTTAGAAAAAGGCAAAATTAAAACTGCTGGGACCAAACTTCAATACTAGTTCTTTTTTTTTTAGCATTTTCTGTTTTTTGCAAAATGTTCCATGTTATTTATAATTTTGTAAATATTTATTAGTTTTTGTTCATTTTGTTGCTCATTTTGTTTATTTCTTCTACATTTAGTTTTTTATTGTCTTTTTTTCTTTCATTTTGTTCCATTTGTGTTTTACTTTGTTTATGCAACTCATTATTTTGTTGTTTTATTAATTGTTGTTCATTTTATTGATGGCATTGGCAGTTTTTGTTCATTCTGTTGCTTATTTTAAGTATCCGGCCCCTGAAAGACTCCAGCCCGGGCCCCTGGAATACATTTGTGAAATACAAAAATGATAGTGAATATTCTGATAATTTTATTTCAGGTTCCACATGCAGATCAAAATGAAATACTCCTGAAAACCCCATTTGACAAAAAAAATTTTTTTTGATTTGAATCAACAGATCAAATCCAACTCAGTGAATGAAACTCAACTATGTGTTCATCTATTTATTTATTTATTGGTTTCTTTCATGGGGACATTGTACATTAATTCAGATTGCTGCAAATTCACATTTCAACTTCATTGCGAGGACAAATGTTATATTTTCACCTTAAAAGGTAGTAAAAGGTTCTAAACATACAGTTTTTGAAAAGTATATATTTTAAATATCTAAACACAGATGAGTATTGTAATAAATATAATGTAGTTGATAACACATTGGAAAAAGTTAATTAAAAAAGGTTAAAATACACATTGGACTGAGACATGTCTTAAAATGTACAATGATAGCAGCTCTAATTACTAATATTAAAAAAAAAATAGATTAATTTTGAACTCATTAAAAGGTACAAGTTCACTGATAACACTGGTGTGCAAGTAAAATGCTTCTGGAATAAAACTAATGAAAAATTACCACATGTGTGTTAGTGATAAAGTATTAAATGCTGGTTGGCTCAAGTTTCCAAGACAAGTCTGGGGTTAAAATGTAAAATTCTTAGAATTAACAAGAGAATAGGTTTTAGTCCAAAGGAATATTGGTCTCAGATCTACTTCAAAACACTGTCTGCACATTATGATCCATTCACTTTACAGGTTCTTTCTAGTGGAATATTTACAAATCCATTGTATACATGTACATAAACCAGCACATATGTGGAATAACACACCATCATATATATTAAAAACATGAACTTTTGTCATTTGTTTTCTGATTCATCTTATTAAATATATAAGATTCAGCACATTTAATGTTTGAAACAGATACTTTCTAAAAAAATAAAAAATAATGTAGAGCAGTGATACCAGTGGAATAGACTTGTAAGTCATGTTCAGCTGTAAGTGACAAATGTAAACAAATGTACTTTCTCCTCAGTGGAACTATGCAGTCTCCTCTGGCTGCTTCTCACACAATTCAGTATGACACTGTTTTTAAAGGGGACATATCATGTCCATTTTCCATGGTGTCTCAGTGACCTGTCTGTCACATGCTTTGGTCAAAAGAGCCTCTTCAACCTGGAGAAACAGGCCTTTTTAAAACACTTGGTTTAGTGTCTCATGTTTTCTGACTCCGCCCCTCTCTCCCACATTCTACCGAGAGGAAGAAGAGGAAGAGTAGGAAGAGGAGAAAGAAATGGAACCTGAAAAATTGAGGCAGAGAAAAAGAGACAAAGACACTGATGAAATAAAATCAGCTGCAGAGATTCAAAGTGGACCGAGTGTTAAATTTTACAGCCCGGGTGCCTTCAGGTCCTGGTCCATTAAGAGCCATGGTGCATGGATGGGTCCGGTTCGTTTGATCAACCCAGGTCAGACCAACTACGAACCTGGACGCACACACAGTGACCAGGACACAGACTGGACACACACCAGGATTAGGATAGAGAATAATGGATCTGAGCAGAGGTGTGTGTGACCAGTAGGTGGGGTTATCTGAGCTGGTGGGATGGGGTGGGGTGGAGTGGGGTGGGGTGGGGTATTCAAATGAATCTATGTATGTGATGTATGAAGTATAGAATATTCAAAATGGAGGTGATCATCCCCCCCCAACAAGAAATGGATCAGTGGAAAAGGAGAGTGAATGTTTTTGTTCATAATTTAAGGGTCTCCTCACACAGAGACAACACATATTTGTGTTGGAAAAACATTCAAAAGTGTATTTTACATGATAAAATTAAAATGACAAAGAAACAGAAGAGGAGGAGAAGACAAGTCATTGATCATTCTGAACACTAAACATGAATTTATTTATTTAATCTTTTTTTTTTCTTGTCAGACTCTGTGAATGATAATAATATTGTCTGTGTGTGTGTGTGTGTGTGTGTGTGTGTGTGTGTGTGTGTGTGTGTGTGTGTGTGTGTGTGTGTGTGTGTGTGTGTGTGTGTGTGTGTGTGTGTGTGTGTGTGGTGGACTGGCTGACAGAGAGGTGTTGTGACATGCCTGTTACTCTAGAAACCAGAGGGTGGGTCTGTCCTTTGTCTCTGCTCTTTGTCTTGCATCACATAGACGTAATTATGAATACCCATCACTTGTGGGGACTCAACTCCCTCATGGGATCATGTCTCAAATTTAAGG
Source organism: Siphamia tubifer (assembly GCA_020466265.1). Classification (NCBI taxonomy): domain Eukaryota; kingdom Metazoa; phylum Chordata; class Actinopteri; order Kurtiformes; family Apogonidae; genus Siphamia; species Siphamia tubifer. Next base: position 36,076,044 of record CM035788.1, read on the forward strand.
CTCCGTGTTTGTGTCCTCACAACATTATCAGTCAATTTGAGCTGTAAAACGGTCATTTTAGAGTGAAGTAAAGAGCGAAGGCTGAGGTTAAGTGTCCAGATAATGACTTCAAATCAGTGCCATGTCCCCTGAACCTGTGAAAACCATGTGTGTGTGTGTGTGTGTGTGTGTGTGTGTGTGTGTGTTGTATGGCAGGCTGAAACATGGTGTAAACTCCTGAGGTTTGCTCTTTATGTCAGTTGTCTCTCCAGAGGCCTCCTGGAAAACAACTGTACTCAGCTGAATGATGACAAACACTACCTTTTTTAAATGATTATTTCTATTTTATTTTTTTTTTGTTTTATTAGTGATAGTTGTGTGTGTAAAAAAAGAAAAGAAAAAAAGAACCCAGAAACAGAGTAATGACAAACAACAATACTGACATCATGTTACAATGAAAATAAACTAAATAATATGGAATGATTAAAAATGAAAAGGAAAATAAAAAACATCAAAAGAATGTGAAGAGATACACATATAAATTAATTAATTAATAATTTATATTATATTTTATTTAAAAAAAAAAAAAAAAAAAACTTCGCACCTATTTCCCTCATGATTTATGGGGACAAATTAAAGTATTTACAGGGTCACATCATTTGTATAAGTTTGCATACTTCATACAGATTTATATTTTACTACATTTATATTTAACCCTTGTGGAGACCTGAATTTTGGTCCCCGTGATGTAACTGTGTAAACAGTTCAATGTGCCCACAAAGATATGAATACACACACAAGCACACAAGCATGCGCGCACCCACCCACACACACACACACACACACACACACACACACACACACACACACACACACACACATATATACTCGTTTCAATATCTTATGAGGACCAAGTTTGTAATAAAGTAGCCATTGGATAGTTAGTGTAAAGACAATAAATAATTTTTTATAATTTTTTAATAAATAAATAAATAAATTGTAAATTAAATTTAAGAAATAAAAATTAATAAATTAAAAATAATAATAAATAAATACAATCAATTAAAAATTAATGATCATATTTAAAATAAAGAATTTTAAAAATACATATATATATACATATATATATATATATATATATATATATATATATATATATATATATATATATATATATATATATATATATATTATTTTTATTTTTATTTTTTTTTAAGTAAACACATCTTCAAACCTTTAAAAATACATGTTCCATTTTGCACTTGATTCCCACATGCTTTATGAGGACCTCCAGGAAAATCTAATTCATATATTTATAGGACCACATCATTTCTATTTTACTAGTGGGGACCTTTATTTATAGTGAACCTTCTTGAGATCTGAATATTGGTCCCCACAGTGTCAGAGGTCCCCACAGTGTGACTGTGTAAACATATCAATGCCCCCATAAAGATAGGAATACAGGCTCACACACACACACACACACACACACACACGCTGTTCTAAATCTAAACAGGCATTTAGAAAAACAACCAAATATTACATAACATTGGGTAATTTCAAAGTTTTAGTGTATTAATTGTATATAGTTCAGTAGTTGTTCATTAAATCAGTGCACAATTAGTTTGACATGTGTGTATGTATGTCAGTTAAAACATGTACTTCTAACAGTCTGTGATCCATACAACTGTTCATAGTTAAGTCATATGTTAATTTTCTTCTGTTTCTGGCTGACATGAATGACTGCTGAGTGAAATTCAAAGGTTTATTTTTTTCCGTTTATTCAGAGTTTCCATCTTTGACAGTTCACATTTCTACCTCAATTTACTCTAGTAAAATATGTATCTCCCACAGTTCCCAAATTTCCAAGGATTTCCTGGTTTTTAATCTTTATGGCACCTCATCTCATCCTGGGTAAATCCCACTCCATTTTGTTAATGAAGTTTCCATTACAATAATGAAACTTTAAGAGCAGTTGTGGCAGGTCTGTGTGTTCAGGGGCGTAGACTGGAACAGAATGAATCTAAAGTATGAGCTGCACCTCACACTATGACGATTATTAAATATTATTAGAAACACAATGATTTGAATCCACCATACATACCTAATATATGTTTCAGATTTATGTACACTGAAATGGTACACACACACACACACACACATGTCTGTCTATCTATCTATCTATCTATCTATCTATCTATCTATCTATCTATCTATCTATCTATCTATCTATCTATCTATCTATCTATCTATCTATCTATCTATCTATCTATCTATCTATCTATCTATCTATCTATCTATCTATCTATCTATCTGACGCTTTCATCTTTATAGTAGTTCTTAATAATTAAGCAAGAATTTATTTTCATGTCTTTATAATTGTACTATTTTTCTTTTTCAGAGATGGAAACACTATTTTCACATATTTTGTATGATTATGTCTTCTGGTTTTTCTAAAGTCTATTTCTATGTTCTACCTCAATATGTTTCAGTTTAATATAATAAATAAATAAATTGTTGTATTCTTAAGGAATCTATTATATGAAATACTCTACTTTTCTTTTTTAGATTTAAAAGACATATTACATGCATTTGCATAAAATATCGCTATCGCTAATAGAGCCTGATTTTTACTTGGTATCAGATCACAAAGTAAATCATTGGAATTGAACATCACCAAAGTGTTTTCATAATGGTTTTGTAATAGGAAGCAAACACTGTTGTGTATAAGAGCAGGTATTTCCATATTTCTTTCCTATTATCCAATATTATTGTCACTGTGGTGCTTATGTTTGCTGTGATTTTCTTTATTTTTGATCACTGTGTGTTGTGTTATAAACAACATCTGTTGCAGACACACCTGAGCCTCATTATAATTAACTAGAAATCACAGACTATAAAAGACTGTGTCAAACACCTGTGCAGAGAGAGGAAGAAAGAAATGGTAAATGAGTGGACTGCAGGAGGAAGGAGGAAGGAGGAAGGAGGAAAGAGGCCCGTCATGGACCACACACAGGCTGCTGTCACCTTGTCCTGGTTCTGTCTCACCCTCTTCATGCCTGGTCTTACAGTACAGATAGATGTAAAAGACTGGAACATCAGTGTGGTGCTACTCAAGTGACAATTTTAATTACTCTGCCAAGGAATTTGTCTATTTATTTGTTTGATGTTTTGCAAGATAACTCAAAAAGTGATAAAGAAATTCAGCTGAACTTTTCAGAAATTGTTGATACTGGCACAAGGAACAAGTGATAAAAGTTTGGTGGTGGTCAGTGAAGTGTGTGTGTGCGTGTGTGTGTGTGTGTGTGTGTGGGGGGGGGTAATCTGCCTTAGCGGAGTCTGACTCACCTTCTACCTGGTTCAGTTTTACAGGCCACCAGCTTCAGCAGCACCCTTAGGTGTTTGTATCGAGACCTTTCCATCTTCACCTTGCTTTGATTCAGTTTTCTATTATTTCAATAAAAGTTGATCAGTTCATTGTGGTCCTGTGTCCATCATTATGTTCAGCAAAAATAACAGGCGTCTGGGTTCAGATACTTGTAGATCTAAAATATAACACAAGAGCGACTTCAACTTGGAAATACAGGATCGATGGTATTCCTGCTGGACATTTCTGCCTGTCGCGCCTCCTCCGGCGCCTTCGGAATGCGTGTGCATCCTGGACACCCTGGGCCTAACTGGGTCATCAGCTGGGGACCACCGGTCATGGATGTTTCGCTCCTTTAACCCCAGGACATCGACCGGTGGCGGAGCGCTGGCTGGGAACTCTCCCTGCCAACCCCACTGATGCCCTAGGTGTTTCTTGGCCCCCAGCTCCTATCCTTCCTCCGCAGCCACAGCCAGAAGCTTCCTTTCTCCGCCTCCTCCGCCAGTTCCTTTACCGCTCTCCGGTAGCCAGCTCCTGTGCACCCCAGATCTCTGAGCAGGCGAGAGGTTGAAGCGCCCACGAAGCCCCTACACCCCACCTCGACGGGGCATATAGTGGCTTTCCAGCCTGCCTCCCTGCACTCAGCTGCCAGGTCTGCGTATTTTGCTCTTTTCCTCTCGTGAGCAGCTTCGAGCCCCTCTTCCCACGGGACAGTGAGCTCCACCAAGAGGACCGCCTTGCAGGTCACAGACCACAGCACCATGTCTGGCCGCAGTGATGATTCGGCGATCTCCCTGGGGAACTGCAGCTGCTTTCCGAGGTCGACCTTCATGTTCCACCCGCTGCCAGGTGAGAGGAGCTTACCCCTGTTTGATGGACGGGGGGCATTGATGTTCTCGCCCGCTCTTGCAAAGACGATGGTGTGCCTTGCTGGGGTAGCTGGCCGGCTGTTCGCTTCCCGTCTGCATACTTCCGCTACCTCTGCCAGCTTCCTCAGAACAGCATCGTGCCGCCATCTGTAGCGGCCTTGGGACAGCGCCATGTTGCAGCCTGAGAGGATGTGCCGGAGGCTAGCATTGCTGGTGTTACAGAGGGGGCAGGTCTCGTCAGTGCCAAACCACCGGTGGAGATTTTGGGGGCAAGGTAGCGTGTTGTAGGTCGCTCGGATCAGGAAGCTGAGCCTGGCTTGGGGGGTTTTCCACAGGTCAGGCCAGGTCGTATGCCTGCCCATGACGCCTTCCCATGCTGTCCAGCCTCCCTGACTGCTCTGGGACACTGCTTTGATGGTATAGCGTTCCTGCTCAGACCTTGCCACTTCCGCCACCACCATGGCTTTCCTCTCCCGCTTGGAGGCCTTAGACCAGAGGAGGGGGGCCTCGCTCCACCCAAGACCCGCTTGACCCACTTGGACCCTGCCGACCACCTCGCGATGCTTCAACCTGCTGATTGCCTGGTCGACCTCTTCCTCTGCTCTCCACCTCCTTCCTGTTCGTACCTTGGCTCCCGCTGCCCTGACCCTGTGGTCGGAGGATTCTCTCAACTCCAACACCATCCGAGCCTTCACCAGCTTATACCCCAGGCTGATGGAGTGCAACGGCAGTTGGAGTGTGTTCTGACCGAAGAGGCCCACATCGGAGAAGCATCTTGGCAGCCCCAGCCATTTCCTTATGAAGGAGTTTGCCACCTGGTCCAGCTTGCTTGTAAGTGAAGAAGGAACCTCGCTCACCTTCAGCGGCCACATCACCCGATGGAAGAGTATGTGCTGGTAGCACCACACCTTATATTTTCCTGGGAGCTGGCTCCGATGGATCCTTGACAGGCCTTCTGCGAGCTGCTTCCTCACAGCCTCTCCCATCTGCTTGTCAGAGAGCTCTGCTGAGTAGGAGCGCCCCAGGCTGCGGATGGGTTGCTTTGCTAGCAACGGGATCTCCTCTCCGCCTACTGTGAAGATGGTGCGGTCATTCCTGACCCCTTTCCTGAGAGACAGGCTTCGGGACTTGGATGGCTTGACCTTCATTCTTGCCCAGCCTACGAGCTCGTCGATCCTCTTCAGCAGCCTTGTTGTGCATGCTGCTGTCTGGAGGATGGAGGTGACGTCATCCATAAAGCCTCGCAGCGGTGGTAGCCTTTGCCCCGATGGAAGCTTCACTCCTCCGACCGTCTTCCTTGCCCCAATGAGGATGATCTCGAAGGCCGCAATGAACAGGATGGGAGAGATGGAACATCCCATTGCAATGCCCACTTCGAGCTGCTGCCATCCTGTGGTGAAGTCCTGGTGGACACAACACATCTGGAGGTCTGCAAAGTACTTGGCCACCAGATCTTTGATACAGTCTGGCGTATGGAAGAAGTCCAAAGCAAAGCTTATCAACTGGTGCGGGATGGACCCGTAAGCGTTGGCGAGATCCAACCACACAACATGGAGGTCACTCTTCTCTTTCCTCGCCCTTTGGATTTGCTCCCAGATGACGGCTGAGTGCTCCACGCACCCTGGAAATCCTGGGACGCCGGCCTTCTGACAGCTGGTGTCTATGAAGTTGTTGCTCATGAGGTAGCTGGTCAACCTCTTGGCCACGATGGAAAAGAAGATTTTCCCTTCCACATTTAACAGAGCGATGCTCCTAAATTGGCCAATCGAGATGGAGTTCTGTTCCTTCGGTATGAAGACTGTAACTGCCCTCTGCCATTCTGACGGGATGACGTTCTTCTTCCACGCAACTTGCAGGAGTTTCCACAGGGTTTTGAGAACCCCCGGGCAGTACTTGTACAGTTTATATGGAATGCCGTTGGGACCAGGGGCTGAGGCTGATCTTGCCTTCCGCACCACATCTCCCACCTCGCTGAGTTTAGGGGGAGCCGTGTTGAAGGGGATGGCTGGGGGGGCTGGCCGCGGCACATAACCCGGAGATCCCAGCGGGATGGCTCTTGCTGGGTCACTGTATCGCTCCCTTATATGCTTCTCGAGCTCAACCTTTGAGATCTCCAGTTTCCCGCTCCTCTTGTCCTCCAGCAGTTGTTTCCCTAGCTTGAATGGGTTCTTGAAGAAGTTGGTCCTCTCCTTCTCCTTCCTCCTTCTGCGCTGGCGAATCCGCTCTGCCCTCCTCAGGTTGGAGAGGCTTGTCTTCACCTCCTCCCACAGTGGCTTCAGGCCCTCTTTCTCCTCCTGGCTTGCCTTCCTCCACTGTTTTCGGAGTTGGCGCCGCCTCCACACCAATCGCTTGATCGCTCTTTCCCTCCTTCCTTCCTGCTTGGGAGCTGATCTTTGCTTCCCAGCTACCACTCCAAATCTGTTCCTACACTCCTCGTACAGGATGTCTCCCAAGGTGTTAAGCTTGGTTTCCACCTGGCCGCGGAGTGAGTGTTCCAGGAGTATGGTGATGTCACTGTCCAGCTTCTGCCATACTGCGGACTCATTGGCTTTTGGCCACTTGATCGCCTGTCTCCGTCCGGGTTCTTTCCTCTCCTTTCTTTGGAGTGGTTGCCTGTTGTTGCTCGTGGCTTTTCCAGGTGTGTTTCCAGTTCCACTCTCTAAGGGACTGCCCTCCACCACTGGCCCTCCTCCCTCCTGCTGTCCGTCTGCAGTGTTGGATCCTTCTGCTCTGTGGTTTGAGACCTGGCTTCTGGCTCCGAGTGTCTGACCTGCGGTTGCAGTGCACTGTTGCTGCTGACCCCTTGCTGTGCACCTCATCTTTCCTTGGTGGATTCGCAGTCCCCTGAAAGTTGTCACCTTTTCCCACCCACACCTGCATTTCCTCGACATCTTGAAATCTTTGTCCATTTCCGTTCCAGTCGTTGCCGTAAGGTCTGTCCTTTTTGGCCCTTCTTCCACCCCGCCTCTCGGAGGGCCATCGGGTTGTTTTCCTTTATCTGACTTCGTAGTGAGATTGGGTGCCCTTTGCAGGGCTAGTGGGTAGGGTAACTAGCCCCCCACTCCCGATACAGACTTTCCTGTGGTCATCCAGTCTTTCCTGGCTGTCTTTCAGTCTTTCCTGAATGCCAACTGCTCTTTCACAGTCGTCACTGGATCCTATCCAGGAGAATCAACTTGGAAATACAGGATCGATGGTATTCCTGCTGGACATTTCTGCCTGTCGCGCCTCCTCCGGCGCCTTCGGAATGCGTGTGCATCCTGGACACCCTGGGCCTAACTGGGTCATCAGCTGGGGACCACCGGTCATGGATGTTTCGCTCCTTTAACCCCAGGACATCGACCGGTGGCGGAGCGCTGGCTGGGAACTCTCCCTGCCAACCCCACTGATGCCCTAGGTGTTTCTTGGCCCCCAGCTCCTATCCTTCCTCCGCAGCCACAGCCAGAAGCTTCCTTTCTCCGCCTCCTCCGCCAGTTCCTTTACCGCTCTCCGGTAGCCAGCTCCTGTGCACCCCAGATCTCTGAGCAGGCGAGAGGTTGAAGCGCCCACGAAGCCCCTACACCCCACCTCGACGGGGCATATAGTGGCTTTCCAGCCTGCCTCCCTGCACTCAGCTGCCAGGTCTGCGTATTTTGCTCTTTTCCTCTCGTGAGCAGCTTCGAGCCCCTCTTCCCACGGGACAGTGAGCTCCACCAAGAGGACCGCCTTGCAGGTCACAGACCACAGCACCATGTCTGGCCGCAGTGATGATTCGGCGATCTCCCTGGGGAACTGCAGCTGCTTTCCGAGGTCGACCTTCATGTTCCACCCGCTGCCAGGTGAGAGGAGCTTACCCCTGTTTGATGGACGGGGGGCATTGATGTTCTCGCCCGCTCTTGCAAAGACGATGGTGTGCCTTGCTGGGGTAGCTGGCCGGCTGTTCGCTTCCCGTCTGCATACTTCCGCTACCTCTGCCAGCTTCCTCAGAACAGCATCGTGCCGCCATCTGTAGCGGCCTTGGGACAGCGCCATGTTGCAGCCTGAGAGGATGTGTTGATATATATATATATATATATATATATATGTGTGTGTGTGTGTGTGTATGTGTTTCCATCTCTGAAAAAAGGAAAAGAGCAGAATTATAAAGACATTAAAGTAAATTCTTGCTTAATTATTAAGAACTACTATGAAGATGACAGTGTGAGATAGATAGATAGATAGATAGATAGATAGATAGATCAGATATTCATTCCTTGTCAGGATAAACAGAGGGAACGATCATACTTCATTAGTCAGTACTGATACCTTTTCAGTTTGTTAAGTCATCCTGAAGCTTTTGTCGTTATGAGTCAAGCTAAACTCTTGACTGAGAATCCCAACTGGAATTCCTCCCATTCTGTCAGTCATTCATGGAGCGCCCACCATGCTGTGGGCTTCAGGTAGTGAATCTGAGCCACAGAATGGTTGTATAGATCTGCCCTGAGCCTGTATTTAGACCTACTCCAGCTGTATTGAGATGTACTGAGCCGTATTAAGATGTAGGGACCAAGTACTGAAGCTGCATTGTGAGGCACTGAGGTTGAATTGAGATGTTTTGAGTCATATTTAAATTGTACTGAAACTGTATTGAAGCTGTATTGAGATGTATCAGACCACAGCTAATTGAAACTGAGCAGCAGAGAATGTTGTGCTTTGTAACTGGATGGGATTGTCTGGGCTGCAGCCCCATTCAACGCTGACTAAAAGGGATTGGCCATGCTATTGTGGTGTAAGGAGATTGTCCCAAGCAGAAGGTAAGAAAAGAAGAAACAGTGGAAATACCGACCACTCCATCTAGCAGAGGTGATCTGAGTCTGCCTGGTTCTGTGTTCTGTTCTGCGTTCTCTGTCCAAATGGGTGAAGCAGGGTTGGATTAGTGTGTGACCTCTCTGTGTTTCATGGATCAGTATGACCTCTACATTTGAAGTGTAGAACAACCTGACCCTTCAATTCTAATCAAGAAAAGCTCATAATACTGACAGCAAAGATCTTTACAAGTCTGTACTCGAGAAGTTAGAGAAACAGCCTGATGTTCACACTGAACAGCTATTTGGGTTGCTCTGCTCAGTGGAGTCTCAGTAATTGATTTCTGCCTCATTAGTATAGAAAGGTTGAACATTAAATTTGTCTTCAGCGAACATTAAAGTGTCCATTGAATCCAGAGTTCACTGACATCACTTTGTTGTACTTCCCTTTGTGTGTTGACACCTAATTCACACTGTTGATGATATTTATATATGAGTGATTCTCATGAAATGAAAAGAAAATCAGTGGTCCTGAGGTTTCAGTGGTTAAATATGAAATAAATCATATATATCTATATATATATCATTTTACTGTAGAGGAAAATGTGTTTTTTTTTTCTTTCACACTAGATCATTTGAAAACATTCTATTTTTATTTTCCACTTTTTTATTCATCTTCTCAAATGTGGTCTGATCAAAAATTCAGATCATTGAATTAGGGGAAAACATAACAATAAATAAATACACCTACAAGTACATTGTTGTATGTTAAAGGTTTCATAAAGTGTTGTTTTTTTGGGTTATTTTAATAATTAATATTTATACTATTTCAAGTAAAGATCATGTCCATGAGTCATTATTCTCATTACCACAATATATTTGAGAACTGCATTGAAAAGCTATAGGAATTTTAATATGAGCTGAAACTACCCACAATGCATCTGTCCTAACAGAAGATCCAAGATGGCTGCAAGGTGAGTAACTTTTATTTTATGCTTCTGTAATATTGTATGATTTGTCTCATAACTGCATGATCATGACAGGACTGGTTGTCATTACCAAAGTTAGTCAGAATTTCATAATGAAAATGTTATTTATATTTTAAATTATTTTTCAGAATGTGACAAACGTCATTATCTAGCTAGGTCATAATAGCTAATGCTACAGTCATCGCATCACCACAATGCACTTTCTCATTACCACAATAGTTTAACGTTTCATGAGAATCACCCATATATATATATATATATACCGTAAATTCCGGATTATAAGCCGCTACTTTTTTCCCAAACTTTCAACCTTGCGGCTTTTTCAGTGATGCGGCCAATTTATGTAATTTTCCTAACAGCCGCCAGAGGCACTCAAGTAGAAAAGGTAAGATTTAGACCGGTGGAATATATGCGTCGAGGAAGACTGAATGAAAAAGGAGGGGCGGAACAAACGCGGGGTGACGGGTTTAAGTGGGGAACGGTAAAGTTGACGGACAGGTGAAGAGGGGGTAAAAAGTTGCTTAAAGAAAAACCCGCGGCGGTGTGTGAGAGAAGACAGAGGCTCGACCAGACCCTGTGGATTATTTTTGCACGTTGGCACGGAGGAGTTTGACCTGAACTCTCAGCGAAAGGTTAAAGTTATCGCTGACTCTGCAATAGATGAGGCGAGGCAGCGACCAGCCACCTGTTTGTGGATGCGGCGGACAATAGTGGATATATATTTTTCCCTCCCTTACCTTTGGAAATATACACTTTTTTTTCCTTGGCTTACTTTCAATGGGACCCGGACTCTGCAGGTCTGCATCAAACCTTAAGTATCATTTTCCGTTCATTTTTCCCGGCTGTGATTTTTGGACTGTGGACTTTAATGAAGGACATTTAGTTTCATTCGCGGGACTTGAAGTCGGGTTTGGGTTAATTTTGTGTTTGTGTTACATGTTTTAATGTGGGCACATGCGGCTTATATACAGGTGCGGCTTGTGTGTGTACAAAATCGGTTTTCCTCTTAGAATGAGGTGGGTGCGGCTAATAATCAGGTGCGCTCTATAGTCCGGAAATTACGGTATATATATGTGTATATATATATATATATACGTCTGCGTGTGTGTACCCTTGAGATTCATAAGGGCTGTTTACACAAGAACAATTGTGGCTAAAAATGACAAAATATTTTATCAGAAGTGCCTTTCGTTTACACAAGAATAGTGTATTTACGGGTTGAAAACACAGAAATCTGAAAATGCATTCCAGAGTGGAAATCTTGAAAACAATCTGCTGTTGCATTTCCATCTCACGGTCGAAAATGCAAAAATATTGCTGTTTCATATGTGCAGGCAGCACCATCTACAGCCTGCTGTGCATATCCAAACTAATGCTACACACTCTTACACCCCCGTATGTATGGAGATGTCTTAATAACAACACTTGTGTAAATGCGGATAAAAAGGTTAAAACAAGATGTCAGTTTTGTATCTTCTCTTCCAATCATCTCTGTATCAACGTATCCTTAATCTCAATGGGATATTTCCTGGTTTACTAAAGGTTAAATAAGTAAATAAATGTAAATTCAGACTTCTAGGAAAGGTACAGAATTTAAAAACTTCATGAAGTCTGAGTGAACAGTCTCAAAATAAGATGGAAACTAGTGATAAATGGAAGTGGAAATATGGAGAATATGAATAATGAACACACACACACACACACATACACATACACACTGCCATCAAAGAGACACACACGTCCATTCACTAAAGATTCAGGAGTGAGCCATCATTGTTGAACAGTAGAATAAAATCTATTCAATGACTCTTCTTCTGTGTCTTATTCATTCATTCACCCCATCATTTTTTTTCTGGCTTCCATCGACCAGCGGGTGGCTGTAAAATGAGAATAGGGTCAACCTCCTCTCATTTACTTAACAAAAGACTGGAAAAGAGAGAGAAACAGAGAGAGGAAGACGAGCTGATGACTGTCACAAGAAGAAAGACGAAGATGATCTAAGACAGATGACCTGCAGCTTCATATTCCAACGTTTCATTCCATTAAATCACAAAGAATCCACATGATGACATCACCTATCAATTATCCTCTGCATCAAACAGCACTAAGGGAACTTCAATCATCTAGGAGCATTTGGTGTATGATCAATGATGGTTTCCAATCTTCACGTACTAGAATGAGAGTTATGACATGATCATTAACTTATCTTGGTCATAATAGGATTATTATTGTATGTATGTAAGATGGTGCAAAGGCTCCTGATATTCACTGAATTTCAGTCCAAGTCTATGAATATTTTTAACTTCATTTTCAGAAACCTAGTAAAAAAAAAATATGACTGGCAATTGATTGAAACTAATTAGTTTAACTATTTAACTATTAGTCTAATTAGTTGGAAACATGTTGGAAATAAAAACAGACTACAAGGGTTTCCAAATAAACCCTTATGCAATAGAAAAAAAACATGCAAAAGGTCTAAAGTACAGTAATACACTGTACAATTTTAAGAAAACAGATTTTAATATAAAAATTGGAATTTATGTATTTAAGTAAATACAATATTATAAACCATAGACACAAGTTTAGTTTGAATACACAGTAGTAGTAGTAGTAGAGGTATCTGCATAAGGAGTCATAGACACCAGGATCGGTCCATTTACAAATGGACTTTCATCTATAGCCTGTCCGTCCATGGGAGTGGATCTGTCCTACACTGTGGTTCTCCCCAAGATTTCTTCTTTTTACCCCACTGGGTTTTGGAGTTTTTTCTTGCCGAAAAGGAGGGTCTAAGGACAGGGGATGCTTGGGACTTTTTTTTTTTTTTTTTTTTTTTTTACCTCCGCCAACGAGGTAATGTTTTTGCCAGAGTTTGTTTGTCTGTTAGTTAGCAAGATAACTTTTTCAGGGTAGTTTGGTAATGGAGAGATCTGGAAATTATTAGATTTTAGTGGTAATCGGGGGGTGGGGGGGGGGGGTTCTACCTTGGGGTCTACCTTGATGGAGGTCTGCACTCTTAGACCCTACCTGGACAGAAATGAGTTTGCGTGAAACCGACGTACTTTCGGAACGGATTGGACTTTTGTCGAAATGGGACCGGTCTTGCAGATACCCCAAAATTATCTCTTTGGAAAATGGATACGGTGCCATTTCCGTATCCATCTTGACTAGTATCTGTGTGTTCACACCCACGTCATGACCACATGACCGGAAAAACCGGCAACCTTGCACCTGTAGCATTCATTTTCATCACAAGACAGAAACAATGGCGAAGAACAGAGTAGCAGTGATGAATGGGTTGTGGTGTTAGAAGTGTTATTGTTGTTGTTTGTGTGTTGCACTGGTAGAAAAAGGATATGGACACATACACACTACTTCTTCTATTGTTCTCTTGTATCTGGTGAGACTGGCTTACAGCGTGCATAGTGGTGTGGCATGTGAATTGCATCATTTTCAGCACGCGTTTTGCCCCAATGCTGATGCGGACTTTTACTGAAACAGTTCCATTTTTGGAACATGAGGAGAGGATGAGGTGCAGAGTTAATATGACTCAAACAAAAACCATCTGCAGACACATTTACCCAAAATATGTCCTTAGACACCAAAATACTTCTCCCCATTTCTCCTTCAATCAAACTGGATAAACACTTTCTATTAAGATGATATACTGTTGATTTAGTTAATAATACATGGTAAATGTAGTTATCAGTGCCCAGTCAAATTTCCATCAGAATCCATACACAGTACAAAGACTGAGGGGCTGTTTACATGAGCATGATTGCAGCTAAATAGGACAGCATATTTTATCAGAAGTGCCTTTCATTTACACGTAACCAACGGGGTGTGAATACGCACAAATATGAAGACTGTCCAGAGCAGGGCGTATTGAAGATGTACTAGCTAGCTGCACTAGCAGCTCTAGTAAATGTACAGGAGTCATTTCAGGTATTTTACAAAAATTACACACATACCATAGCTGAACAGAGACGGGTGTACAATTACATATGTCAAAACCAGAAAAGGACATGTCGGCAGTCTATCACAGTACCACCAAGTGGCCTGGCATGCATATGCAATCATATTTCATCTACTGTTGCGTCTTCATATAAACAAGGATTTCCTCCTGAAAATGATCGTCGAAAACTGAAGACAAGATGTCACTTTTACATATTCTGTTTTCATCATCACCATATAAACATAGCCTGACTTGACATTGGAGTTGAAGATGTGCAGGTTGGTGTCCATGTGGATTTCCCTGGAGGCCCAGATATTCTTCAGCATAACAAAAGCTGCTCTTGTCTTGCCAATCCTGGCTGTAACATCCTGTTCTGTACATCCCTCTTGGTCCACCACACTTCCTAGGTGCACAAAGGACTCAACCTTTAAGTTTACTGATTGGAGAAAAAGATCCAAATAGAAATACGCAACACATATTTACCTAAACAATATAAGATTTTATTGAAATTATAGTGTTTACAGCAGCAAAACTCCAGAAAATAAGACAGAAAGAGAGAAGCATCATGACTTAAAATTAACAAATGCTGCAGATGATTACTCTGTCCAATGGAAGTAAATTATTGTGCCCTGAATTTTTAGTCAGGAATATCATAAAGACAAACAGAGTTGATGAGAAAAGAGGGAGGGGGAAGGCAGTGAATGAAAGATCATTCATTCACGCAGTCAAAGACAACAGCTCGCTGTCACTATCCTTTCCCACAGCTGCTAATATCTTCACACAAATAATCACCATTTAAATTCTAATTAATAATCATCATTATGGTGATCATTTACATCCTAATGAAAAACATTTGCATTGTAATCACAGTAGTGTGATGTTGTGACAGGGAGGAATTCTGCATTTTCACTTACAATAAAAACACAGACTGACTGAGAGGATAGAGTGGATGCAGACACAATGAAATTAAACCACAGCAGATGGGAATATGCTCAGTGCTTTATTCACCTTGACATCTTTGTTTCAGGTATGAGGGCCTTCTCTTCCCTTTATTATCACTGCTGTCCTGTATTTTCTGATAACAACAAACAGATCCTGAGGTTATGATCAAAACAATACCCTGTCAACTGTCATATGTGACATAATCAATAATCAAAGCATTCATTCATTCATTCATTTTAAGCCGGGGGAACTGCTAGGGAGCAAGAAAAGTCTGATTGCTTTGCTTGTGTAATGAACAGTCTCTGTATCACAACGAGGTGACTGAATGGCTAGAATGTAACAAACATGAATACCTGAATTTTTTGAGTTGTTCTCCACCAAGGCCCGCTCTGAGCTATTTTTTCCTATCAGTTTTACCCAGTCCTTTTATTTGATGCTGTTTTCATGCACATTTGTTACAGCTGAAAATATGCAGTATGTAGAATGTAGGTGAAATATCAGTAGTATCATAGTGTTGACATCAAAGGATATGATCCACTGCAGGAAAAAACTCTTCAAAAGAGTATATTAGTTGACTCATTTAAATTTTATGATGTTGAGATTTTATATCAGATCTCTATACTTCCCTTCCTGTCTTTACCTGATTATAATGATCATAGCAGTGTCATCAGCATATGGGTGAACCTGGACTGATGTGTATCAGTGATGCGCGGGTCGACCCGCAACCGGCTGCTTTTTTAACTAGCCTGGCCGCAACTCGGACCGCAAGAAATATATATTTGAAAAGTGTCATGACATCTGCTCCAGTGACCTTTCCCCCAGTACTCTTCCCACTCACCTGGCCCTGCACTGCGCAGCTGCAAGCCGTTCCTCATCTGTGGCTATATAAGCAGTGAGGCTTGCAGTTGCCAGTGCGGGACCATTCAACAATGTCACCTCCATAACCCGGACATTTTCACAGAATGCAAGACTGGACAGACTTTAGACAGGACATACCAGGGGAGACTAAAACAAAACGGGTCCCTTCAGCACTGGCGGAGTCCTGATGGTTGGCGGGACCATTCTGTCAGGATCAGGGTGAGGTGAAGGAGGACTCCATTGCACAGTGCTGAAGGGAAAACTAATTTAATAACAAAACTAAGAAACATAAAGACAAGACAGAGACAAAACCAAATCAAAACCTGGGAACAAACGGCCAGAGTCCGTGGTGGTGATGCAAGTCTGGGTTATGGTGACTGAGGAGATGGTGAAAGTGTCCAGGTTATGGAGGTGACATTATTGAATGGTCCCGCACTGGCAACTGCAAGCCTCACTGCTTATATAGCCACAGATGAGGAACAGCTTGCAGCTGCGCAGTGCCAGGTGAGTGGGGAGAGTACTGGGGGAAAGGTCACTGGAGCAGAGGTCATGACAAAAAGTAGTCAGTGGTTTTTATGAAAATCAAATGACCTTACTCACATACCTGCATTTATTTCTGTGTTAAATTCCAATGTCATTGCTTGTAAGTTAATATGTTGAGAAAATATGCTTGTCCTGTTTCATCATTCAAAAGTTTTCAATATGCAGCATCTAAACCTGTAACACCCAAAGAACCGTTTGAGCCTGGTTTCCACAGAAAAGAAAACACTGGGAGTCCTACATAATCTTTAAAATCTCAGTGAATGTGTCCCAAACCTTACTTTTTTTTGTTTGTATGCTTCCGGAGCTTCCACTCTTCCAACTTGCTCTTCCTCTCTTGCTCCCCCCATACTGTCGGATACTTCCAATGTTGTACATCACCTTCATGGAAATTCAGTTGATAAAGATTTACCAGATTATTTTAATGTTTATCTCAAACAACTAATGGCACGACCAACCGCAACCCAAATATCATTAAAAATATTTTTCAATGACCCGCAAGTGCAGATGACCGCAGGCACCCACTCACTTCGAGTCAGCCCGCGCATCACTGATTTTTATAGACTCTGGTTTTGGCTGGATCGATAGGTAAGTAGTCATGAGAAAACTTCTGTTGTGATTTGTAGCTATATAAACTTTAATTTGATATATTGTGAGCATATTCTTCTATATTCACAATACATACAAAAACATTACCCTGTGGAGTCTCAGTGCTCTTTAGTACTGTCTCAAATGCCACATTTCTACTAGGATTGGTTCTGCTTGCTTTGGCTCACTTTGGTGTGTTTCCATCACAAAAAAGGACCCAGTCCTGTGGTACCCGGTCCTATGTTTTTGGGATCTACTCCACTGAGGTTCTAAGCCAGAGGTGTCCAAATCCAGTCCTCGAGGGCCGGTATCCGGTCTGTTTTAGATATGTCCCTCTTCCACCACACCTGTTCAATCAATGATCAGCTCATCATAACGCTCAGGGGAAGTCTGATAATGATGTAATGGCTTCCAGGTGTGATGGAAAAGAGAAATATCAAAAACATGCAGGACACTGGCCCTCGAGGACTGGATTTGAACACCCCTGTTCTAAGCAGTCCCAAGAGATACTATAATGTGTAGACACTGATTATTGGTGTTGTCTTTGTCATTGTATTATCAATGTGCAGCCATATTATATAATCAATATATTGTATTATCAATGTGCATTGTATTATTAAATCAAATTGATTCAGAGTTACAGTTAATTCAGTCCAACACAATAATGTCAGTCCACAAAACAACACTGTGCTGAGTCGTGGAGGTTGAGACATTTCTGTCTTTGGTGGCTGATGAAAAAAATCCAGTGTGAGTTTGATGGGACAAAGTGCAATGAGCGAGTTTACGACTTATACCGCACCTCACAATGACACCCAGGTACTATAGTATCTGTATGGAAATGCTCTGAAGGAATAGTACCTGGTACCCGAGCTGAGGAAAGTTGAACTGATACCATGTAGTGGAAACGCAACAAAAGAGTCTCAAGCATCCATCAATTGTGAGCCTCTTGTCAAGTAGACTGTGACCTAAGATTACAGGGGAGGAATCTGCCCCACCCCTTTAACAGAAACTGTGAGTGTAGATGATTGGATTGTGTTCAGTGTGTTTGAAAAATCAATACAGAAATCATGAACATGACAACCACCAGACTCATCTAGATGAGAGGAGGCTCAAAGTTGGATGTAAAGGACATCATCATTCACCAAATGTGTTCTTGAGATGCAAATGATGGGGACTTGAGATCATGTTCAAGCCCTCCAGAGTCTTCCTTATGTATGATGTTAAAGCCACCAGTTTGCAGTCATTTAGACCAGTGCGATAAGACCTGTCCCAATAATATTCATTTACACTTTGTCAGAAATTACTTTAGTCATTCAACACCATCATTTTGTATTAGCAGTTAAATACTAACTGCTTCATCCTTCTGCATTCACAGTTTTCTACTTTTAAAATGGTCTTATTCCTGAAGGCCAAGGCATGAACATTAAACTCTAGACAGAACCATTTCAGTCTCAGCTTTCAAAGTAGAGGTAAGATCGGGCCTAAAAAATCCAGACCCAGCCCGAGAACGACCAATTAACTTGATTTACAGGCCCGAGCCCGAAGCAAACCCGAAATTTCAATTTGTCCCATAGTATTTTTGACAGAAAAAAACACAAGATTTTTTAAGATTAAAATAATTTACATATTTTTATTATCATGATAAATGCATTTACACAACGAAATAACACTGGAACACAGAATAAGAGGCCAGACAATGAGAGTGAAAGAGAGATCTTGATGCGCACGGATGTGATGTATTGGAATATCAGAAGTGGGTATCCCAGTTTGATCTCTAGGTGGCACTGTAACTTTAAGGTGTTGTTAACTGTGTTGTTGTTGGGACCACAGAATAAAATACAGAGGTAGACTGACAATATATGGCTTCGTCCACTTCATATATTACAGCGGAGAAAAAAAAAGTCAGCGAGAGAGAAGCCAGAGCCCGACTGGACCCGAACGTAATGATTGACATTTTAAGCCCGACCCGACCCGAATTTCAGGCCGGGTTGGGCTCAGGCTCGAGCTAAAAATCTTACCTCTATTTCAAAGCCTTAACTCGGACTCAAATAATGTTCCAAATAAAACAGATTACTGACTCCACAGAGTTAGTGCTAGTGGCTAATGCAGAAGTTTAACTGAGCTATCAACAGCCACTATTGTCAAATACAATGTTCCAATGGATGTAAATAAAGAAAAAGATGATTCAAACCCTGATGTCAGAAATGGACAACAGGGTTTAACATGTAAAGCAATGGACTTCAACATCTACTAGACCAGGGGTTCTCAAACTTTTTTGGCCCAGGTCCCCCTTGGAGGGGTGAAATTTTTCCATGTCCCCCCTCATCCTCGCGATACTGAAAATGATAAAAAAAAAAAAACACTTCTACAATGATTATTATGAAACAATGATAACCTTTTTTAATAGTGCTTTTGTGCAAACCAGCCAAATTTTCAGGTATTATAATATAAATGAGCACTTCAGAAACAAACATTTTAAATAATTTTAAAATAATAAACGGAACAAAAGACACACAAAACCTTCTTGAGGAACTTGGCGGACACAAAAATCGATCCATGTTCGCTGCAGGGTGGCTAAAAATAGCCTGTGACTCGCTCCGTCTCAATTTAGTCAAGCTGGCATCAAACAGCGCTGTTACTTCCGCCCACTCGCTACAAAATAAAACTTCCGCATTTCAAAATAAAACAGCAAAAAAAAAAACCAAAACAAAAAAACAAAACCGTGAATAATTTCGCGTACTCCCTGGACATGCGCCACGTCCCCCCAGGGGTCCGTGGACCCCAGTTTGAGAACCGTGGTACTAGACAATGTGTCTGAACTGTACCGATGACCACCTGGCACATTACACAGTATTACGTCAATACAGTTATGCTGTGCTATATATCTATTTTTAGCACAAATCTATGTTTGCAAACATGCAACTTTCATTTATGAGTAATAACGGGGTAAGAAGATATTCATTGTGGACGGGACACGACAAAATTAAAATCCTACCTGCCAAAAACAACTTTTATAACCGATAACTTTGCACGCAGCTCACATTTCCCACGCTGAAAGAAGACGTGAATAAACATGTGCACCACAGAAATCAATACAGATGCATACTGCACACATAAGATATTATAGACTTCTCAAATTTACTAATACTGTACTCAATCTATCCCACGTTTATCCAATGATTATCCAATGAAACAGCTAACTTTAGATCAAAAATGGCCAAGCCAACATGGCGGCTGTTCACAATGACCAGTTGTGACAAAATGAGATCAATCATGATTAAGGTGGTTTTCATAGTTGTCCACAGACCAGGGAACATTTCACTAATTCACTATTTCGCTAGTTCACTAATTGTCATGGCACAGGCCTACCTTCACATCTCACTCTCACTTATCTGCAGTGCCACCACCATCAAATGTCCATTTGTGAAAGCAATCAGGGCACGAATGGGCAAACCAATCAGAAAAGGGTGCAAGCAGAAGTATTTTATTGGTTTAGACAAATCACATGGCAGAGTGACAGGTCTTCACTAGGCTAGGCCAACTCTGAGCCTGCAAACATTTTTCATAATGTAACTTTTTCTTTTTTTGAAGGGAGCAACCAGAGGGTGCTGAAGACGTCTAAAAATAGCCTAAACTCACCCTTGTATATCACTATGAAACATAGAGTGCAAATAAAATAAAATATGCACAAAGCTTCCGTCCATGTGACCCATCGGTTTCTGAAGTGCTGAAATGAAGCAAAGTGGACTGTTCCCACCCCCGCCATCTTGGTAGCGTCACATGCAATCATCTGTTTTTGTCACTCCTGGAAATTCCAAAAATGGATTCAGAGATGGAGCTGAGAGCATACGGAGGTGGAAGGTGATCTATTTCACTGCCTTCACAACATTATTGACAACTCATCTCATGAAGATGCACAACTGAACATCACAGAAAACGTTGCATATATATATATATATATATATATATATATATATATATATATATATATATATATATATATATGTGTGTGTGTGTGTGTGTGTGTGTGTGTCTGTGTTTTTCTTTGGGCAGATGGAAAATGAACTCCCATGTGAAAAATAAAGCTAAATTGAAGCCTTAAATACACAATTGACTGTGAAGTGTAATTAAGACAAAAACAATAAAATGAACTTGAATCTGAATAAATTGGGAGACATGTTTATAATAGAAATAACTTTATTTTGGAAACTTCTCTCAGGCCACTGAAGAAAACAAATACTTTACACATGTATTAATAAGAAACAGATTAAAGTTCAAGACACAATTTAGTGTTTTCATGACTTCAGTTAAATTTCAATAGCTGAAAAACTTTGGAATTAAAAGCTCTTAGCCACTCCATGCCAACCATAGGTTTAGTCGAGTCTAAGAGGTCACAACAGCTAGCAGATCACATCGAGGTCAAGGTTTTTACTATAGCAAACACATATCACCAATGCACACTGTGAAAATCTGTACACATTTCAAGCTGGGCTTTTTTTCTGATCAAACACATCTCAGCTTCAGTTCATTTTAGTCGGCCTATTTTACTTTAAAATCACTTATTATAGTACGAATATGAATGGTGATGTTTCCCTTTGAGTTCATATGGATGTGAAGATCACTGTCATGGTATTTTTTTTTTTTTTATCATGGTGACGTTTAAGTAGTCTGATAAAATGTAAACATAGTTTTGTCACATCCGTCTCCAGAATTTGGTTTAAATTTGCTCACAAGCAGTAATAAGTATCATTTCACTGTTGAAAGGTTTTAGACATTCAAGCTGTAAAGTATACATTGTTCACAGTTTGATGACTCATATTCCCTCTGTAGATGAACAGAAATGAGTCAGGATCATTATAGACGTGGCCAGTACTGTGACATGTCTCCTTCACTTCCTGGAACTTGGACTGGAACCGAGACACCAGGTGATATCAGCCCTGATAGACAGAGAGACAGACAGACAGACACACAGAAAGAGAGAGAGAGAGAGAGAGAGAGAGAGAAACAAAATGATCAGAACACTTTGACAATTTACTCAAACTTACAAATGTCTATATTTAATGATTGGGTCTTAAGGTAATTTCAAATTATAGGTCAAAGTTCACATAGAATGGACTGTACTAGCTAAGTGACAGTGAAGCATCAGCACTCAGAACGTTTACATGTTGGGCTATGGACAGTAATGGAGCTAAGGACTTCACTGGAGTTTCTGACAGATCTCAGTTTACATGAATATACTGAATATTAAAGCAAGAGAATCAAATTATTGTTCCACTCCCAGACACTAGGTGGCGGGACACACCCTTTTTCACTGGTATTTTTCTGGTTGGCACCATAGACGAACAATGACTCGAAAAACGCAGCGGATTTGATGCAGATGTAGTAAAAGGAGGACAACAACAGCCAGAGAAGATATGGACCACAACCATGCAGCAGCTCAGTATATTTGGACAAACTGTTTCAAACTCTTGATTTATTACAGTAACGTACATGTTGTCATGGTGACCCTGGTCACTTCCTGAAGGGGGTGTGTTCAGGCCAGCTGTTAATCGAGCTATGGTTGACAGCGCTCTAGAGTGAGGTCAATTTGGTCGCACATATGACCTAATTTCTTAAAAGTGTGATGAAAAAAATTTGAGGTCAAACAGCCCTTGGCGAAAAAAAGGCTCTGGGTGATCAACAATAGACAGAACTCACTATTTTGTATGCCAGATGGGTATGGTTTGGGTTCTACATAGTCATGCATGAGAGCCGAGAGTCATGCATGTCACCGAATACATTCTAATAACATTCTAATTAGTTGTCAGCACATACACTTGCATCAGCTATATGCTAACATTTATCCTCTGCACTGTGCAGCTGTCATTTGCAGCTCAGACACACAAATCACTCATACTGTAAGACGTAAGTACATCTGAGGGGCATGTTACAGTGGAGGATAGTCCATAAGATATGGAGCAGTTCAGATTTTCAGATATTGAGGTGTTCAGTTTAGAGTTTTTAAGACACTTGCACTTTTAATTTAGAATTTATTTTATTTTTTAAATATATCTTGAGATGTTTTAAGTTGAAATTTCAGCTCAGTGAATCACTTTAAGCAATAGCACTTTTCAGTCAGTTCTAATATTTCTTGTTGAGCTGTGCTCCAAATAAAGAAATGTATGTTATCAAAAATATGAATTAATCATTTACAAATCAATATTGTCTGTATGGACAACGATTAAAACAAACAAACAAACAAACAAATGTGAACATGTACAACTGTGGTGTTAAATGCAGTTGAAAAATTTGGGTGCACCTAACGTTTGTGCTGATGCACCTAAGAAAAAAAGTTAGGTGCATCAGTGCAATCAGTGCAAAAACTTAGTCTAGAACCTTGGTTATGTGGCATTTACATGCATGGAGAAATTTGATTACAATTGTATTATCTGATTTAGTTAGTCCGACTTCTAAATCTACAGATTATACTCTGACTAAGGGACTAAGGTAATAATTTGAATTTCTCGAAATGCATGTAAACGTACTGATTGTGATTACAGTACATGACTACCATGATAAATTATATCTCATTTATGGTTTTATGCAGAGATTGGAATACTTTGAAGTGTCAAAATACCTGTTGATGATGTCGCAGAAGACGTCATTGACTGACTGTTAATGTGTGGTTGCATGTGTGGGGGGGTGTAGGTCTCATAACTTCTTCCATTTACAGTTGTGCTGGTGGGCAGCATGCAGGAGTAAGATGACTGACTGGATGCCTGAGAAGAATTACAATAATTCATAGCAATTATTTTTCTTGAAGTGGTAATCTATACACACAAGCATTTTTTCCTTGGACAGAAAGGTTAAGAGTTAAATATGACTCTTACTTGCATAGGTAAGCTGGCAGCCATACTGAAGCTTGGCATTGTGGGAAGGCTGTAGCTGTTGGATAGAACTGAGTCCGACCTCCCCAGCATCGAGCCTGAACAGAGGGTCCAGATGCAGAGTCCATTTAACACTCACAGACTGTACAATACATTTACCAGTGTGAAAAGATGCAGTGTCAGAGTATTTGAAATTTTTCAAAGTTATTCCAACAGCGGACAGAGTAAAAATGTAACCAGATAACTTCCATTGTTGGTGAAAAAACAGAAGTTTTACACTGTCAGTGTCATTTATTCAGTGTTACAGTAAACTGATTCTCTCAGAGTTAATTCAACACTGATAAGAATAAGTTACATTTCAGTGTTTAAAAAAATGACTGAAAAGCTCCACCCACCAACCTCTGTGCTCACACTGAGTAAAAAGTAATTTATTTATGAAGTGTATATTTATATAGTGTTTAGTAGGTTTAACACTGGAAAAGTTCTATCTTAACACTAAACTCTTCATTGTTAAAAGTGAATAACACTGTTGTTGTTGTTATCTTTCATATAGTGTAAAACTTGATTGACACTAATTAGTGTCAAATATGAACTCTCACTACTGTAAACTTGACTCTGGAAGTGTAATGTAATTCTAGGCTCAGTGTAAAATTTACACTCTGTAGATAGGGACCATATGTTCATTAAGGTAGTGTTAAAATTAACTCATTAAATGTTATATAAACACAGGATTTTACTGTGTGGTATCAAACTACAGACGTGTAACTTAAAGTTTTAATAAACCACATTTGATTGAGAACAAGTTTATTTGTACATTTGTCAAAGAATCAATAGTAAATTAAAAACTCTGACTTTTCTTGTTTTGTTGATGGACCAACATTTAAATAACACTCATTTCTGACTCTGAATACCAAATAGCATTTGTACTAATAAACACCCATTAACCTGATGAGATGTCACTTTCCTTCTGATTAGATAATGTATAGTAGTCGTAGTGCAGTGTGTTGTTGTCAGTACCTGGCGCTGCAGGCTGTGGGAGAGGCTGGTACACATTGTTGCTGAAGCTGCTGCTGATGGGAATATGGCTGGAAGAGTTGGAAGCCTGACGACGCTGATTTCTGAGTTTTTCTTCTCTTCTCCATTTTGCTCGTCTGTTAGAAAACCAAACCTACAGCAATAACATGATTAAAGATATTTGTACTGCAAAAGACACACCATTCATTTTTTTTCATTTAAACTAGGACTGTTAAAATTAATCTGATTAAAAATTTTTAATGCAGTTAATCCATCTGCATTAGAATGACTCTGAACATGTCTGATAATACTGTACATTTGAGACAGTTTGTGTAAGTGGAGCAGGGGTGTCAAGCTTATTTTAGTTCAGTTCCATATATATGATCTGAAAAGAGCCAGACCAGTAAAATAATAACAGTAAAAAGAGTAATATTACATTATGATGATGTTTATATCTATAATTTATATAAATATATGTACTTTATATAAATATATGTACTTTCTTCTCCTTACATTTATATAAATATATGTACTTTATACTCCTTACATTTATATAAATGTATGTACTTTATACACCTTACATTTATATAAATATCTGTACTTTATACTCTTTACATTTATATAAATATCTGTACTTTATACTACTTTCTATATCATAATTATGACTTTTATCTCACAATCTTGCATTTTTATGTTATAATTATGCCTTTTTAATATCATATCTCTTTTTAAAAATGTCATAACAATAACTTTTAATTTTTCAAAATTTTCCTGCCCTTATCCATAAAACACTGTGATCCAATCAAACAGGTTATCTACACACGAACTCACCTTTAAAGGCTTTTTTAATATACTTCTGAAACTTTTAGTTTTTTTCTGATTTATTTATCATTTATTTATTTTACTTCATTACAACTTTGAAATTGTACTTGTATTTAAGTACAGGAGTTGAATCAGTACTTCTACATTTAGAAGATAATTTAAATTCCTACCAATTTAAATTCCTCTCAAATAGTTTATAGTTTATACTCAAACTCTTTTGTAGAGCATCTGTAAGTTACAATCATAGGCTGATTATTTTTGTTATAAAACAGTTTTTTTTGTTAAAAATAAATAAATAAATAAAGCCTGTCCTGGTGCATGTTCTTATGTCGACTCTTCTCAGGTAAACTGGGTTGATTGTGATGATGAACAACTGCAAGACTGAGGCCAATCACAGAAAAGAAACAGACTTATATGAGCCCACCTGTATTCTGGCCTCTGGTAGGTCGATTTTATTGGCAAGGCGTTCTCTGGCAAAAACATCTGGATAATGAGTCCTTTCAAATTCTGAAGATAAGATAAGATAAGATAAGATAAGATAAGATAAGATAAGATAAGATAAGATAAGATAAGATAAGATAAGATAAGATAAGATAAGATAAGATAAGATAAGATAAGATAAGATAAGATAAGATAAGATAAGATAACATAACATAACATAACATAAGATAACATAACATAACATAAGATAACATAACATAACATAACATAACATAACATAACATAACATAACATAACATAACATAACATAACATAACATAACATAACATAACATAACATAACATAACATAACATCACATAACATAACATAACATAACATAACATCACATAACATAACATAACATCACATAACATAACATACCACCATAGGGAAAGACACAGAGAAACATGCAAGGGGAAAATATAAAGGGAGTATCTTTATATTACTTTTTTTTTTTTTACATATTTGCATTAATAAATAACTGTTCTGTGATTCCAACAGCTGAAGGGAACTCAGAGTAACATCATTTAACAGTGTACTGTGTTTTTCTTTTAAAATAAAAATTGCATCTTGTTGCTGCAACTTTTTTTAATCAGTATTTGATCTACATGAGTGCTTCTGCTCAGTGTCTTCAGAAGGTTGACATTGTCTCCCATGCATCCTTGAGGTTTATTTTCAACAGTAAAGCATGAACTCACCACTGTGAGCTGTACTCTGGGGTCTGCTCTCCAGAAGTACCAACCATTGGTACTTGTTTATAGACAAGGTAATACTTGGCTTTTTGCCAGGATAGATTTGTGCATTAATTGAAAAGAGAATTTCTTAAATGTATTCTCTCCATTTAAGTAACTGCATTTTGCTGTTTGTTCATTTGCTCAAACAGAAAAGGGGTCAAAGGCTGTCAGTTTTTCTGCAGCTCATGCATGGAATCTGTTTTGATTTGTTTGGGCACTTTTAAGTCCAAATTGAGAGTTTTCAAGGTCAATTCTATAACTGATACTAGTTTTTTTTTTTTAAATCTGCTTAATTTATTTCGTTTCGTCATCTTAACCTGCTTTATCCTCACTGGGGTCACAGGGGTCACTGGGGGCCTAATCCAGCTACAATGGGTGAAGGCGGGGTACACCCTGTATGAGTCTCCAGTTCATCTCAGCACTGAACATATATAGACAAACAATCACTCTCACATTCACACCTATAGGTAATTTAGATTAACTAATTAAACTATCTGGAAACTGGAGTATCTGGAGAAAACCCACACAAACACGAGGAGAACATACAAACTCCACACAGAAAGGTCTGGTATGGGATTCAAACCAAGGAACTTCTTGCTGTGAGGCACGAGTGTTAACCACTGCACCACCGTAGTGCCCACTTAATTAAATAATTAATTAATATTTTTTTTAAATCCAACTATTTGTCAAATGTGTGTGTTATATGTATTTAATTGTGTATTCCTGAAACTGTGTGTTACATTGCTGTTGTTTATCTTGACCAGGACTCCCTTATAAAAGAGGTTCCGAAACTCAATGGGATATTTTCTAGTTAAATAAATAAATAAATGACAGTGTTTTCCTTTCATTGAGGCATGTTGTCTGTTACATAACTCTCAAATCATCTGTGTAGGCCTTTACTATTTCCTCATGTATAGATGTAGAAAATATTACCTTTCTCCAGTGCTTCAATCTGCTCTTGTGTAAAAGATGTTCTGTTTCTCTGTAGTTTCCTCTTTAGTTGTAATCTCATCTGTGTTTCAGAGTCATCGCCGTTCTCTCCTCCCTCTGTCTGTGGACGCTCTGCATGAATCAACCAATACAAGGAATCAATAATCAATTACAACTATATTTGGGTGTATTTACCACAGAAACCAGTTGGTGAAGTTAGATTTAACAATGAAATTATTTTAAAAAATTAAGGCTTTTAGGTTCATTAAACCCTTTGAGAAGAACACATCATAGAATGCATGAACTGAAGGTAGAATTAAATTAATCATATAAAACATACTAATAGAATATAAGGACTAAAGTTATGCATAAGAAAGTCAGTTTTAAAATGGATTAATTTAGAGATGATTGAGTACCCTGTTAAAAATGTCAGAAATAATGTAGAACTTTCAGGAATGTACGATAAGCAACTAGAAAAGTACTCGGAGAACACAGGCTCCACTAAGGCAGAACGCCCACCCCCCTTCAAATGACCGAAATGAACAATATGTTTCACTTGTAAAAAAAATAAAATAAAATAAAAATAAAAATAAATAACAAATACATGAAAATAAAAATAACTAAATAAAAAATAATAATTAAATACAATAATATATATATATATATATATATATATATATATATATATATATATATATATATATATATATATATATATATATATATATATATATATATATATATATATATATATATATATATACAAATAAACAAAGATAAAAAAAAATAAAAATAAATTACTATTTACATGTGTGACTATTGCACACACTTATATTACAATGTCGATGCGCAAACAATATATTGTGTAGCTGTAATACCATACTGAATGAAAACATTATAAGATTTCTGTTTTAAATCTTCCCATCTTCTATGACCCATGACAAATTGAAGAAGGGTAAAATATTATAGAGGTTTATTTATCTACTCCAGGATGGTATGATGCTTTTGCACAAATTAATTAGTACACTGAGAGTAAAGGTGGAGAGCAGAGTGCAGATCTACAATATGTGATTTGTGAGCAGACAGTAGTTTGACTTCAGCTCCCCATGGAATGCATGTTATTTGTAGTGCTAG
This sequence comes from Siphamia tubifer, assembly GCA_020466265.1. NCBI lineage: Eukaryota > Metazoa > Chordata > Actinopteri > Kurtiformes > Apogonidae > Siphamia > Siphamia tubifer. The sequence goes on from CM035788.1 coordinate 36,104,872, forward strand.
CCTAATTATTCATTATTCCCATCAGACAGAGACTGAAAAACAGAATGAAGCCATTGCTCAGTGTCACAGCCAGTCAGGCAGAAAGAGAAACAAATGAGACGAGACGCCTCCTCTTCCATTCACATGCACGCAAACACACACACACACACACACACACACACACACACACAGAGGCAGCAGCCGTGGTAGTCCTGTGCATCTGTTGTAATCCCAGGATGGTGAAGGATGAGGAGCGGCAGCATATGAGCTCGTTTAATATGCCAAATGGGGCCCTGAGCTCCCGGTTTGAAGGAAAAGAGAATGAAAAAATAACACAATTTATGTAAATACAGCAAAGACTCATTTAACCTTCAATGTATCCTTATAATCCATGACCTGCAGAAATTGACATGGTCTGAATTTTAGATTAATTCCACAATCGCAAAAAGAAAAGTCAAATATATGAAGTGGAGGAGAGTGTTGAGGTTTGTCGTACTATTACAACTTAAACCAGGACAAAGTTGTGACCAAGATCAGAATCTAACGAGATCAAGATAAGATCAAATTGGTGATAAGTGTTGATCGGAGGAAGACTGAATTGAAATCATAACATACTCCAGGACAATCTGAATGGACAAAAATATAACATAAGAATTTGTCTCCACATGTTATGTCTCTTCAATGTCTTACAAAGCTGTTTTTGAATACAAAAAAGTGTTTGTCTTGACTTATTTGGTATCGTTCTCTTCATTTAAACGTGCTGTTTTAAACAAACTAAACTTAAATTCAAGTAGAAAATAATCCATTATTTAATGTTTTTCACCAAAAACATGTTGAACAAACCATTTTCATAACTTAGAATGAATGAATGAAATGAAACTTCAAAGTTTTCAAAGTAAGTAAAATGCAGGCAATGCCTGAGGATTGATTTTGGTGAACTTTTATTCAAGTATTTCAAAAACTATCTGGTGTCACAATATGATGGAACAAACATGTTCAATCAACCATTTTCACAACTAAAAAATTATAGAATATACTATTACAACTATAGAATATACTATTACAACTACAGAATATACTATTACAACTATAGAATATACTATTACAACTACAGAATATACTATTACAACTACAGAATATACTATTACAACTACAGAATATACTATTACAACTACAGAATATACTATTACAACTATAGAATATACTTAGCCTAGGATCTAGTCTGTCCCCCAGTGGCCGCAAATGGTATTTGCTACGGGGAGACAGACTAGACAGCCTCGGATCTGAAAATCCAAAATGGACCGGACCAATCAAATCGCGAGGGGCGGGATTGGAGCACGCCCTGCCTCATGACGACACAAATACGACACGTAATGTTGTAGTCGCAGAGACGTAGCAGCTAGCAAGCAGCTAGCACACATTGCCGTAACACCAGTTGCTAGCTGCTAGACAACATGGCTCATCACCAGGAACAACCATTCGAGCTGGCTTTGGCAGCAACGCTAGGTGATTTAAAATTACAGTTTTCCCTGCGAGAGGAGCAGAAAACGGCACTTAAGCTGTTTTTTGAAAAAAGGGACGTTGTCGGAGTTTTGCCCGCCGGGTATGGCAAAATTTTGATTTATCAGCTGGGTCTGCACAACCCGCTGGTGATCGTTGTGTCACCCCTTTTAGCCCTAATGGATGACCAGTTGCAAGAGGCAGAAAAACTGGGAATACGAGCAGCACAACTCGGCAAAGGCGACCCGGAGGAGATCCGAAGCGGCCGGTGCCAAATAGTGTACGGGAGTCCTAGCTAAGCTGCTGCACTCGTTTTGAGACTACATTCTGGTGTGTTCTTCCGGTGACGCTGTCTACGAAATCCATGTTCATCGCTAAAATTGATTGGCTCTGATTGGTTGGCTCTGACTGGTTACCCATCCAATGGCGTGGCGTTGTGTAAAGAGAAAACTTGACAGACAGCGGTTATCCCGCCCACAAATTCGCCTAGACTTTCCCCCGTAGCAAATACCATTTGCGGTCACTGGGGACAGTCTAGATCCTAGGCTAGAATATACTATTACAACTATAGAATATACTATTACAACTACAGAATATACTATAACAACTATATACAAACAATCAGGTGGCCTAAAATGTCACACAAATCACTTACGTTACTCTAAAACAGTCAAAAATTCTCTTTTTCCCATTTTTTCCATCTCTACCTGCACTGAACATAATTGTATTATCATTAAAAATTCTGATTTCATAGTCTCAGTACATTTCCTTGCAACACATTTTACTTGATAGTATTAGTTTAATATGTCCACGCTAATGTAAATGCAGTTTCAGAGGCTCCGTCTGCTATTATGTCTGAAATCATGCATGTCACCAGGACGCACCGGTGCATTCATGGACTGTTAATATTCACTCAGTCTCTGTGAAAGGAATCTGAAAGGTTTTGGTTTGCTGCATTGGATTAGATTGCTGATTTTTAGAATAGAATAGAACAGAATAGAACAGAATAGAACAGAATAGAACAGAACAGAATAGAATAGAATAGAATAGATTGGATTTATATAGTGCTTTTTGGCCCATTATTCATTCGCTCTCACATGCACCCTCTAGTGGTAAAATGGACTGTACTTATGAAGCACATTCTCTACACCACTTGATGCTCAAAGCGCTTTACAATTCCTCACATTCATCCATTCACACACACACATACACCAGTGGACAGCTGCTGCCTGACCCTACTGGGAGCAACTTAGGGTTCAGTGTCTTGCCCAAGGACACTTCGACATGTGGACAGCCAGAGCCGGGACACGAACCACCAACCCTTTGATCATTGGACGACATAAACTATGTACATAATACCTCCTCTGACCACCACCACTTGAGGCAAGGAGGGTGAAGTGTCTTGCCCAAGAACACAACAGGCCAACTAGGACAGAGGGGGATTCAAACCACCAACCCTTCAGTTATTAGATGACCCGCTCTACCAACTGAGCCATGGCCCAGGAGAATGCGACAACTACAACAGCAGACATGTTTGTTTACTTCTAGTTAGAGCTGTCCTTTTTTGGTTACGTAACAACTGGCGGAGCGAACTGACGATGTAGGTGAGTCTTGAAGGGGTGTCCCAATTCATAGGGGTTCCTTTTCAAGCCCTACCCCTTATAGCTCCATTCAAAGGAGTAGGGCTAAGGGGTGAAATGAGATTCTTGTTTTGTCGACTTGGCTTTTCCATTCATTGTGCTTTAGTTTGTCACATTTTTTCTCAGCAGTTTGGGCAGATTTCTTTTTCAGAGACAGTAAATTCAGTTAAGTTTGTTCAATGTTATGTTAATAAACAGATTAAATGATGCAAAATTCCATATAATGAAATCCCTGTAAGTTATGAGAGGTTAAATATTGTCATTGTACAAATTAATAAATCCAGGACTCGTCAGGCCTTACCATGGGACTAATCATGATGTTGACATTGGTGGGGACATAATTTAATGACTTTCTCGTGTGAGACAGCAACAAAAACAAAAATTATAATAATTTAAAAAAAATGTCTCATTTTGGTTTTGTCAACAAAAACTAAGAGATATTTTAGGAATGTTTTTTTGTAATTATTTCTTAAGCCAAAACTTATAAAAAATGGAAAATTATGCGATAAAAAGTCAAAGTTATGACAAAAAAAGTCACAATTATCAGATAAAAGCTGAAAATTCCCTGTCACTAAGCACAATTTATCTATATATATATATAAGGAGCACATTTTAGAAACATCCAAATGGGTCTTACCTGGAGCTGTCAGGGTGGTCCCTGGGTACCATGCCGATCGTCCTCCCCACGTCGACTGGACATTAAGCATCTTCAGTTTGTCAAACATTCCTTCACCTCCTATCGTACTGATTTGTTGCTTGTCACTGGCCAAGTTCCTAAGTACAACGATTTATTGATGACACCTGGTAAACATCAGAACGGTACAAATATATTAGAGGGTATTTGAGATTTATATCAATGGACGACACCTAAATCAATCATGTTACTTCCATATCACTGATAATATGAATGGTTTGGTTTAAAAGATGATGATAAAGATAAAGATTTCAGATGGAAATGCTTAAATAATGTCAGTTTACTTGACGTCAGTGATTTTACTTTACACGTTTAATTAGGAAGATCTATGAGAAAGTATGTTGGTTAATTGTGGGATAAAATAGTCTTGTCGCATTATGTTAGAAGTAGTGGATGCACTAAAAGGGGTGCAGGAGAATAGTGGGGCCTGGGGTTAGTAAAGAAATGCTTCAAGTCACATAAAACTGATTATACTAATTGAATGAATACAATTTAATCATTTAACTCCAGAGACTTTAGCAGTTCCACAGTAAAAATAAATAAATAAATAAAAAACGAATAAGCAATAAAATGAACAAAAACAGCCAAAGTGATCAATAGAAATTAATGAAAATTAATAATAAACCAACAAAATAATAAGCAACATGAACAAAGTAAGACACAAAGGGAACTGAATTGAAGAAAAAAATATAAAAATAAAAAACAAAGTGTAGAAAAATAAACAAAAAAACAACAAAATTAACAAAAACTAATAAATACCTTGAAAATTTTTCACAAATAAACTAATAGAAAGTAAATAGAAAGAAAGAAAGGAAGAAAGAAAGAAAGAAAGAAAGAAAGGAAGAAAGAAAGAAAGAAAGAAAGAAAGAAAGAAAGAAAGAAAGAAAGAAAGAAAGAAAGAAAGAAAGAAAGAAAAGAAAGAAAGAAAGAAAGAAAGAAAGAAAGAAAGAAAGAAAGAAAGAAAGAAAGAAAGAAAGAAAGAAAGAAAGAGCATTGTAATTTGACCCCAGTAGTTTTAGTATTGGCTTTTTCTTTTTCGAAATTATTTTCTTTTCAACACCTGTTCATCTCCATACATCAGCTCCATGAAGAAAACTCAGTAAAAAATGTCTGTTTCTGAATATTTAAACAAACTCAGAACATGTCAGCACTGACACACAGACAGAAGGACCCTGGTTCAATTCCCCCACTAGACCTTTCTGTGTGGAGTTTGCATGTTCTCCTCGTGTCTGTGTGGGTTTTCTCCAGGTACTCCAGTTTCCTCCCACCATCCAAACACATGCACTGATAGGTTCATTGGTTAATCTAAATTATCCATAGGTGTGAATGTGAGAGTGATTGTTTGTCTATATATGTTCAGCCCTGAGATGAACTGGAGACTCATACAGGGTGTACCCCGCCTTCACCCATTGTAGCTGAATTAGGCCCCCAGTGACCCCTGTGACCCTAGTGAGGATTAAGCAGGTTCAGACAACAAGACGGGATGAGGATGCAATAGAGGTGCAGGCCTATGTTTGACACCTTTGTGTGTGATTCACTCAGTCACTGGCTGTGTTCTGTGGAAACTCCAGGGTATTCATCATTTAGTTTTACTATAACGACCACTCACTGTTTGTTTTTGTTGAATGTAGACCTAAATGTTTCGTGAATAGACAGTTGACTCTTCATGATTAGACTTCAATCTAGTTTAGATTTAAATCCTTTTACCTGATAGACTCTGGTCATAAACAGAATGTGTGCAGTGCAGTAGCCCCCCCCTTACACTGGGTATGTTGTCATTGGTGCAGATTCCCTCTGCCAGCAGCCGGTCTCTGATCTCCCATGCAAAGATGGACGGACACTCTCTCTTATACTGAGCGATCTTTCCGACCACCTCTGGAGTGGCCACCCGGGGTTTACTGCCACCGATGGCCCGTGGTCGGATGGAACCTGTCTCATAATACCGACCCAAAATCTTACTCACGCAGCCGTTAGAAACCTGGAGACATAGTACACATGACAGACAGATGCTTACAAACATTCAATTATAAAAGCCTTTTTGGGGGATATTGAAGTATAGAGTCAAACATATACATAACATTGTTGCCCCTAGTGCATTATAGACCTGGTGCATATACCCCCCACACAGGCTGAGCATCACTATTTATTTATTTTAAAGAACTGATCCTAACCATAATATTAACTTGAATATTAATAATGTAATATCAGAGTCTGATTCTAGATATATATTTAAATATCTGTCTATAATAAAATTAAAATCTGCCCTTTACTTCTTTTTTTATATATGTTTTCTGTTAAATAAATCATAATCAAACCTCAATATGACAAATCTTGATACCACTGTGTGGATTCTGTCATTGACATTTCTTTTTTTATGTATTTATTTATTATAAAATGTAAATAAGGTGTATTTCAAAGAGTGTGTTTTTGTTAGGAGTTGTATTGCTAATACATTTTGGACAATAACACATAATGGATATAAATTCATATTTCTTATCAACTTTTAACTTTTTTAAATTTATTTATTTACTTTTATGTTTTTGTAAATATGACTATACTTAGATAGATTTCTGAAGAAAACCCTGCATATGATGAGGTTAATTGGCGTACATAACATTATATAACATTATTTACTTTTATTTAATGACCCACAATTACAGTGATTGGTTTCATGCAATTTCTTTACTAAAAAAAATGTATTATTGAATAATAAGTATTCAGAATACATCTTATCTACATCATCTTATACAGATCATTTTGTAAAAGGAAAAAAAAAGTGGAACTGGTGTATTGTCATCCTTTTGTCATCCTCCCCAATAAGAAAGCTTGGTAACACTTCACATAATAATCGTTAAAAAGGTGTTAACTCTATGTTAATTTTGCTGTAATTTCATGGTAATCATGCCTATTATTACAAGTAATAGATCACTAATAAGGTGCTAATTCTTAGTGGTAATTTTTCAGTGAAACTTTGAAAAGGTAAGGAGGAAAAGTTTCTACAAAGAACAGATGCTATGGAGCCATGTTTCTAATTGGGCTCAATAATTGTGTTTGTATAACCTAGCTGTGCTTTCCCTATTCATTAAATGTACTACAATAGCACATTAAATCTGCTGCCGCTAGGTGGGTTTAGCGCAGCTAGGCTAGTGTTTGTATTCTGTCTTAGAACAATGAAGGATCTGAAACCCATGGAAACATGTCTGTAAAATATATATTTACACTTTAACAAGGGAAAAGTTACCATGGTAACCAGTAATGTTAGCCAGCCTATTCAAGTTAGCTATTATATATCAACCTAGCAGACTTGGCTAGTAGCAGTAGCAACTATGTTAGCATACAGTAAGTCAATGCATTAAAGATAGGTGGTACAACAAGCACAATTCATACAATTTCACTATCTTATCACAAATTACATTAAAATTACCATAGAATTACCACCTTATTAGTGATCCAGTACTTGTAATAAGTGATTACAAACACATTATTACCATAAAATTACATTAAAATTACCACGTAATTACCACCTTATTAGCAATCTGCAATGTAAAGTATTATCAAAAGCTCATTCACAACACAACAATACCCAATGGAAATTATCTTCATGTCAGTATAATTATACATAACAATTTATTCCACACCCTGTACAAACTATAGTGTCCAAACATAATGTGTGGAGTCTTCATCTGTCTGCTATAGCAGTATCCAGTACCAGGCCCAATTGCAGCCTCTTTACAGACTCAGTAATCCAGTCATGCCTATGACTCCTGTAAAATAATGTACGTACGGCCAAACTGAACCCATGGCTTCATACAGTCGCTGCCACTGGGAGGATTTACCTGAAGTATTCTCGAAATGTCACAGGGTCGAGCTCCACTATGTGCCAGCTCCACAATCTTTTGCCTGGTGGAATCAGGTAGAGGTCTTCCATTGACAAAAACACCCCCGAGCTGGTTCACCCCACTGTGACCTACATACACACACAGTACATCCAATAATAAGTTACTGTAGAAGATGTGAGAAAACTTCAACAGTGGTCTGATTCAGATGTGTAGGGAACAAAAGGGTTCTGGGTTAGATGATGATCTGCTGATAAACCATATAAATAACACTGAAGGAACCAAAACATTACTGTTCACAATGAACATTAAGGGGATGAGGATGAGTACAAAGAATTTATAGAACAGAATCAATTTAAAGCCAAATATTTGTGAGATAAATAACCCAGTTGTGGCAAAAAAAAAAAAAATCCCTCTCCTGGGTTATAATTAGCAAAACTAATTAGATAAATACACCCTAATATTGTTGATTTTTACACAAAATTTGAGTTGGATTTTTCTTTAAAACATTACACACTGAGGAAATAATTCCAAAAGGAGTGTGATTCGTAGCAACATAACTCAAAAAGGGATGGAGACATATGGCTCAAATTTTCAGGAAATGTTGATACTGATAAGGAACAATTGATAAAAGGTAGGTGATGATCAGTGAGGGGTGGGGGCACATGTGTGTCTTTCAGGAAGGGGGGGGCGGACCTGCCTTGGCAGAGACTGCGCTTTCCAAATGCTTTTCTAGTTTCTAGTTAAAGTGTTTATTATATACTCCAAACCTCTCAGCTCAACAATAACAGCTGCAATCTACAGCCACAATAGGTGTCGCTCTTCTACAACCTTGACGTGCGTAACTCCATATAGTCTAGACTCTAGAGACTGAAGGATGCCATTCAAATACAATATAATAAAATTACAGTATAATATGATATCCAGACACCCATTAGGGAATTGAGATTGAGCCAACATACCTGACGATTGTCCAGTTTCAGTGTACACACTAATGTAATGTTTATATATAGAAATATGTTTCCATACATTTTCTGCCCCCACATGAAACCATTTCTATTCTAAACATATTGAACCACAACCAAGTAAATCCATCATTTCAAGAACTAAATAGGGTTTTGTGATCAACATATGAAGGTTTGACATATTTGCCTCAGCAGTATTCTGTCTATACAGGTTAAGTAGGGATTTACGCTGAATCAATTGTCTATTGTCTGTTAATGGCACTGTGCGGGGAAGCATATTGAGGATTTATAAACCTCTCAGCAGGAAATTAACAAATCAAACAGGCAGCTAAGAAACATACACATGAACACAGGCGTTACCACGAGGCAGACGATCACAATTATCAACTAAAAGCAATTTGATGGTGATTTCCCCTAAATAAGTTTATACTAAATGGAAATGTACTGTGAGGAAAACCATGTTGTAAGAATTCAGCTTTGTCATCTCTTTATTTTATTCACACTGTTAATATAATAAATATTATATATGAATCATTTTGTTTAATAAATGTTATATTATCATATTATCATGGATATTATTACCAAATATGTTTTTTTCACCACTGAAAGGTTTTATGTTGATAATGTTTCTACCACATTATTTAGTTAAAAACAGTAGTGTTGTTTTCATATACACATTTGATTTCTAGACAATGAACATGTTATTTCTATCTCCAGGACTAGATCTAAACGCTGTATGTAAAGAAAAGTCTTCTTGGTTCTTGTCGATAATTTGCCCAAAGTGTAAATGGCCATAAAGTGCCCTGTTTAATACACTTTAATAAGTTTGATGTTTACATGTTAATATTTTAACATTTCTGCCAACAGAATATTAAATTTTACATACAGAAATTATGTTTTTTGTTGTCTGGGGTTTTTTTTTTTCAACATGTAACTTGGTTAAATTATTTTAAATGTGTGTACAAGTACTTTTTTCCCCTTTTTTCTATTGGAATCCTAATAAGTAAATACAAAAAAAGCTTCACAATTTTGCAATAATAATGATAACCATGGTAATTTTGATCACCATACACGTGATAAGAAATGTTCATATAAACTAAAACTGTGCCTTTCAATGGAAAATCACAAGCTCAATCATTTGTAGATGCTTTGGCTGGAAAAGTCTTTATCACTCCTGCACAAAGCTCACATTATTCAGGATCATCCAGTCGTTGGAGAATTGTGGTGCAAATGGACTAAAGCAACATCACTTATTTTGGTCATGCCCTCTGATCCCAAATTTTTGGAATTCAATTGGAATGGAGTTGAATATAATATTACATTTCAGATAATTGTAAAATAGCTTCTTATTTGGCTTCTTGTCCTCTACAGACACAGACAATGAAAGCAAATGCCTTTTTGGCAGGTTAAGCTTTAGCAGCAATGAAATGTAGAACAAAACCATGGCTAAACCCAGCACCCTCAAAGTTGGCACAATTTAACTTTGTGATGGAAATAATTACTTTTCATCAAAATTTGCACATGAATAAATTTGATAAGATATGGGAAAAATGGACAATCTATATTTTACCGAAAAGACCTGAAACTGTATCTATATATGAACATAAAGAAAGAAACATACTTTATTATCATCATACAAATATCCTCTGTATTTAACCCATCATACTGAGGAGCAGTGGGCAGCCATGGGTGTCGCCCAGGGACCCATCACCAGACATGGAGCCAGGCTCATGGTCAGTTACCTGGCTGGAGGATTTGAACCTAACAAACATGTTTTTGGGTGATGGGGGAAACCTGAGCACCTGGAGGAAACCCATCCAGACACAGGGAGAGAAACATGCAAACTCCACACAGAAAGGCCTGCACGGTCCAGGAATCGAACCCGGGTCATGTTGCTGTAAGGTCAGAGCGCTAACTGCTCTGCCACCTTCTGTTCTTTGCATGTACAAAACAAAAGTAAAAATTAAATAAATATAAATATTCATATCATTTCATCCCTAGGTTTGTTATAATGTGTGTTTGATGTAAGTGAATGAAATGAATCAATCTGCTGTTTTTCTGACAAGAACGCTGCATTTAAGTTATTCTAAAAATAAAATAGTGACAGTGCTTTTGTGTTTTATCCAATATGTCACCAACACTGTCGACAGTATCAGCAGGGAGTTACTAAACTTAACAATAAGTAAGGTAACCATTAAGCTAGCAGGTAAACTAGCCAGGCTGTCAGGCTCAACTAAGTCATCTGTTTTAAAAAGGGAGGGGGGGGGGGCAAGGCCCATCTGCAGGCTGCATGTCACCATAGATCAGAGAAATGTGAAAAGTAGACAAAACATATCTTTTAGAACAGACTCTTCAGGTTGTTCAAACCGGATGTTTCAAATAAAAACACATTAATTGTGATATTATATTAAACACATTTTTCTCAAAATCTCTCATATATTTTATTAATCCCTCACTACACATGACAAAATATGAACTATAGCACTATTTCACATCTGTGTATAATGTAAATGTTTCTTTCGTTTTAATGTATAGACTCATTCATCTTAATATATATATATATATATATATATATATATATATGCACATTAACTTTTAAACATACTTACATATATAATAAAATAATTCCCAGCAGCCCATTTCACAGAAATATTTTCCCTGGGTTAATAGGCTCTTTGAACAGAATACTACAGTACTATCACAGCGTGTGATCAAGTATTTTGAGATGGAGCCAAGTGTCCTCTTTTGGAAATAAAAGCTATGGTCACCTTAGTTCAGGAGTGTCCAGTCCTGGTCCTAGTGAGCTTCTGCAGAGCTTGATGACAGGCTGATCAGTTAATTCTAAGTGTACTGGTACAGGGGTCCATCTAAAACAGGGGTCTCAAACATGTGGCCCGCCAATGGTTCCAATGAGATGAAGCACATAATAACTTATTAAATGACTCCATATTTCCTTCTCATTTTTTTCTTTGCCAATAAATGATGATAACTTCAAATTTTTGTCATTATTTGACCACAAAAAATATTAAATTATGAAAATATAATACTATCCTGTAACAATAAAATGTGAATAACCTGAACACATGAAAAAAAAAATTATAACCATTTTCTACTTCTGTTACTAAGAGTTTAATGTCTTTGTAGAACTGATCCATAAAACACATGTGCAAATAATAACTTAAAGGCAGAATATTACTAAAATGTTCCTTATGAATAATTTAATTTATAAAAGTATTTTCATAATTTAATGGGGGTTTTTTGCACTAAAACAATAACAAAAATTTGAAGTTGTGATTTTTTATAGGTTCTAGATTATTTTACTGATCTGACCCAGTGTAGATCAAATCAGACTTGAATGTGGACCCTAAAGAAAATGAGTTTGAGACCCCTGATCTAAAACATGCAGGACACTGGACACTCCTACCATAGGTTATTAGTGACCTGTAACTTTCACTTCTTATGCCTCACACCTTGTTCACTTGGTGATGTAGGCTTCATTATTTGGCCGTAGAAATATTAATTACAGTGTCATTTCCCAGAGGAAGTCACCCAGGCTTTCTACTACTAACACACAATTAATTGACAGACATATGGAATCAATTTGGCAGGGGTTTTTCTGTGACACCCTCAGATAGCTGACAGACCCTGGGGAACAGCTTTTACTTACTAATTATTTAAATGAATAGATTCACCACACTGGGTGTACTGTTTTCCACCCAATATATATATCTAACACATGCTGAGTAGCTGGCCCCCGTACAACAGTGTTAGATCCAAAGGTTTGGGCCACAACTGTAAAGATGGCAGATGGGAAATGACAACACATCAAAAGGAGATTTTCTGGACAGCAAATGTGCAAGATGGTGTTATACACTGTACCTCAACTAAGAAAAAAGCAAGGTCAGTTTTATATTTGGAAATAAATGTTGTCCCATTCATGCCAGTTATATCCTCCTGAGACCCAGTCATGTTTTTTTTTGTCCTCTGCACTGTAAGAAACTTAAACTTAAAACTTAAAAACAGAACTTCAAATTTAGATTTTTATTAAAGTATAATGTTACTTATTAACTTAGTATTCTAAGGTTCTGTCAGTCCTTCTAGGAGACTAAGTCAGGACACTTGGACGGACCGAGCCAGGACACGAACCTCTAATCTTTCAGTCATTGGACGACCCACTCTACCAACTAAACCACAGTCGCCCCTGAATAAAATCACTGTTTTGTGATTGTAATTTTTTTTTGTGTGATAGATATTGGTGTTTATTTGGAGTGCTATGAAATTCTATTTAATCATCTACTACATCAGTTAAGTTTATTTTTTTTTTCAATCATCCTTATTTTAAACAATAGAAATAACAGAACCATATAATTCTAAGCATTTAATGACTTCATTCCACTCAGTTGTACCTCATATGTTTTAAAGTTATGTTTACTTATATCCACAATAGTTCCACTTAATAAAAAAATATTAATTGGAAGTACTTAAAAAAAAAGAACATGTTACAGTAACTTAATACATTTGAGTTAGTAGTACTATTTAATTATTAATTATTATGAATGTTTACAGGTTTACAGTGTGTAGGGGACAAAAGTTTCACAGTTTTACTGGAAAATTATGTCCATTCTGAATTACATTCCATTAAAAAATGCTTATGAATAAATACAAATATTTTTTTAAATGTATTTGACAAAACTGTATATTGTATATAGTTACCAATCAAGATTATGTAAAAATGTAATGTAAAAAAGTTAAACCTTTAACATTCTTGGGTTTCAGAAGGATATAGTCTTATCATTAACTTCTGTATTTTCTGCATTTCACACAATATCTTACATTTATTGGAATTTGTATTTGGACTCAATGTTTTGATGATTGGTCTTTTCTACATCATATGAAATACAACAATACTGAATTAATGCTGCATGGGAGTAATCATGATGTTGACAATGGTGGGAATATAATTTGATGACTTCCTCACGAGAGACAGCAACAACAAAAAATAAATAATAAGAACACGGCTAAAAGAATTAAAATTACATCTCATTTTGTTTTTGTCAACAAAAAGTAAGAGATATTTTAGGAATGTTTTTTTATTTCTTAAGCCATATTTTGTCTGTTTTTTATTGGTCATCTATAACTGCATTATATATTTAATTATAGTTATCATCACAAGACCCACATTTACGCCTAGTTTTGACTCGTTTTTGTCACGTGATGAAGGTTCGTTGATGACAATATTTAGTCACTAAAAGGCGCACTGGATTATAAAGCGCATTAAGTGAAGTAAAAATCATTAGATAAAAAGTCAAAATCATTAGATAAAAAGTTAAAATCATTAGATAAAAAGTCAAAATTATGACCAAAAAAACCCCTCAAAATTGTGAGATAAAAAGTCAAAATTTCCAGTCACTAAGCACAACCAGAATTAATCCATATATAAGGTGCACTGTGGTTTTTGGAGGAAATTAAAGTCTTTTAAGTGTCACCTTATAGTACAGAAAATACAGTAACCTTTTGTTTCCCAAATGTCATGTCAATTCCTATTAAAAAAATGATATGGACATTTTAGAAACATTCAAATATTGGTATGAACATGTCCATAGTATCTATACACAATTTTACACTCATGGAATGAAGGAAAATGAAAGAAACGTCATCATAATCTGATGCACAGTGACACCAGAGACGTACCCTAACACCAGAGGTGGGAAGTAACTAAGTACTGCATTACTGTACTAAAGTACAGTTTTTCAAGTATAGTTTACTTGAGTATTAATTTTTCTGGCCACTATTTAAAGTTTTTCATATATATCTGTACTTTATACTCCTTATATTCTCAGAATAGACTTAGTTACTTTTCTCCAACTGAACACTTTTTGACAGTACAAAAAAATAAGTCACTTCAGAGGGAGAATCATTGGAAGAGAGTAATTTTGACTTTTTATATCATAATTATGACTTTCATCTCATGATTGTGACTTTTTTTTAAAGATCTCCATTGTGTTATTTTATTTCATAATTTTGACTCTTTTTTTCTCATAATTATGGATTTCTTCTGTCACATTTCTAAACTTTTTATCTCACAATTGTAAATTTTTATCTCAATTGTGTAATTTTATCTCATAATCTCAACTCTTTTTCTCATAATTATGGATTTCTTATGTTATTTTTACGTCACAACCTAGTTCTGTTGTCCAGTCAAAGTGAAAATGACATTCCCATTGTCTGGATACTTCACTCACACTTCACATATATGACCTAATAAATGTAAGTTGTGAAGTTGGTATCAAATGAACATTCAACAAAGATGCTTGAAACTTTGTGAACTTTACAATGATCAGTTGACACCATGTATTGGACTGATAGAGGAAACTGAAGAAACAAAAGAGCATGAAAACTATATACAAGATGTAAACTCATGTTCAGTTTATATAGACAGGTGTTAGAGTGTTGACAGAGGACATGAACCAAAGGCACAGACATAGAAAAAAAGACAAAGAAATCCACAAACCTTCACTGCAGACTGAATGACTCTCTTGATCCGCAGGGAAAAAAAGAAGAAATAATCAATTAGTTCATTCTTTTTCAACATTTATAAAGGATGTAATATTTTTACTTAACTGTTGTTTTAAGTTATCGTTAATTTTTCACTGAAAAATTAAAACATTTTTGATGATATGGTAAAAATTGTAGTTTTACAAAGTGAGAGATGTTTAAAGACCATCTGGGACAAAATACTGAGGAAATGGTGACTTTTTTTAACTGCCTCAGAGTATGATGATGTTATGCTGTTACATCTACTCAACAACCAATAGGAACGCACCATGAATTTCACACAGTGATTAACAGGACAGGTGTGTGTGTGTGTGTGTGTGTGTGTGTGTGTGTGTGTGTGTGTGACAGGTTAAAGTACCTTATTTTTTAAAATGTTCTTTTTTAATAATTTCAGATATTATAGCAGATGCTTTTGTCTGATTGGTTAATATGGTCTTACAGGGGCGGCTGTGGCTCAGTTGGTAGAGCTGGTCCAAGGGTCAACGGTTCGTGTCCCAGCTCTGGCTGTCCACATGTCAAAGTGTCCTTGGGCAAAGACACTGAACCTTGACTTGAGCTCCCTTTAGGACTGACAGAACCTTAGAAACCTATACTAGTGTGTGAGTGTGTGTGAATGTGAACTTAATGTAAAGCACTTTGAGCACCATGGAGGTGGAAAAGCGTTATATAAGTGCAGAACATTTACCATTTTACAGGAAGTTGTTGTGCGCATGTGCGTCATTGATGTTTAAATCATTTTTGCAATGGCTAATGTTGAATAAACAATGGACGAAGTTTGTTTGAAGTCTTTTAAAAACCCGACACAACGCAGCCATCTACCTCGAACATCCAGGGGGAGAGCACAACAATGTGTGTGTGTGTGTGTGTGTGTGTGTGTGTGTGTGTGTGTGTGTGTGTGTGTGTGTGTGTGTGTGTGTGTGTCGTCGTCACTCAAAAACAATGTTTTATTTTGTTAGATTTCCTCCTGTGTCATGTCTTGTGTCTGCTTTGACCTTTCCCTTCATTCTCCCTTGGGTGTCGATTGCTGCTCCAGCCTGTTGTGTTGCACTTGTGTGTCATTGTCTTTCCTCCTCCTTCTGTGCATAAAACAATCTGATCTGTTTCAATCTTTTGCCAGTTCTTTTCAGATCAAGGTAGAATTGTCAATTGTTGTAGCATGTTTCAGTAAAACCACAGATATAACACTAATATTCCACTAAATCACATTTGATTAGCTTTGATTAGACATGGTTTCATTATGCTTATGCAGCATCAGAACATGTATTCATATCAGATTTTGGATATATAACATTACTGATCCTAGACCTGACCAACCCCATAACACTGTCCCCATAAGTTTGGACTGAAGTGTACACTTGCGAGCTGTTAACATGAGGACAATTGTGGCTAAAAATGATCAAATATTTAATCGGAAATCTTGAAAATTATCCGCTGTTGAGTTTCCATCTCATGGTCAAAAATACAAAAATATTGCTGTTTTCACATGCGCGTTGACGAGGCAGCATTCTGCCACAGCACCATCTACAGCCAATCCAATTCCACACAGTCTTATGTCCCCGTATGCATTAAGACAAAACACCAGTTTTGTGTCTTTTCTTCCAATCGTCTCCATATAAACGTAGCCTAAACCTGTAATGAGTGCAGCGTCCATTAGTACGCAGTATGGAAGGGTGTGTGTGTGTGTGTGTGTGTGTGTGTGTGTGTGTGGGTGGGTGGGTGAGTGGGGGGGCATGTCTCAGTTGGTGTCATGTCAGTGGGTCATCCAATAACCGAAAGGGTTGGCGGTTCAAATCCCATTCTGTACTAGTTTGTCTGTTGTGTCCTTGAGCAAGACACTCCACCCTCTTTCCCTCCAGTTTCACTCACAGTAGTGTATGAATGTTCGGGGGTCTTCAGAGGGGCTGTTTGGTGCAAAATGGCAGCCACACTTCTGTCAGTCTGCCCCAGGGCAACTGTGGATACATATGTAGTTTACCACCACCAGAGTGACAATGTGAGAGTGAATGAATAATGGGTCACTAATGTAAAGTGTTTTGAGTGGCCAAAAAAGAAGTGCGAAATAAATCCAATCCATTGTTACCTGAAGGGGAGGGGGGTATTATTTTTGAATAGGTTCGTCTGTTTGTCATCAACTTTCCACAAAAACTCCTAAAACAATTTCCATGAAATTTTCAGGAAAGGTGCAAGGTGGTCGAGAACAGATCCCATTAAATTTTGGTGAATGTAGGTCAAAGGTCAAAGTTACACACAACAAAACTGTGTTTTTGCCATGATAAGAGATGGGGAAAATCAAGTCAATTATTATTATTATTATTATTATTATTATTATTATTATTATTATTATTATTATTATTATTATTATTATTATTATTATTATTATTATTATTATTATTATTATTATTATTATTATTATTAGTATTAGTATTAGTATTAGTATTATTAGTATTATTAGTATTATTATTATGCATTTTAGAACAATGGAAATGAACCACTGCAGGAGGATACATGCTCAAAGTCTCCAGTCGCCTAAAACCACAAAAAGTTCCTAGAGTTGTCACCAAAAGGATTTGAAAAGTCGCCGGATTTAAGATACATTATGCCTTTATTAATCACCAAGTTGCCAACACTGGAAGGCACTAGGCATGATGGGTAATGACTTCATCCACTTGACAATCTGGACTTCGTGACTTTTATCCTTTAAACAAAGTCGAATATTTATGTTTCTATTAAACTGAATTAGAAACTACAGCATTAGTTAAAGGGTAAAATTTTTTATTGGTATTAAATTTTACTAAACCAAACTTAGGTAAGTTAACTACGCGTGTTAAGTTTGTGTGACATTTGGATAGAATAGACAGAAAGAGCGTTCTGAGGTGTCACTCACTGTTCTGCATCATAGAGGCCACTCCGCTCTCCCAGCTCATCTGACTTCTGTAATCTGTAGAAAGACACAAATCATCATTTACACACAGATACATCAAACAGGAACACTTTATCACTTTGTCTCATGACAGGAAAATAAATCATCTGAGTAGCTTGAAAGTAGTGCTGTCAATATGTGTTGAAAACAGTGTTTTTACAGAAGAAAGAAGAAAAAGATGAACCTACAAAAAGAATACAACTATGGAGCCTCTTTCAGTTTTTTTTACCCCAAAGAAAACTGACATTCAGTATAATAATTAAAAAATTATAATAATAATCATTCATCCATTCATTCATTCACATGGAGAAGAAATGATATGAGTCTTTTTTTGTATGTGTTGATAATATTTAGTTTTAACTATGGATATATGAATATATTACTAGTATATTACCAGGAACCAGGAACTGTCTTACTGTGAGGCACGAGTGCTAACCACTGCACCACCTTATTAATATTATTATTATTAGTAGTAGTAGTAGTAGTAGTAGTAGTTGTAGTAGTAGTAGTAGTAGTAGTAGTAGTAGTAGTAGTAGTAGTAGTATTATGAAAATAATATTCCTGTAAACTAATAATCATAGGGAAGAAAGATTTGGGGTAGTAGTATATACAATTTTGCTTCTTCCTAATCCTTTTCGAGCATGTCATTTCATTTATTTGAATTTATTATATGTGTACGAATGTGTGTGTGTGTGTGTGTGTGTTTGTGTGTGTGTGTGTGTGTGTGTGTGTGTGTGTGTGTGTGTGTGTGTGTGTGTGTGTGTGTGTGTGTGTGTGTCGAATAATCAATTACACTCAAATTCAGTGTATCTATCTATCTATCTATCTATCTATCTATCTATCTATCTATCTATCTATCTATCTATCTATCTATCTATCTATCTATCTATCTATCTATCTATCTATCTATCTATCTATCTATCTATCTATCGTGTTTGAGTCACTTTGTTTGTTGGTCTCTGTCTGTTTGTCAGTTTGTTTGTTTATTTATTTGTTAATCTCATAAAGAAAGTGACATTGTGAAGATTCGGAGAGAAATAGCTGGAAGCAACCATAGAAAAAGAACGGGTGGTGATTTCCTTTTATCAAAGATGAGTGAAGAATGTGAGAAAACATCAGCAATCTTTAAATTATTTTTATAAAAGCGACAATAATCTCCATAATCCACCATTTTATTTAGTCATTCATAACTTTCTCCAGGCTCCTCTGTGAACTTTCCGGCATCTAACTACATCATCCTGAAGATTACACTGTTTGGTTGTAGAACCGTCCTATTGCATACAAAGGGATTTGATTGACAACCTTTTAGCCCCGCCTCCCCTGACTATGAAGCACCACTAGACCCATACATGGAATGAATAAGGATAGCGCAGCTAGGCTAATGTTTAGCCTGATTCAAATCAAATATAGCTAAATGTGACCTCTGAACTAAATGAGTTTGACACTCCTGTCTTAAGTCATCTGTCCCATTTGATTTTATTGTGTACTGCTTGGGAAACTACCACAAGAAATGAGGAATGCTGAATATCTTCTGTTAATATTATTAACTGGGGGGAAAAAAGCTATAAATGAGAAATGTTTTATGTGAAGATCCCCCAACACTTCTGGACTGGACACGTATTGTAAATGAAACTTTTTTCATTAAGACTCTCTGCTGATAAGTGTATAAAAATATAGGGAAAAATAGAATGTGTATGTTGATCAAATAAATTCTTGAATAAATATATGTCTATCTTGTACTTTCTGCCTAATTTGATTTTAATCTTATTTTTCCGGAGAATGTGCCTCGATGCTAGCTTAGCCACACTATCCCTATTCATTACACGTAAAAAGAATTTCAAGATTACTGAAGTATTTTCACATTCTTCACTCATCTTTTATAAAAATAAAATATATATATATATATATATATATTTCCTCTCCTCCATGGTGCAACAACTATTTACAACAAGTTAAATTTAAATTTAAAAAAGTAGAAAGAAGTATCACCCACAGTGTAATATGTACAAGAAAATAAAGTAATAACAAATAATATACACAATAGAAAAACAGCTTTACAACAGTCAACAAACAGGACAAAGTAGAACAGACTGTGGTAGTGCAATAGTCTGTAGTGCTCTTATTATTTATTAGTTTTATATATATATTTCAAATCAGCACTCCTGATAATTTTTTGGTTTTTAAACTCAATAGGTATCAAGCACAGCAAATAGCCAAGAGCCATTAAAAATACGTAAGATAATAGGTGAGATAATGATTTATATAGAAGTTAAAAATCTAACAGGTGGAAAAGCTCATGAAGACACAGTGATGTAACGACAGTTTCCACACAACAAGACGTTCCAGGGTTAGGGTTAGGGTTCCAGTCATGACTGCTGAAGTAAATGAACACGTCTCAGTCACTGGTGTCTACATATTTAAATGTTTCATTCAGCTGAATTACATTTTAAATTCAAACAACTATCCTAAGAGTCTGTCCGCAAAACAAAGACACACAGACACAACCAGGAGTATTTTATCCAGACACCATGATGCACGTCACAAAAACATGTTTGTGTTTGATCATTTGGTGTAAAAAAATAAATAAAATCAAGGCCGTTCTTTCACTCATATTTTTAAGTTGAAACAACACGTTATATTTGACAGTGTGGTGAAATCTTGACCTCTGACCCCAAACTTACATCATCTCTGACAGACTGTTGAAGTGATCAGATCAGACATAATGAAGCAGTCAGTCTTCCTATTACTGTCATCAAATAAACTAATATATATATATATATATATATATATATATATATATATATATATATATATATATATATATATGGAGAAAACATTGCATGAAATGACAGCAGAGGAGTTCAAATAGACCTACACTTTGTATATAATAAATTGGCTATAAAAATCAGATTTATATAGGAACATTATTATGACATTTGAGAAAATGAAGACTGTCAAAATTCACACATTAATGCAGATTAATCCATCGTCATGATTAATCTGATTACAAATTTAACACAATTAAATGGAACAGTTGTTTAAACTGTTGAAGGTATTGAATAAACAAGTTAATTTCATAATTATTAATCTATTTGCATATGTTTTGGATAAATTATCAATTTATTTAAATTTATTTTTTCTGTATTTTTGAGGAGGTTTTTTAAATATGTTTTGGATTTTGTTTTCATGTTTTGTTTCTTAGTGTGTGTAGTTTGTGGGAAATTTAGACAGAACAGTCGACCGACATGAAGTGGTTTGATCATGATTAATCGAAATGAATCTGAAGCAACCCTGTGATTAATCTGATTAAAATGTTTCATCATTTGACAGCCCTAGAGAAAACGTCATGTTTTCATTATTTTTATTTTTGTGTGAAAACCTCAAAAAATGTACATGACCAACCTTTGATTACATTTTATTATTATTATAATAACTTGTGTGTCCCATAAGCTGATCATAAGGAGACAAACACCAGACGCTAAAATGTGACACAGATATTTAAGAGTTGGTCAAATGTGAAACATGATTATTTGAATTTAACAGGTTTCAAAGCGCAGTTTAATTAACACCCACTGTAATGAACACACACATGAAGATTGTCAAAATTAACACATTAATGTGGATTAATTCATTATCATGATTAATCACATTCAAATTTTTAATACAATTCAATGGAACAGATGTTTACAGTTGTTTGGTTGAAACTGTTGAAGGTGTTGAATAAACACATTAACTGCATATATATGAAAATATTTTGGATATTTTACTCACATTTAGTGTATTTTTCTGTGTTTTAGAAGACTTTTTAAATATGTTTTAGAATTTTCAAGGAGTTTTTTTTTTGCTGTGTGAATTTAGTGTATTTTTTTCTCCCCATTTTTAGGTTTATTAGTGTATTTTTGTGTGTTTTGTGTAAATTTGAGTGCAAAAAACAGTCGACTGACATAAAGTGCTTTGATCATGATGACAAAGATATTTAAAAGTTGGACATGAATAAATTTAATTGAAATGTGGAACATGATTATATGATTTTAACATGTTTCAAATCACAGTTTAATTAACAACCAGTGTAATGAACACACACACACGAAGATTGTCAAAATTAACACATTAATGTGGATTAATTCATTATCATGATTAATCAGATTCAAATTTTTAATACAATTCAATGGAACAGATGTTTACAGTTGTGTGGTTGTAACTGTTGAAGGTGTTGAATAAACACATTAACTGCATATATATATGAAAATATTTGGATATGTTTTGGATATTTCATCAATTGTTTTGTGTTTTATCTGTCTTTTAGAAAACTTTTGAATATGTTCTAGAATTTTCAAGGAGTTTTTTTTTTTCCCCCTGTGTGAATTTTAGTGGATTTTAACATGTTTTGTATGTATTTTATGTAGGCTATGTAGTTTTTGTGCTCAAATTTCCCACAAAATACACAAAAATACACTGACATAAAGTGCTTTGATCATGATGACAGATATTTAAAAGTTGGACACAAATACATTTCATCCAAATGTGGAACATGATTATATGAATTTAACAGGTTTCAAAGCACAGTTTAATTAACAACTGTGTAATGAACACACACACACACACACACACACACACACACACACACACACACACACACACACACACACACACAGTCGGGCGGTTTGAGGCTGTGAATAGAGACAAAGAGCCGGAGCAGCTCCATCCTTCCATCTCTGCTCAATAAATACGCGCCAACTTTTGTGCGTCGGCGGGATTTTAGTGTCGTTGCCTCATTAGTTGCGGTTCTAAAAAAAAACTGTTCCACAAAACCTCTGTAGGGAGCCCAATGTGAACCGAACCCCAGCATAATGAGGTTCTGTTGAACATGACTACGACAACAGGAAAGTTTTATTCAAGGAGAGAGAGAGAGAGAGAGAGAGAGAGAGAGAGAGAGAGAGAGAGAGAGAGAGAGAGAGAGAGAGAGAGAGAGAGAGAGAGAGAGAGAGAGATCTGTACTAGAAGAACCAGCAACGATCCTTTAAAATATATTATAATAATAATAATAATAATAATAATAATAATAATAATAATAATAATAATAATAATAATAATAATAATAATAATAATAATAGAGCAGTCAAATGATTTAAATATTTAATCAGATTAATCACAGGATTGCTTTGGATTAATTTCAATTAATCGTAATCAAAACACTTTGTCAGTTCTGTCACAGTTCTGTTTGTTTGTTTGTTTGCTTAAACTCAAAATCCCAACAGAATATACAAAAATAAACTAAGAAACAAAAGAAGAGAGAGAGAGACAGAGAAATTACACAAAACAGGCTGAAATTCACAAAAAAAAACTAACACAAAAAACATTAAAAATCTAAAACATTCAAGAACTCTTGTGAAATACACAAATACAATATACAAAACCTTTGTTTATATATATATATATGTGTATATGTAATTAACAGGTTTATTCATTAGCTTATATAGTTTCAACAAAACAACTTGAAACACAACAACTGTGAATAAGTGTCCCATTTATCTACGTTATAAAATGTAATCAGATTAATCATGACGATGGATTAATCTGCATTAATGTATGAATTTTGACAGTCTTAATTTTCTCAAATGTCATAATAATGTTCCTATATAAGTCTGACTGTTAATGCAAATGAACCTTTTGGCTACAATTGGGTGCATTTACAGAAATGTTCATTGTCCCTCTTTACCAAAATAAATAAATGATGGATTAATCTGCGTTAATGTGTTGATTTTGAAGCAGAAGCAGAAGAAGAAGAAGAAGGACTGGGTTTTGTTAGAAGGCCTAAGAAATGTGCCATTTGTAAAATAAAAACTGATAGAATGAACATTGTATATATTAGTCCTTAATGTAAATAATATTAAAAGTCTTCAGTGCAGCTGTGAAATAAATGTTTTCTTCGGATGTTTATGACAATCTGTGAGTTTATGAACCTACCTTAAAATAGGAGAAAAAAAACATCCTGCAATAAAAAGGACAGAGGTTTGTCTGTGTATTGTTTATGAACGTCAAAAAAAATAAGGCTCAGGTGCGCGTGACAGATGTAGAGGCGTTTGCGCAGCATATGGGAGCAGCGTTCACGGATACACACACACACACACACACACGTGCGCGCGCGCGGACCAGACACGCACGCGCGCACACACACACACCGAAATTCACATGTTCACATGTTGGATGATTTCATTCTGACCTGATTAATCATGCGGTTAATTGGCTTCGATTTAATTACGATGTTAATTAAGTGCTATTAATTAAGACGATCTTCATGCTTTTGTAGACTTTATATACCGCTTTTTATACACAGCTTTAATGAAGTTAAAAACATACAATTTCACAAAGAATCCGTTTTTTTAATCCAACATGAGCAGGCCTTTAAAGTAGTCACATGTCTGCATTATTGGCCTGGAATAAAAAGAGGAAGGCCGTCAATTAAATGATCTGGAAAGATTCATCCATTCATCTGGAAAGAACTGAACAGAGTAAACTTAACAAACACAAACCCTGCTATTCCTGTGTGCCAGGCCCATAATAACAGGCCTGAATTAAACCAGTGTTTCACCGTTATTGACAGAAATAAAAATCGGCTTGATATTTGAATTTTTTTTTAAATTATTATTATTATTATTATTATTATTATTATTATTATTATTATTATTATTATTATTATTATTATTATTATTATTATTATTATTATTATTATTATTATTATTATTAACCTCTCTTTTCTTTTTCTGTTTTTAACAATTTGAAGAAGTGTCATGTTGGAATTGAAGGACTTTAAAGAAGTATTTTTAGTCTCATATCACTACTTATCATGTAGAATTGATATAGGGAATTACTTTTTTTATGTTTTCCAGATCCTCGCAATGATTTAACTACATTAAATCTGATCGTTTTGAATGATTTTTATGTTTCAATTCAGTAATTGTCAAAAATGACTGCCGTTACAATAGTCGTATGTCTGGTGGAGAAAATCAACACATAGGCCTTTATCCTTTAACTTTATTGCAAAATGTAAAGAAAAAAAAAACATATAGAAGTTACAGGTCATAGCCAATGAAAATGAGACCAGACATCCAATAATAATAATAATAATAATAATCATAATAATAATAATAATAATATTTTATGAAAATTCTGACAGAATATTTGAATCCCTGTATGAGTCCTGAGCAAAGTTATTCTGGTTGTTACAATTTGACAGACACTTTCGTACTATTTCAGCAGCCTAACCCCTCAACTGGACAGATGTGAAATATTTGTATGTTTCATAAACAATTTTTTTCTAAACACCTGAACACATCTATAGTTTAAAACAGTCCACGTGCCACAGTTAGAGAACAGTTGAACCGGATAAACAAATGACAAATGCTCAATATTGTACTTTTATTTTACATCTCAACAGGAATATGAAGTACATCTACTGGTGGAGCACTAATATTAAGGATATGTCAGTTTTATTTTATTTATTTATTTTACCTCTACTTTTCTTGTTTCCATTTCCTCATGCATTAACATATGTATTTTTCACTTTTTAGTTCTATTCATTATCATTATTACCATATGACATATTGTCAAATCTCTTCATTACTGTAGCACTTTTATACGTACAAACTGACAAAGTTGGGGGGGAAAAATAGAGGTGGAGAGAGAGTGAGGGTCAGAGAGAGAGAGAGAGGGAGAGAGAGAGAGAGAGTGTGGTGTGTGATAGAGAGATAGAGAGAGAGAGAGAGAGAGAGAGGAAAAAGAGAGAGAAGAGAGAGAGAGAGAGAGGGAGGGAGAGAGAGAGAGGGAGAGGGAGAGGGAGAGAGGGAATTGGAGAGGTTGATCTTACCTTTCTGTGGCATGATGAAGAAAGGTAAAGTTTGGAGGGTTTAGTTTTCCATCAGCTCCTCTTTCTTCTATTCTTTCTTCCAATTAGTTTCTCCTTGACTGAAGAGACAAGTGCAGAGAGTGACTGGTCCTGTGAGGAGGGAGGGATGACTGAGGGAGGTGGGACGGTGGGAGGACCAAAGACCACAAGGGAAAGAGACACATGGAGAGAGAAGAGGAGGAGGAGGAGGAGGAGGAGGAGGGAGGACTGGAACTGGAGCTGAGTTTGGTCGAATGACAGAACAGAGGCTGGATGAGCGGTTGTATAGAGAGATTAAGAGTCAGGCTTTAGTGATGATGATGATCCTCATATTCACATGGACCTGTAGACACTGGTGGACACTAACTACACACTGAGTTTTATACTTTCATCTAAGAAATGGATTTCATCTGTCTTTTTATGTGTCCAAAGTTGTAAATAAATCAATTTACAGTTGAAAATGGACATGTATTATATGTCAGTTTTTTGTATATATCAGGGATTTTCAAAGTGCGGGATAGTGAGCCTCCTCTAAAAGACCCCCCCCCCCCCCTCCATCTTTTTGAATAATATCTTCTATAGTATATCTTTTTAAAGCATATTTTAACCCTCTATCGGACTAATGATACTTAAAAATCAGCTTTAAAAATAACATAAGCCTCGACCCAACCATATTGTACCATACATTTTAAAGAATTTAGAATTTAACCAACTGCACTGCTTTTGATTTTTGTGGGGGTTGAACCACATTTCATTTGCAATCGTCCATTCAACCTTATGTTCATCAACTTTTCAGAATTCATTACTTTTTTTTTTGGGGTGGGGGGGGGGTTATGATTTTATAATAATTCTGAAATAAAATGTTCAAAGTGTTTTTAAGTCAAATGTTCATAGATAATCAAGCCATTGTTTTTATTCATCAGTTGTTGTTTTTTTTACATTAAGAATTCATGGGAAAAATATATACCCTAATGGGACAACATGATTTGTAAATGATAGCAGCCCAAAATAAAGGTCAAAGGTCAAGCATAGGAAATTTACTTTAGGGCTTAATAGACTTAGATTCAAAGGTCATTCATTTTTTAAAACAAGTTTCCTTAATAAGTCCCATAGAGGGTTAACATCTTTGTGCATCTTTTTAACATTAACATTGGTCTGTGTTTTTAGCATCCTTTGAAATATATTTTTACATTTGGATTTTTTTTTTTTACAGCTTTTAACACATCTTAATATCTTTGTGTGTTTTTACTTTTAATTTTTTTTTCTGTGCATGTTTTTTAACATCTATTTTGAAGACATCTTACTTTTTTGGTATCTTTAACCATTTAAAAAAAAAATATATATATATATTTCCACAGTTGTGTACAATTTAAAATCTAATAAGTTGACTTTACTTTGGAAAATACAGGAAACCAATTGCCTTAAAATTCCTAAGTAAACTAGCTTACAACTTTTAAGAGTGTAAAAGTTAAAAGTGGTACACAATTAAAAGTTGTTAGCTAGTTTAGTTTGAAATTTTAGGGCAACCGGTTTCCTGAGTTTTTCAAAGTAAAGTCAACTTGTTAGATTTTACAGTGTATATGTTTGAACATCTCTTAACACATCGTAACATTTTCTCTCATTTTCATTTCAGATGTGATTTTGCCCTTCACACGTACTGTACTTATCTAACTACATCTTCTGTAGTTAGCTAATCACATCTTATGTGGTTAGCTAACTAGATGTAGTGTAATTAGCTAACCACATTTTTTGTAGTGAGCTAACCACATATAGCCTACTGTAGTTAGCTAACCACGTCTTCTGGAGTTAGCTAATCAAATGTACTGTAATTACCTGACCATATATACTATAATTAGCTAAATGTATATGTAGTTAATTAACCTCAACTTATGTAGGTAGCTAACCACATATACTGTAGGTAGCTAACCACATATACTGTAGGTAGCTAACCACATATACTGTAGGTAGCTAACCACATATACTGTAGGTAGCTAACCACATATTCTGTAGTTAGCTAACCACATATACTGTAGGTAGCTAACCGCATATACTGTAGGTAGCTAACCGCATATACTGTAGGTAGCTAACCGCATATACTGTAGGTAGCTAACCACATATTCTGTAGTTAGCTAACCACATATACTGTAGGTAGCTAACCACATATACTGTAGGTACCTAACCACATATACTGTAGTTAGCTAACCACATATACTGTAGGTAGCTAACCACATATACTGTAGGTAGCTAACCACATATACTGTAGGTAGCTAACCACATATACTGTAGGTAGCTAACCACATATACTGTAGGTAGATAACTACATATAATGTAGGTAGATAACTACATATACTGTAGGTAGCTCACCACATATACTGTAGGTAGCTAACCACATATACTGTAGTTAGCTAGCCACGTCTTAACTAATCACGTTTACACATTTTTCTTTTTCTTCAGGTTTATTTTTTCTCTCTCCTCACTGATGTCTTCTGGCACCCCCCAGGGCAAGTCCACCTCACTATTTGAAAACCCCTGGTCTATATCCTATATTATAATGCTTGTTTTATGTCATATTCCCGTGGTTATGGTCTGTCTGTGTGTAAACTGGATGCATTTCATTAACAGAGTGATCCATAAATACCACAGTATTACAGTGAAGCACAGGTAACTTCACTGCAGGTCTGGCCTATTTTAAAAGACAAAAGAAAGTGAGTTTTTCAGTCAATGAACAACTGCTTAATTAGGGAAAACTACTTAACTTGGAGGAAAAAGCTGCACAGATCAAACAGTGGCAAATAATGACACAAGAACTGTGACCATCCGTTAATAATTGTCATAATAAACAACATACATTTTGCCATTTTATTCATCCTCCAGTTTAGTGGGAAAATTATTCAATCCAGTTTTATTTGTACAGTTCTATATCAGAACAAGGTTACCTCACAGGGCAACAGTTTAAATAAACATTATACATCAAATCATTCTGTTTAATTGGACATAGTGCTTCATGAATTGTGTTTGCAATTCGACCACCCACGAAAATAAAAAAAATAACTACATGTAACAGGCAACCAAAATGTCAAGAATATTAGACAGACAGACCCATCCACCAATGATGGACGGACGGACAGAGGGGACAGATGGATGGATGAATGGATAGATAGATAGATAGATAGATAGATAGATAGATAGATAGATAGATAGATAGATAGATAGATAGATAGATAGATAGATAGATAGATAGATAGATAGATAGATAGATAGATAGATAGATAGATAGATAGATAGATAGATAGATAGATAGATAGATAGATAGATAGATAGATAGATCTACAATCTATCAATCTATCAATCTATTTGATAGATTGATAGATTGATAGATTGATAGATAGATGATTAATCTGATTAAAAATTTTAATGCAGTTAAATTGAACAGATATTTACAGTTGTTTTGTTGAATAAACATGTTATTGTTTTGCATATTTTAGAAATTTTATCACATTTTTGGTGTTTTTCCTGTATTTTAGAAGAGTTTTCAAATCTTTTTTTGTTGGTTGGTTTTTCCTGTATGAATTTTAGTGGATTTTAGCATGTTTTGTATATATTTTTCTCTACATTTTTTGTGTTTCATTAGTGTATTTTTGTGTATTTTGTGGGAAATTTAAGTACAAAAAAATTAAAGCCAAATCAAAACAGGTAACTGACATAAAGTGTTCTGAACTGTGTTTTGAAAGAGTCAGGCCAGGTAATATGAGGACTGTCTAGAACTTTGTCTAGAACTTTGATTACAGGACACATTAAAACAGATATATCCTGCTATTTACAGTTTTTTTCCCCAGTATATCCCAAAGTTACATGGGCAATGATGTGTGACGTGTCAATCAACCGCAGTATTATTCAGATGAATACTGGCATCTTGGAAAATGCTTTTATCACCAGAGAATAAGAAAAGTTAGTGCTTATTCAATATGTTCAGTTTCATATTAGCTCGAACAGATAACACTGCAAAGCCTAGACTTGTCCAATTAAGGCAACCCACAGACATCCACAGACAGGTACAAGCCATGATGGGTAAAGCATTTCATGGGCATATCCAAGGTTAACCTGGACTCCAAGTTTTTATATTGTACATAAATATTTTTTTTTTTAAATCACAGACATAACTTTATTTTTCTGCTTTTATTTCCCCTTTAAATGTTGCACTGAAAGAGATGTTTAAATCTCATTGTACATTTGTTTGTATAATGACAATAAAGGCAATCTAATCTAATCTAATCTAATCTAGTATAATCTATCTAAGTGAGAAGTTCCCCACTACATCAGTTAGGGTTTAAAAAAAAACAAAAAAAAAAACAAAAAAAACTTGTTGCCAGTTGAAATCTCTAATTGGAAGGCTTAGTTATTTGTTCAGTTTCATATAAGTAATATTTGTATTTAATTATTGGATTATTTCTATGTTTATTTTGAATTGGTGCAAAGTTTCAGTTTGAAAAAAATAAAATTAAATATTACAACGATTAAAACTGAATGAAATCCACTTGCTCAGACAGTGGCAGAGGGATAAGATACAAAGAGAAGAGATAAAATGTCATTTTATTGGGGTCTCATAGACAGTAATATCCCATCCCAGCACGTCCTGACTTTTACCCTGGCAATTACAGGGTGTCGGTATATTATTACCAAACCATTACCCCACTATTGCCATGTATTACAGAGCAGTAAGCAGTCCATAAATGTCAGTCAAACATTGCCACCTAGTGTCTACAGACAGATACTGCACTTCTGTAACATTTACTGTTATTATACAACTTCCTGGAACACTTTAAATCTCTGGGCCTGGTTACAGACCTCATACATAACTAATATAATGTAAAACAAGAAGATAAGTGGTAACAGTAGTAATGCACAGAGGTGGAAGGAACTAACTACAAGTATTTTTTTACTGTACTTAAGTATATATTTTTAGGTATTTGTGCTTTACTGAAATATGTATTTTTCTGGTAACTTTTTACATGTGTTTCCTACATTTTCTCATAAATATCTGTACTTTATACTCGTTATATTCACAGAATAGGCTTGTTACTTTTTCAAATTAAACAGATGTGACTGTGTGAAACATAAGTCACTTGAGATGGAAAATCAGTGGAGGAGACAAACTATAATTATGACTTTTCTGTCATAATTTAGGCTGTCATAATTTAGACTTTTTATCTCATAATTTTAATAATAACAATAATAATAATGATTATTATTATTATTATTATTATTATTATTATTATTATTATTATTGTTATTGTTATTGTTGTTATTATTATTATTATTATTATTATTATTATTATTATTATTATTATTATTATTATTATTATTATTATTATTATTATTATTATTATTATTATTAAGGTAGCAACTAGGAAATGGGGCAAAGGTGAGGTCAAAAAGCAGAAAACCAGCCAAGGCAGACAGGGAAAAACTCATAGACGTTACCAGTGTACATGCGAGGGTCATAACACGAGGGCAGAATCCAATACAACACCGACAGGGAGGAGGAAAACTCAGTGTCAGTGGAGGATTCCAAACAAACAAAACAGACTAGAACCAAAGTACCAAAACAGATCAATAACCATAGAGACCAAGACAAGAAGTACACCGCTCATTTGCTGCACTGGGACAAAACAAATTTGCAGTTTTTACAGAGAAACAGGAGGAACTTAAATCGGGAACTAAACAGGTGAGACACATCAGGTATAATCAAAAAGGGGTCGTGACAAACACCTGTGCCAGGAAGCAAAACAAGACAGACTGACACATGAACCCACATAACAAAATAAAAGCCCAGACACTCACAATGACATAAATAACAGGAAGACAAACAGAAAACCACAAAATAAGACAATAAAAGTCCCGATTGTTACAGTTTTATTTGTTATTTACAGAAAGTGGATAGTGAAAAACAGAAATGAGATGTGATTATGATTATGATTGATTGAACAGTGTGATGGCTCGTGGATGTAGCTGTAACAGTCTGTTAGAGACAATGCCCTACTGTCTGTCCAGTGTGTGATGGAGACAGTGCTCAACATTGTCCATCATTGTCTTTAGCTTCCTTAGCGTCCTCCTCTCCACCACAGTCTGACATCTGTCCAGCCTCAGAACAATAAAAGAGACAGCTTTTCCTGAGGACCCCCCCCCCCCCCCCCCCCTAAAAAAAACAGCCGAAAAGAAGATAGACGTGGACACTGGACACCACAGACTTCTGGAACACCACCCAAGGATCTGAGCTTCCTCAGAGGGTTTGTATGCATTTGTGTGTGTATGTTCATTGATTAATTTCACACACACACACACACACACACACACACACACACACACACAGGTTTCTATGTTTCAGGAGGACCAAGTTTGTAATTGGGTCGTGAGCATAAAAAAATAAATTAATAAAACTGTTTGAAAAATAATATAAGAAAAGAAAAATACATAATTAGTTAAAAATACATTATAAAAAGAATTAAATAAATTAAGAATAAAAAAAACAAGTAAACACATCTTCAAAAAAAATACATGTTTCACTTTGCACCTGTTTCTCCCATACTTTTTGGGGACTTAAAGAAAAAGCAAATTAATGTGTTTATTTACATAAATTTAATTTTAAAACAAGGAAATTTAATTAAAATATATATATATAACTGCATTTTTTTTGCCATGAATGAAATAATACTTATTTAACATGGAAAAATCATAAAAATTACTACAAACAATTACTAGATACAAAGTCATCATTATCCTCCTAAAACCTGAAGTCTTGCATGGCACACATTTGTAATTGCTCTTG